>CM057153.1:18049019-18073344 GCA_029962745.1 Echinometra lucunter | reverse complement strand
TTTCTCGTATCGTAGGATATCTTTTCAAAATATCCGTGAGATCGACATTGTTGGATCCGTCAACTTGAGCTGTAACCAAGTGGCAAATTTCATTGGCGCATCACTAGTTGTACGCTACTTATAACATCCTATCTTACGACAAAATCTAGGAGCCCTTACAGAAGGTATAGATTCTTCAGTCTGTCAACTTATAAGAACTATTCAGCGGCCATCAAGAAACAGGAAACATCGCCTCTCATGAATACAGAAACAAGGTATAAAGAGATACATTCTGTGTCGTAAATTGTTACTTTATATGCAAGCAGGAGGGGTTTAACGGTAAAGTCCTCAGTACAATCAACTCTTTGTCTTCACCTACAAACTGACTTTGATCGGACCCGAGTTCGAACCAAGTCACGTCTTACAAATGGTGAGTTACAGGTCGGTCCCAGACTTATATGACATAATCATATCTGATTGATTCACGTCTGTGAAAACCCATTACCAACGCCTTGAGGCGTTTGTAATTGACGAAGGGGGGGGGGGGGGTACTGGAGCCGACAATGGATTCATAAACTTATATACAAAAGGAAACGTATTTTAGAGGGAGGGAAATACTGTAAGAGTGGAATCCATTTTCTCTTGGGGTGAGCGTCGTGATCAGCAAGCAACATTTCTTGCCTCACGCTTCGCTTTATACACAAGGAAACCATAGTTTATGATCTCTTAATCTTTTCGTTAACCTTGAAAATTTGTGTATCTCTACATGTTAGTCTTGAAAACAAAAGGAAAATAGACAAGGCTTTCCCATTTCAGAACTATCAGAGCACAATCAATCGTTATAAAATTTGAAGGCTTTATGTCACCGATCGAACCGTGGGTTGAAATCCGGGGGGGGGGGGGAGGGGGCCTTCCCTCCAGAGTTTTGTAATTTTTAGATATGAAATTTAGGAGTAAAAATTCAGTTTAAAAAAAAAATGCCCAAGAAAGCTGATGACCCTTTCCCTAATTGATTTCTGCGACTTTGGGGGTAAAAAAGAGGAAGCACCTGGAAAGCCGAGGACCCCCCCCCCCTCCCGCACATCTTGTTCTATTAGAGAATTTCAGTTGTGCTCCTTTCATTCTGCAGACAGATCTCAGCCTATCTCCTGGACAGAGGGTACTTAGAAGAGGGCATCCCCTTGCTGGATTCCCACGTAGTGGAAACAAATTATTAGTGGAATCGATATTTGGTAACAATAAAGAATTTTTATTCTTCTGGGGTTTTTTTTTCATTATATGACTTCGGGTATTGCGGATGCAAGAACTAAGCAAATCTAACGATCCGTCGGAAGAAGAACTTCTTAGAACATAGAAGAAGAGTTCGTCTGAACATCAGACTGTTATGGGGTCATGATTATCAACGATGCGCCCAGTATTTTATGGACCGCATGTTACTCTTATAATGTAGAAGAGGAAAAGCGAATATTTCTTTAAAAAGTCGTGTATTTAGCAAAGATTTAGATTTAATGTTCTGCTGCCCCTTATCCCAAACTAATATAAGCGAGATAAAAAAAAGAGAAAACATTGTGTTCACGCACAGCTCCCACGGTGAGTTTCGTTAAAGCTCTGATATAGTTGACCTGAAATCATTTTCTCTAGCACATTTTCTCTCAAGACATGTATTCGAAAAGATAATTTAATAAGTTACATGAACACGATAAAAACTACTTTCGAAAAAATCAATTCAAGTGCAATTTCAAAAGCCTATATTTATTGTACTGCCCATTCAAATCATGTTGGGATTACGTAATAAGTCATTGTAAAGTCCGCACATTTTTTAAGGTGATAGACAGGGCTATTGAATTTGCCTCAGTTTATTTTTCGAAAGTAGTTTTTATCGTGTTCATGGTAATAAATGAAGTATGAAATCCCGTGCAGTGAGGCATAAATAACAGATAAATCACATTGTGTAGTATGTGTACATATAGACTTGTAAAGCTAATAAAATACTGAAAAAAGAAGAGATTTTTCACCTTGTCTCAATTTATCGGTTGTTAAGCTCACTTGGACTCGGGTCTCTGGAGATGAGCATTGACCACTTTAATAACTGAGATCAGTTTTGATGATGTAGCAGACCATTTGACAAATATTATGTTACAAAGGTAATTATAAAAACAGAAAGTTTTTCACATTCTTGTCGGGCATTTTCACAACTGATGTCATGCTGACTGCATTTTTGCCATTCTATTTTTTTTTTTTTAGAGTACTAACGGCTTTAACAAGTAAATGCAATAGTTATAAAGTTATGAGGATAGAATTGTTCGTAAAGTGGAAGTAAAGGCAGGATTATTTAATTCACATCGCCAAACCGACCCCACATCGTCGCCATACCAATAGATTCTCGGTCATTCGTGATAATGTCAAACTTGTTTATGCCTCAGCTCACCGAACATGGTACCCGAGGTGCGAGAGAGAGAGGGGAGGTGGAAAAAATGATCAAACTTGGAAGTCTGTAGTCACAGTTTATTGAATGGTTTGTCTGCAAAAAAAAAAAAAAAAAAAAAAAATCTGTTTGTAAAATACAGTTATCTATTAATTCCAGTACATAGGTATATTCATACATTTAACCCCCTATCCATGTTTCCATTTGAAAAGCTAAGTGATGTAGACGGAATTCAAGGGAATAAATTTAGGGAAATATTTGCAGTAAGCTCTTGCAATGATTTTTATTCCCTTTTCCAGGTGGAATTCCGTCCTTCTTTATGATATACGCAGATATCTTGCCCATTGTACTGCTATTTCAATTTTGACTCCAGTGCCTACGGAAGCTTAAAAGTGACACCGAGATGAAGACGAGAAGACGAGTTAAAAGACATGGCGAGTTATTCAAACTCGCAAGCTAACTTGTTTAGGACGTTTCTGGAGCTCATCAAGTTCAAATAAGTCGTCATCTCGTTTTTTAACTTGTCATCTTGTCTTCTTGTCCTTAACAAGTCGACTTGCAGAGTTCCAACAACTCGCCATCTCGTCCCGAACAAGTCGACTTGACGAGTATCCAATAACTTGTCATCTTGTCTTCTTGTCCTTAACAAGTCGACTAGCAGAGTTCCAACAACTCACCATCTCGTCCCATACAAGTCGACTTGCCGAGTTCCAAGAACTCGTCATCTTGTCTTTTAACTCGCCTTCTCGTCTTCTTGGCCTAAAGTATCTCGTCATCTCGTTGGCACTTCTAAGCTTCCGTAAGTACCCCTTCACTGGCTGGACGCTAAGCTGTTGAAGAGCTGGATCGTTCTTCGTCAGTTTATTCATAGGATTGCTCCCTCCAAACGCCACACATGACTGTATACATACGCTTGGAAGATATATCAGACAGTCAGTAAATCAATCAACCAATCAATCACTTAATGATAGAAACATCCGCTCTGCATGCAAATACGTCAACCAATCGACCATTCTATCAACCAATGAAACAATTATCAAATTCATTAACAATCATCAATTGTGTCAATCGAACTACAAAGTAACATCGAACATTTCATTCATACATACCTTCCATCCATTTAATTCATAAACAAATAAACAAGGAGTTCACAAAATGGGATTTATAAATATGGATATCATTCAATTTATTTACAGATAATATGTATAGTTCCACGCAGTAGTAAACAAAGAATTCGAATACGAACAGAATAAATCGTTCAAACTGATTCGATATCAAATAACTCATCTATAATTATCATGGCAGTCCGAAGATAAACATATTTCTGTAATCAAGATTAAAAGAGTCACATACTCCTTTACAAGGCTCACAAAAAGTTGAGTACTAACACAAATCACGTATAGGTCCCTGTCCCGCAGTGAACATTAGAATACAAACAAAAAATATAAAACATTATTTTAATAGGCCAGAATAGTTTACATTTAGACAATTTAGAAAAAAAAAAGGAAAACGAGCCAATGTTTCATTAAGACTTGCTGAAACAATGTTTTAACAAAAGTGTGCATAAATTGGGTATCTCGGTGACAGAATATCTTCAAACGATGAAAAAATGAATAGCGATCACAACATAATGCAAGAATGATGAAAAAATACACCACGTACTGATGAAAACTCCGGGAAATGAGTTTCGGTTTGAGGCTCTCTTTACATACGTACATGTATACAGAGTAGATCATTGCAGTGTATGGCAAGTAAAAACTGTGCAAGTTCAGATTTTACAATGAAAAAGGACTCGCCATTTTGATTGTGATATGCCCTTGCTATAATCTCTCTTTTTTCAACAAAATTATGCGTTTTCCGAGTACTTTAGGTGCTTTAAATTAATGAATGGATAAGTCTTACCCCATGGAACTATTAATTCTGATAACAATACTAGAGGACACGCAGTGTTCATGGTGTTTACAATGTCATGAGCCTGGAAAAAATAACTAGAATAAATTACATTATGTTTATTTCACTGTGGCATGACCTGCAGAATGTCAATTTCCGCAGTTGGAAGAAGAGGAAGAGAGAGAAAGAGAGAGAGAGAGGGGGGGGGGGGAGGGGAGGAAGAGATAGAGATAGAGAGAGATGATAAAGATCATCACTTTACTTTCTGTTTTCTAATTGCGTTATGTCCAATCCTGTTACTTTTCGAAACAAAATGCATGGCTAGCTCAGCCATTCCAATCTTCATTCACATGACAACATTAAAATGCCAATAATATTTCTTTGAAATAATCATCCCTTCAACAACCATCCATCAACACCACCACTATCATTATCACAACCATGCATTACCATCATCACTGCCACTTTTTTAACCACTAACGCCACCTCGACCAGCATCGTCACTATTACCATTAATGTACCATCGCCAGATCACTACCACTACCACCACCACCATCATCATCACCAGCAACAATGTTGACATCAAGATCACCAGTAGCGCCATCACCCTAATAGCCTATACGTAATCATTACGTTCATCGCTCTCTTAACAATCCTCTTCCACATGTTTTACCGCTCATGCCACCTCGACCACCATCGTCACTATAACCATCATTATACCACCAGCACCACCATCACATAACCATCAATGTCGTCATCATCAAGATTACCCTTACCGCCATCACCATGAATATCGTAACCACCCCAGTCGCCTGCGTAATCACTACGCCTATCACCCTCATCATCACACTCGTCATCACCCTCTTCCACAAAATGCACCACATCGTCAATCTCTTTTTTTTTTCTAACATCGTTGCCATCTGCGGAGAAATACCTCAAATCAATGCCATTATACTTATCACCATTGACAGGCACAGCAACAACAAACAACAAATGCAACACCTTGCAGCTTGATTTAACTGAATTCGCCAGATCACCCTTGCGAACCAAAATACACTCCTCGACACCATACCTTTCAAGTGCCCTCTTATTTCGAAATATCTGGCAAATCGTCCCCACCACCAGCGAGCTCTCACATCATGTGTAAACCGATACGAAAGTCAAACTCAACGCTCTTCATAAAAAAATAATTGCAGCATAATGTCGTAAAAACGACGCTTTCAATACCATTGCAATCACCCTCATTATTACTGGGTTATTATGATCGCCAACATCAGCACTCATATCGTCACCATCATCATCATCATCACCACCATGCACATCGCCGCCACCACCATAATCATCAACACCATTATCATCATTATCACCACCGCCACCACCACCACCACCACCATCAGCAGCAGCAGCAGCATCATCATAAGCATTACCGTCATCATTTTCATAACCAACACCCTGGTCAGCAACTTCATCACACCCATGTTCACTTAAAGTTCATAATCATCAAAAAAAATCAACATTTTCATCGTTGTCACTTTTTCACATCAAAATGACTATCCATTTTACCACGACCACCATTATTAACCTGTAACTTATCTTAACTTATCCTGTAACTTATCCATTCAGCATTGCATACATGTCGCCAACCATCACCATTATGACAATCATCATTACCATCAATTCCATCAACACTACCAGTAGTACCACCACCATCACCACCATCAAAACGATCTTTTCAGATACCATGAATATCGCCAACATAACTGTGGTCATTATTTCAACAAACCTCACCAGCATCATCATGATCACCGCCAATATCCCCGTCATCATCATCATCATCATTGTCATCGTCATCATCATCACCATCATTATCATCACCAAAAACATCACTAACACCACCTCCTCCATTTTAGTTTCCATCATTACATTCATAAATCTTTTCAGTGTTATTATCATTCTGCTCTTCTTTATCATCAAAAGCATTATCGTTTTTCAACACCATCACCATCACTACATTATCCAACATCATCATCACAACCACCACTATCATTTCTAGCGTTAATGGATTCTTAAAACCACTGGCGTTACTACCAAAGTTGTTATAACTGAACCTAGCTTATGACACTAGTTATTATATCAACAAGAATTAGTTCAACAAAAAATCTAAAAGGTTATTGACTCACTGACTCAGAGAACCAGCGGACCTTGTTTATAATCTATGGAGAAATTAAATTCAGAAGTCCATTGTCTTGTAGACTTGTGGACTTGTGGTATTTTTGTGGACTTGTGGTATTTTTATATTGTAGTACTCGTGACATTTTTAATGTCTAATCCTGTATCTGAATCATAAGATTCGAAACTTTCATAGAATGTGTCACAGAACTAATATCTATCGCCTTGGAATATTTTCACCTTCTTAAGGGTTACGTTCAACTTTCCAAGCTCACATACATGTAGCATATCGTTTTAGGCAGGGGATGCCCCGTAGCGTGTTATGCAAACCGACAAACTTTCACTTCACGGGAATGATGGGATGTTTGTGCATCTACGTCACCAGGGACCCGTTGCATAAAACTTACCTAACATTGAGGGCAACTTTGCCATCAGTGGTGCACGGAAGCCTTTAATTTGATTGGCTGTTGAGCAGTGTTACCATGGTAATTACCACTGACGGCAGAGTTACCATTAATGGTAAGTTTTATGCAAAGGGGGAGGGCCCAGGGCAGTTTATACACTAAACTTGGCAACTCAGTTTCAGTTGGGCACAACATGGCACGCACATCCCCCCCCCCCAAAAAAAACAACAACAACAAAACTTGCCCAATAACGCAATTAAAGCAATGCCAATGAGCAATGCCGTGCCGAGTTACACCCGAGTTGGCCAACTCTGTTCTTGGATGACTCTGTACCTCACATGCCAATCACCGCTTTGTCCTTGGATATATACATAATATGTTTTGATGTTGTTCATAATCACTTTCATAGAATGAGAGGGCTAAGTAAACTTTTGTCCCACACAATCGTATGGTGGTCCTGAAGTACGCTCGACAACAGTTCATATGCGACGACTTGAATTTCGCGGCCAACTTTGCGCCCCAGTCGCGAAATTCGCAACCCGAGACGCGAAATTCAGGACCTGGGATGCGAAATTCAGGACCCGTGACGCGAAGTTCAGGACCAGGGATGCGAAATTCAGGACCTGGGATGCGAAGTTCATGACCCGGAATGCGAAATTCACGTCGCACATGACCTGTTGTCGAGCGTACTTCAGGGCCACCATACAATCCAGACATTATGGTAATGCATAAACCCCTTCAATTTTATTATTAGTACTGTGGCAACTGGATTCGTCTGTTTTTATCCTTGAGCAAATCGACCCAAAATAATACATGTAGACATCCGTAAACAACGTCCTTCAGTTGAACTTGAAGAAGAAGAAGAAGGAGAAGAAGGAGAGGAGAAGAAGGAGAAGAAGAAGAAGAAGAAGAAGAAGAAGAAGAAGAAGAAGAAGAAGAAGAAGAAGAAGACGAAGAAGAAGAAGAAGAAGAAGAAGAAGAAGAAGAAGAAGAAGAAGAAGAAGAAGAAGAAGAAGCGAGCTGTTAGTTCGCTGTCGAAGAGGTAGATAAATCGTGTTCAGCACGCC
Organism: Echinometra lucunter; assembly: GCA_029962745.1. Taxonomy (NCBI): domain Eukaryota; kingdom Metazoa; phylum Echinodermata; class Echinoidea; order Camarodonta; family Echinometridae; genus Echinometra; species Echinometra lucunter. The sequence continues at coordinate 18,065,410 of CM057153.1, read as the reverse complement.
CAGTCGCAACCCCTAATAAACAACACTATCATGAATGCATTTGAAATTGATCTCCCGTTTCGTCTGCAAAAATTACACTCATAGGATTTTCATCACCTCAGTATCATTCAATAACATTATCATTATGTTGTAGTGTATGATGATGATGATGATAATGAGGAGGAGGATAATAATGAGGAAGATAATGATGATGACGATAATGATGACGATAATGATGATGGTGATAACGATGGTAAAGATGATGACCCTGTAGTATTTTGAACGAGCAAAAATATGTATTCCATTATATCCCCTCTATTTTCCTGAAAACATGGCTATTTTTAAAACTATTTTCCCTGATAATTTTATGATGTTGACATTGCATGCTTGGAGGATGGTGGTGTTGCTGCCGATGATGACGACAATGATGATGATGAGGATGATGATGATAATGACACAGAAAGGGTGGGTTACTATTTGATGGATCCGGTAATTTCACACTCATCTGTGCTCAGCTCACTCATGTTATTGACGGTGATAAATGTGCTGCTGCTGTTGCTGACGATGATGATGACGACGATAGTTATGATGTTGTCGATGATGATGATGATGATGATAATGATGATGATGATAATGAAGAAGAACTAGTAAAAAAAAAATCAGTTAGCATTATTCTCATCTTTTGTGAGATGGTCCTGGTTTTTCGCGAGCCTCTTCACATCTATCGGTGCTCAGCTCACTGCTACCGTCCCCCTTAGTGGTATCTGATGAAGGCATGACGCAACTCTCCAGCTCCTTGATTCGGTTATTCTTCTGTAAAACATTGGGAAATAATGGGCAGAGGAACGGGAGGGGGTGAGGAGACGAGCAGAGAGAGAGAGAGAGAGAGAGAGAGAGAGATAAATTCATAATGGCAATATATAACACTGAATCAATGTCAAAATGAATCTTTTCTCCTGTATTCCTGCAACCATTTTTTTTTTCAACTCTCTTCCATCACCCTCCTCATCCAGAGGCATGTCCAGCACTTTTCCTTGAAAGTAGGAGACAGAATCATCCCCATAGAGAAGAGTTTGATATGAAATTTTATCGTTTTGGTTGTGTGGTTTTATTTGTTTGTTTTTCTGGCGGGGGGGGGGGGGGGGGGCAGGGGGTGCTGAGCCTCCAGATATATCTCTTTCATCTTCTTTATTTCTGAAACCATAGAAATTCTCCTCATCTAGCCTTTCTTGTAAGTTTTCTTTTGAGCCACTCAACCGCTAAACATCCGTTTCGTCGATTCGGATTCTATATGTTACTAAGTTTTTTTAAGTCACTCTTTTCTTCTTTCTCCCAATTTTTCTAAATTTTCTCTCTCTCTCTCTCTCTCTCTCTCTCTCTCTTCTCTCCCTCTTTCATTATTAATTTCTTCAGCACAGCTGATCTTGAAGGTTTTCTATTCAGTCAGCTAACATTCATATTCTCTTAATTCATTCAGGCCTTTATATTCATCTTTTGTTTTCAATCCATCTTCTTTCCAATCTTTCATGTTTATCCCCCATCTCTTTTGCTCCATCTCTCTGCCTCTCACAATACTTTCCTTCATTTCTGAAACACACCTTATCTAACCGGTCCTGTAGGTTTTCTATCCGATCACTTAGCATCCGTATTTTCTTATCCGATTCAGGCTCTCCAATGCTATTATGATTCTGACTATTACCCATCGTTGAAAACATAGTTCCTTTGGGTTCGACTTCATTACGAACCCGAAGCTGTGTGAATAGAAGAGGGGGAAAGAAAAAAAAAGAATCTTTCATTGCAGAAGCGGCTTTTGGCGGTTTTTTACCCGTAAGTTAAGTGAATTCATATCAAACATTGCTATTACATTTAAAAACAGTTTGAAAGTTTTGATGGCCTACGATCAAATCAATCATGACACAAGAAAGTTTTATTGTTACAAAAATCATGATCAAGGCCTAGAAAATAGTGAAATAATCTCGTTTTGTTTGTTAACTGATTGCTTGAAAAAGGTAGTTTAATCATAATTTTTTGTTTATATTTCACTGTTATATAAAAGTACCATAACAGAAAACATACTGTACAATAATATGCAGTGTATTTCCTTTTGTTGATAAATAACAAACCTAGATAATAAAAAATAAATAAAAAATACTATGTATATACTGTTCCTTGATTATGATTTGATTTGATTTGATTCATTGATTGATTTTATGATATCAGCATATATGGGGAAAACTACTTATGCTCCAGACAAAATGATTATGAACGAATATAGTATTGAATAAACATTTTTTGACTTCATTTGAAGTCCAAGTGATGCTGGTTTCCTACAGATATGAAAATTGCCTAAACATTTTGATAGGTTATTCATTGGGAATATATATTACTAAATTCAAATGAATTTAAGAAAGAAAAAAAGATGCAATTTACTTTAGGCACGAAGACCATGCACAATGTGAGCGTGGTAGCGAAGAAGACAAAGTTGGCAATGATTGCGTAATGGGCGTTGACATCGTCCAAAACAAGTGAGACGGGTACTCCAACGAACGACAGGACGACCACGTTATATACACTCATACCTAGAAATGGAGAAAAGAGGAATAAAAAGTGATGCATTCAGTAGCACCCAGGCTGTAAAAACTGTTTACAAGAACAAACGTTCATATACTCACTTTACCTACACGATTTAAACAGCTCTTCAACCCAGTTCATACTATCAGATTACACATGAGTTTGAAAAACAATTGATGGTCACAATTTTGCCTTTTCCCCGAACATAGGGGTATCAATCCAATCAAGGCAGCAATCGCCACTAATAATGATCAAAACCATGAGTTACTCCATGATCAAAACTACCCTGCCGTGTCAATAACGACCTTATACCGCCCATACTTTCAGTCATGATCTTCCTTCTAAAGAAAAAAAAAATCATCAAGCATAATAACACAAAGACATGAAACATTCTTTCTGAGCTGATATACAGCCCGCATAAAAGTTGACTTGGGAGTAATTTCCATTATTGTCGAATATTTTATATTTACATCGACTAAGTATAGATTTGTTAAAGAGGCCAACAAATGGGAAAATCATGGGGAAAACGAATTTGCAAAAGGCTTATTTACTTGTACACTATAATCCGTCCGTTATGCGAGCCCGTCGGACTAATGCGATAACAGTTCGGACAGCACGAAGTTTACCGAACTCAACCTAGTCATACACTTCGGGTTCTCACATTTCTCAACAACTCTAAGTGTTTAGACTCTTAACAGGTCTCATCGTGTTCACTCGAAGAAACGTCTTGTATAATGCTCCAACATTTCAAAATACAAAATATAGTTTACTTCTGGTTTGTTAGTTTAGTCATTAAACTTCATTGCCTTTCCCCGACACGTCGTCGCCGCGGATTACTTAACACCCCTTAGGCTCTCCTAGGGAGCTGGCCATGTAATTCTTTTTCCATATGACTAGCTGTTTATTAGCTTTTTCATTGCGCGAAATTTGAAACACGTACGGCAATAAATCACAGTTGTTTAGAATGGATCATCCCTTTTCTTGAAACTCGAGCGGCCGACTGCATTCCCCCTCTCTCATCCGAGATCACCCTGCCTTTCCCCATGATTTCTCATTTTCTATCCCCTTTAAGACCTTTATTTTAATTGCAATATCATTATTTCAAATTGTAATTGAATTCAAGGAATTATGATAAGCTGGTATTTTTTTTTTATTTGTTGAATACCAGTATATCCAAAGATATCGTGTGCCCTCAAAGTTGGTTGCGTCCCCTCTAAATCTCTATTTTCCCCCCAATCCTACACCTACCGATATACTTGGAATCGTTGAGAGCTGGTACTGTGACTTTCCTGGTTTCCCAAGCCAAGAAAGCTCCAAAGACAAGGAGTAGACCATTGAGAACCAGCAGACTACCATTCCAATATACCACATAGCGTGATGTACACGTCCGCCGAAGCAATACCAACACTACGTCCTCGTCTTGGTTCTAAGAAAAAGGAATCAGGTATGATAGTAGAAAAAAAAACAAGTCCTCTGTTTGAGGGATCCATTAACTTTGTGGAGGCTTGATTTAATTTTGATGTCTGTGTTGTATAAAGATGTTCAGAAGGATATATAAACAGCCAGGAATGTAAAGGTTATGAAATATAAAATATTATCAAGATATCTGTCACTGAATTCCGCCGTTTGAAAAACCAACCCAGGTGTCCTTTTGTCTAACACGGCAGTCGATTAGGTAAAAGGGTTAAAAAAAAAAAAGGGTCTGGCATTTCCGGTCACTTGTATATTTTCACTTTTCGTGAAGCACATGATGATGCTTTTGAGGTGCGGTCAGGGCTTCATATTTACTCAATATCACATACACTGATAGCATGTAGGGCCATGCAGCTCAGATTTTTGAAAGTTATACGCAATGGCTTTAATGCTGACCACTTGTAGAGCATGATGATATTAACGACCCGCATAAAGGCAACAATCAATACATTTCTTAGATAAGAAATTAATCTAAAGTCGATTGTAATTAGGGAAAACTAGATTAAGAAATTATAATCAGCAAGACTGAATTCTAAATCTATTAGATTAAGATTTTAAATCGAATTTCGGATTTATCCCTGATTCTAAGTCTAAGAAATTTAGAGTTAAGGCCTTGTTGAAAAGTAATTCAAATAAACGAATCGTATTTTACATTCCATATTAACTTACTTGCTGATGTCACAGAAAGATGAAATTAGCGCGATAATATTGAAGATACTATGAATGTTCACTCACACTGGATTTGTTTATTTTTACGCTTAAGGGCCAAAGTCCAACCAACTTTGTCATTCACATTCCCTTCCAATGTTCAGGGGCTTGCATGAGAAAGAATGAACGTGAGAGATACATAGGTGAATGAAAGAGGGAAGGAAGGAGAAAGAGTGAATAGAGTAGAAAGAGGGAAGGACAGTTTATGTGGAGAGGTAGGAGAGGGGACTACAAAGTGATAGGAAAAGAGAAACAGGAACTGATATCATGTACAGAAGCAAGTTAAGCAAGAGAGAGATAAAGGAGAAGATGAGAAAGATAGATGAAGAAAGGAAACCGAGAAAGAGAGAGAGAGAGAGAGAGAGAGAGAGAGTGAGATAGAGAGAGAAAAGAGAGAGTGATGGAGAGGGTGAGGAGAGTATTAGTTTTACTGACCTGTCTACTCGTCTGAACGTTAAGGAAGATTGGATCGAAGATTTCCCGGAAACCAAAGACAATGATATCGAGAACGATGAGGACCATGACCACGCCGTATAACTGATAATCTTTGATCATCTAAAATGAGAACAAATATCAAAATAGATTTCTCTTTCATCATATGAAATTATAAAAATATCTTTCATGTGATTATCCACATATTTACTTCCATGTAGCAAGGAAGCTCGAAGTTGAAATGGAAAACAGAAGTAATAAGTGTTAAAATAAATTCAATGCTTCTTCTGTTGCAGTGTTGAAGAAGAATGATATTTAAGTATACTTTTCATCGAATAAAAACTCCAAAAGTGCGTTTCAAATTTATCACTGAAACCTAACCCTTTTTTTCTGTTATCTTAAGAGTGGAAAAAAATGAGAATACATTTCACGGAAAACAATTAATGAAGAAAAATAAAAACGGTTTAAGTTATATTTCACCCACGTACCCATACCTATCTCTGATCGTATAAGGTAGATCAAAGGCAAAGTCAAATCAAGGATTTGTCCTCTGACATTAGCCAGAAGTCGGTCAAATTGCACGATTTTACATCTAGTGAATGTCCTTTTACTTCTCAGTAGAATATCACGGATTATCCTCAAGAGTATTGAAATGAGAAACATTAAGCACCACCGCACACTATACGATCCGTCTGCGATCCGATTTTGGAAAAAAAAACTGCTTTGATATGAACATTCAAACATAGCTGTATGAATATTAAAATCGAAATTCCGGCTACTGTGAGCCTCCTTGTAGGAATAAAAAGCGAATTCAGTTCCTAATCGTAGTGGTCGACGTCATAGCAATCTTGCGATCGGCTACGATTTGAAGCTGATTTGGCCTTTACCCCTAACCGAAAAGCTTGCTTTTAACCAAAATTTCGATTTTAGTATTCCTATCATTATTCCTAACTTCAAATAAGATCATATTTTACTTGTTTAAAAATTCATATTTAATGCAAAAATGCCATTTGTTCGAAAATCGGGTACCAGTCGAATCGTATATAGTGTGCGGTGGGCTTTATTAAAGATCCCTGCTGCATAGGCTAAATGGGACTAAAATTCGGTTGGGGGGATTCCGATATGACCGCCCTCAATGACTAGCCCTCAAGCTAAAATATTAAGAGACTCGTGAGGACCCCCCCCCCCAACTCCCAAAGCTAGTCCGCCACTGTCTACTTGTGCATTATTCTACTCACGGTTCTCATAGCTGTTTTCGTGGTAAAGATGCGATGAACTCGCCACGTTTTTGTAAACATTGCACCAAAGGCCATAGAGAATCCGATAGCTAGACTCCAAGTATTCGACTGGTGGAAACAATAAAAGAATGTGTAATGGAAAAATTGGGAAAAAAACCAAAAAAAAAAACGAATATCAACTGAAAACAAAAAAAAAATGAGGAAAACGAAATTCCAAGAAACCTGATTTGAGTCAATGCCATGGTCGGCACTAATAATAAATTGCAGGATATCACTGTAAGAATTTAAGGCTGAGATGGCGCCGACTTTGAATGAGATGGTGGTGATTTTTTATATATTACATGGCACTGATTTCGTAAGAAATGAAAAGAATCGGCGCTGATGATACTGGTTTGTGCAAAGGGGCCAGTGTTATTCATCCATATCATCGTCGATTCAGCCTACCAAAAGATCGGCGCCGATAGCATTTATCATAAGGTCTGAGTCATGTTCACCGGGCCTTTTCTTTCCCACTGTCATTTCCCATCCCCGTCAAATTCTGTACATTGTATGAAGCAACATCGCGGCGCCTTCAGCACTGTGGAGGAACAGGGGATATGTACACTCGCGTTTATCGTTTAATGTTACTCAACCAAAAATCATCACTCTTTGATTTCTTGTCATTTAAGTCATAATTCCACAGTATGGGGCTTTTCCTCTAATTTTATTCTTAAGCGTATTCTCCGGTTACCAAAAAAAAAAAAAAAAGAGCTTTACTTATAATAACTCATTCACATTACTTGCATCCTTCCTCTCCCGTATTTTCACGAATGAAGATACTACCAATCCATAGCATTGTTTCTTTACAACAGCGATTTTCGTGCACACTTGTTATTTTGGATAAATTGCCATCGTCTTTGCCAAATTGCTCTCTTAACAAAAAGAGGGGTGAATTTCAGAAGTGAGTGACTTTGGGGTTAATTAAGAGTGAATTAAGAGTAAAAATTTTAATATTCATTCTTTATTCACTCTTTTAGGGGTGACCTCAGTGATCACTGAGATCACCCCTCAAAGAGTGAATATCACAATTTTTAATCTTAATTCACTCTTAATTCACTCACAATGCACTCTCTTCTGAAATTCACCCTTACAGAGTGGACGCGTTCACTTTTTTTTTTTTAAAGAGAGTATTTTAGTTTGAAGTGTTCATTTCATCCATACAATACACGAAACAGGAACTGTGGAACTATCTTTCAGTAAACCTTTTAGAAACTGAAGTCATCTAGACAGTTTAATTTTGATTAAAAAAACGCCACCTCTACACTCTGAAAAACTGAAATGTTAAATCACCATTTAAAAAGGGAGTGACTATATTTTCAAAATGGTAGATTGTCATTAATCTAACATTTGTACAATGTAGTCACTCCTCAGCCCTTTTAAATGGTGATTTATCATTCAGTTCTTGTACAAATGCAACTTTAACCACCCCTCCCCCTTTTTTCTCCCAACCTCTCTGTATTCTTTTAATGTAATATTTATTTTGTGTATATACACATTTCTTTACAAATTCTCCTCCTTTTCTCCCCAATCCTTTTGAGCATTTTATTGGTCCTCCACTATTTCTGATATTCTGACTTTGTACTTTATATCATTTTATACGTATCTCTATATGTGGAAATAGTTCTGAAATACTGGTGAGGGGAAAAAGTAAGTTAAACAAAGCAACCTAAAATCAAATAAAAACCCTGACCTCATATCCTTGATGAAGTTAAAGACATTGGTTAACATTGTTATGATCGAAAAAAATTTTGTTTTGTTACTTGAAAATGGGATAAACATAAGGGCTATAGTGTAAAAATACCAGTCTGATAGTTTCAAAGTATAATATCCACAGGAAGTATTTTTAAATATAAAAAATGTGAACCAATGTTTGAAAAATATACGAGGGTCGGTTGCACAGAATAGACATAAGGAGTGCGCATGCGCGTATGACTCACCTTACCGTACTGTGTGTATTGGCGTATCACGCGGCGGGAGGCACATAACGGCATTTTCAAATTCAAGCAAAGTGGTCCTCTTAGTGACTGTCTCGTGAGACGGAGAATAATGAAATCGCCGCTTGCGTCTAACTTACACTTTTTCATTCCAAATTATGGTTGGTTTCAGGGTTTTTGAGTACAAATACAAGTACTCATACACATGTTTCATCTTAGTTTGAGAAGTTTTAAAATCAGCTACTCACAAAGTTAGCCAATGCCTTTAAGGCAGGAGCAAATGAGGGATAATTTTTCGAATGTTCTGAATAGTCAGCTACTTACCCTACACATCCACAAGAATGTGACGTCATCAATATCAACTGAATCGACACCAGGGAAGATGATAGAGAGGTAGGCAAGGATCCCTCCTCCGAGGATTAGATTGTTCATCTTAGGACTTGACATCTTGATGTACCTGGTAGAAAGAAAACCCAGCTAAGTAAATAAGTAAAATAATTAAGTGAATAAGTATATAAGTAAATAAATGAAGCATCTAGTCAGATTTGACCAGGTTGCCGGATCCCACACGAACCGCACCATTCTATTCGTAATTGACACGATTCTACTGAAAATAACCAAAATTCTAGTAAAGTTTACTTGGGACCTCTCGAGGATCAACTCTGTTCCAGTCCAAATTCACATAAATTTAGAGAAAATGACCAGAATTCTAGTATTTTTTTTTTTTACTAGAACACCGGATTCCTCGGGCACTTGCACCGTTTCAAAATCGACTCAATTTTAATGAAAATGACCAGAATTCAAGTAAAAATGAACACAATTTTTACTAGAATTTTGGTCTTTTTTTTTTTTTTTTTTTTTTTTACTAGAATCGTGTCAAATTAGTGCTGGAGCCAGTGTCATCATGCTCTATAGTCAAACATTGTACTATAGAATTCTGGTCATTTTCACTAGTACTGTGTAAATTTTTACTAGAACAGTACTAGGCAGTCAAATATGACTAAATTTCGTCATTGTGGTGATAAAACCTTGTATCTCAAATTTTGGCGAAAATTACTTTTACAAAATGTCGCAACTAAGAGAAAAAAACAAAGTTAAACATATTTATATTACATATTACGCTTATTTTCAACTCATTCACATGGGCTTATACCATTACTCTTCTGTTAGCGACCACTGTATACATAGTAAACATGTTATGTGATCATTCAGTGAGACAAAAGAATTATTCCAAATTACTGAAATACCCCAAAATTCCCAGGTGGTGTTAAACTTTTGCAAATGATGGTAGGCGACTCAAATCCTTACCTCTTTGCTCTGTACTTGATATTGAAGGCAAGGAAAGCGACCGCCATGATGATACCCAGTACGGCTAGGGCAGTCATCACAATGAAGATAGCTACCGAAATGTTAACACGAGTTTCTCTCTCGATGATGGAGTCGAGCGGTGGTCGTCCACCTAATCGTTGACGAAGAGAGGAAGAGAGAGAGAGAGAGAGAGAGAGAGAGAGAGATGGGGGAGAAAAAGGCAAAATGTGAAACGATAGATAATTTCGATGGAAATTTCAGGAGAGACAAGAACACAAATTCAGAGGAATACAAAAATCCCTTAAAGAGCAAGCATGGATAAGATGAGACATGAAAATTGTTTTTTTGGGGGAAATATCAGGAAGAAAAAACGAGGGACAGAAAGAGAGAGAAAAGAGAGAGGATTGGATCGCAAATTACACACAAACACCAAGATGAATAAGTATATAAAAAGAAATCACATTTAGAAAAACAGAGAGTAAGAGCAAAAGAGGGAGAGAGAAAGAGAGAGAGAGAGAGAGATAGAAGGAGGGGCAAGGATTCAATAGGATATATAGATGAGAGAAGAGAATGAGAGTTAAAGAAGTAAAAGGAAGAGACAGAAAGAGAGGGAAGGGAAGGGATTCGGTAGGATAAATAGATAGTAAGAGAGAAAGAGAATGAGGGGTTTAGAGAAGTAAAAGAGAGAGACAGAAAGAGAGGGAGGTGCAGAGATTTGGTAGGATTAATATATCGTGAGAGAGAGAGAGAGAGAGAGAGAATGAGAGATTTTAGAGAAAAGAGAGAAAGGGAGAGAGATATTTTGAGAAAAAGAAAAGAGATTGGGGAGACCGCAATGCACAGAACACTAAATCAAATCGATATTGATTGTAAGAGAGTTTCCAATTTCCTACTGTAAATCAATGGTTTATTGCATTCTGATCACTTTTATCAGATATAGAACAGGCCATACACGGCGGTTGCCTTGGCGTGATGAGGACATGGCAAAATAGCGTTGTGCTCATAATGTTATAATACTTGTCTATACACAATATCTTTCGTGCAATGCATCCCTATAGGAATAAAAGCAATATACCTTTGTCATGTTTCTCTTTCCCTGTAAAAAAAATACAGACTGCATTTTTTTTTTTTTTTTTTTTGGGGGGGGGGTATCTTTTGAGAAAAAATTGAAACGAATTCATTTCATTAGTAAAGGAAGAAATAAATTAATTGAATAAGACCTGTGCTTGGACAGAAAAATGGGATATTTAGCTTTGATTTGTTTATCTTTAATAAGGGCTGTACAGGGTGCGCATAATAGCTCGATTTCCAGGCAAGCATTAGTGTTTTGATACCCGTTCTGCGATTGTGTTGGAAGACAGTTCAAAAACTCTCCGAAGAGGTGCATTTCATACATAGAGATCCTATATATATTCACCATAGGATCTCTATGGTTTCATAACACGGTTTTAAGAGAAGGGTGAAGGGGGGGGGGGGGGAGGACAGAGCTGACAGCGTTTCAAAACAATTTTTTTTTTTTTGGCTATAAACGCACCCGAAATTGACTACTTTCTGGGTAATATTCCATGCTCTAACTGAAAAAAAAGAATCATAAAGAACTATGGTAGCTTCAGCAGCTTCTTTGGAAATCGTCATAAGAACGTGGCATTCAAACCTATTATGAAAAATTACCACATGTCTCAATGGGACGTTGGTGGATTTTTTTCCTTTTTTCGATTTTGTTAGACCCAGCCGAAGGTTGATCTATGGGGTATCCTCCTATTATGTCACCATGACAACAGTTTACCTTTCCAGATGATGGGGTTTTCTTCGCTCCAGGTCAACTCATCTCCAACATTCCTTGATGGGTCATAGATACCAACCCGAACCTCTGTATTTCCTGTAAAACCAAAACAAGAGGTTTTTGATACCCATGGAAGATGATCTGGTAAGTGTTATTTTTTCATTCAGTCACATTCCTCATGTTTCAAATCTATTACAGCTGACGTTTAAAGTGAAATAGAACCCACTACTCCATTTGGAAGAAAGGAAGAGTGTAGGGAAAGCCAGGTTATACTAAAGGTATACCTATAAAAGGGGAATTTCCTGCCTGAACATGGCAATCTCTCCTTGGAAGGAGAGTTTTTTTTAAATTAATTCCAGTTTCCCCCTCCAGTTCATGGATGACGGAAGGCAAAAACTAATCCCAGCTATGTTTTAATCTGGCGTTGCTAAAAGAAACATGCTGAAGTGTTTTTTTTTTAAATATTATCATTTAACAATGAGACTGCAATTTTTATGTACAAGTGTTATAAATATTTTTTACCTCAGTCAATATGTAATTATTTTGTTTTAAATCGTAATGTACATAATTATACAACCAGGGGCAATAATGATTTTCATATACCTAAAGTAAGAACAAAATTATTTCAAAACTCAATTTTTTATAGGGGACCATTAATTTGGAATACTTTATCAAAGGATCTTAAGGATAGTTGCTCTCTTAATGTTTTTAGGAGAAATTGTAAATATAAAATCATCACTACTTATTCATTTTTTACTTAATTATTATTCTGATTGTTTGTTTGGGTTAGTTAGGTAATTCTTTCCCCTTTTCTACTTTAATTGTTCAAATAATGTATTATTTTATTTGGGTCGGCCGTACATAAGGTTAACTTCTTTTTGGCTGCTACCCTTTCAGTATAATACTTTATTTATATCCATGTCTGATTTATTTAATGTTTGTACTATTTGTATTGTTTTTATACTGAGAAAAATAAATTGAATTGAAATAATCATAATTGTTGCATTTTAGTGTCATAAATCACTAGTCATGCTAGTGAGATAAGTCCATGAATAGATCAAGGGTCTTCTTTTTCAAACTGTTTCTGAGGGGAAAAATGATGTTTAAACACTTCATTTTAAAAAAAAATCTTAGCCATGTCTTCCATCGGTGGTTTATTGATGTCATTATGATACAGAATATTCATTTGCCATCATTAGGGGTGATACTAATTTGATGCAATGCCAGCTTTTGACGAGATTGGCACGCACATCATGTTTAATTTATCTGGAATGCTAAGCAATTTTGGCTTTGTGTGGTAAATCACTGATGAGGGTTTTTCGGGGGGGGGGGTGGCGATGCTTGAAGGAGGACTGGAGTTGTTTGTAGTGTAAGTCCGCACTCGAGATTTTATTGAAAAAAAAAATAAAACAATAAAATCTACAAACGAAAGAAAAAAAAAATCTGGAATATCTAAAAGTTGTCACCGAACGAAATCTGGACCCACAAATTGAATGTGAAAATAACTATCCTAAGTTTCTACGAAAGAGGAAGGGGAAAATGAATATTCCGTATCATAATGACATCAATAAACCACCGATGGAAGACATGGCTAAGATTTTTTTTTTAAATGAGGCACAAGTGTTTAAACATCATTTTTTTCCTCAGAAACAGTTTGAAAAAAGAAAACCCTTGATCTATTCATGGACTTATATATTTGTGATCTAATCATGTGAATGACATCGAGGTTGGTAAGGCATTCACAGTTGTATAACAGTGCATTTAACCCATGTTACCGTTCTCTACCCAGGAGATGATTCCCATATAGCTCACCTATCTGTCTCTCGACCTGCATGAGACCTTTCCTGTCACCTACAGCAGTAAACTGGACCGGTCCAGATACACCTTCAAAATTAGTCTTGTTCATGATGTAATAGAATATCTCAGCTATTTCGTCATCATCGTAGGTGAAATCAGCTATCGATTTCGGCGGATCTTTGGGTAAGAAAGAAAAAAAAAGTGGAGAAAAATTAGCTTTCAGAGTTTTGTCCTTCGGGACTCGTGACCTTGTTCAAGTTTATTATGAGTACCGAGCCCACACATTTTCAAACTCTCCTAAAGTAGTCTTGTTTACGAGAAACAGTTTCTTAAAGTGTAGTGCTAATCGCACATTGTAACTCTCTAACATGTTTGAACATCGAATCCTTGACTTAAATTGTTTTCATCCAGTGATCGAATTTGCTTCATTCATGTTTTTCTCCAAAACAATGTCACGATTTCCATGTGCAGAAATGTGCAATAAAATCAATGATTGTTTTAGTATCATCATTAAGGTACAAGGTTGCCAAATTTGTGATACCAAAGGTACAGCACACAAATCAACATTGAAATGATTGTCTTTACAAAAAACGGTCACCTAGACAAGACTACAATCTTCTGCACATGAACATTACTTCATTTTTCTTAAAAGAAAGGAAAAGGGGTGAAATACAGAGAATCAGATCGAAGTTAAAGCCATCGAGTAACTTTTTAATATCTGAGCTGCATGGCCCCATGTGCTATCAGTGTATGTAATATTGCGTAAAAATGAAGCCCTGAAAATGCACTTCAAAAGCATCATCATGTGCTTCACAAAAAGTGAAAATATGCAAGTGACCGGAAATACCAAGCTATTATACCCCATTATAGTCTGCAGCGGAAGCATATATACCCAGGTTGGTTTTGTAAATGACGGAATTCAGTGATAGATATCGTGATAATAACATCTTATATTTTGAAACCTTTGTATTCCTGGCTGTTTATCCTTCTGAACATTTTTATACAACATAGACATGGAAATTCAACAATAATATTAAGCCAAGCTTGCCTCCACATAGTTACCGGATCCCTTTAAAAGTATGGTGGGTTCTTTTCTCACCCATTCTCTGTAGAATTACTTCTGCTTCCTGCAACATAAGAGCTATGGTCCAGACACTATCATAGCCGTAAGGAGCCTCCTGGTAGCCTGAAAGACTCTCGGGATTACCTCCAACATACTCAGTATACTCCTCCCAGAACTGTTCCGTAGTCTGGTGGAGATATGAAATGATGTAATACAATAACTTTGATGGTTATAATGTTACACTCTGATTCAGGCACAGTGACACTGTCGTGGACGCCAGGAGCCTCCTGCAGTATAAAATCCATAGCATAGTTTTCATAGGCATGCGAACGTTTTGCGAAGGATGCGAATGTCGAAAAATGGCAAAAATCCAACATTCGCATTTGATGCGCTGATAGTTCGCCAAGTTCGCCAAACTTGCGCGTAGGTTCGGAAGCGTCGTCAGTTGTTCGTGAGATGCAGGAAACGTTCGCAAAAAAATGCAAACTTTTTTTGGTTTAATTCTGCCGAACTAAAAACGAATAATTGGCGAGGCTTCCGAACCCCCTCGAAAGTTCGGCGAACTTCTGGAGCATAAATGCGAATGTAGGACTTTGCCATTGTTTTCGAAATTCGCATCCGAGAACGTTCGAATATCCCGAAAAACTATGCTTGATATAAATTGCTTTGAAATGATATAATAGCAATTATACTGCTGGTTATAATGTTTGAATAAAAGCTGTTGTCTAGACACTGTCGTATAGACGAGAGGAGCCTTCTGATAATCAACAGACTAATTCATGATCTAATGAAGATATGAAATGATATGATAACAATTATACTGCTGGTTATAATACTTGAATAAAAGCTGTGGTCCAGACACTAGACGCAAGGAGCCTTCGGATAACCCGACAGGTTTTCGCGGTTACCGCCAACATACTCCCCAAAGTGCTCTGTGGTATAGCGAAGATATGAGATGATTATACATGAATTATAAAGATACTGCTCCCCCTTTTGGATATACTGCTACTATTGCTACTTACGCTGTTTCTCAGCTTCCTCCGCTACTATACTAGTACATCCCATTCTTCCCTGTAAAATACCTTATTCTGCGACTCTCATTTCCCTTACCCACTTTCATTATCTCCCACTACCTCCCTCTCTCTCTCTCTTTCATCTCCCTTCCTTTCTTGGCCCCTCCCTTCCACCTCTTCCTCTTCTTCTACTACTTTCTCCCTCCTCCTCGCTTCTTCCTCCTCCACAAGTCACTCTCTAACAACCTTCCTGACCTTCTTCACCTTAAGCTTCCTCACACTTTTCTCTTTCCCTCCCCTCTTCATCCATCTCTTATCCAAAACCCTGAGGCTAGAATACATAGTCTTTTTTTTTTTTTTTTTTTTTTTGGTAATGGTGATCTATTCACCACCCTCTATTTCAATAAATTATGTATGCCGTCCACTTCCTCTATCTATCCTCTGTTCCATCATTCTTCTTACCCCTTACCCATCTCATTGTTTCTTGACCCCTTCATCTCTTCATTCTCCCTCTCCCGTGTCCACTCCTCCCCCCCCCCCCCCCCCCCGCTCCGTTTCCTACCTTTCCTGACACGCCCGGATGTTGAGCTAGACTGAGTGGGAGCGCATCAGTGGTGAAGTACCCCTGTACAGCCTCATCCATCTGCTCTGGGGTACAGTCATGAGGATGAGCGGGGTCTATAACCCTCCACCACTCATTGCTATACCAACCTAAAAATTAAACATAAGACGAGACTCATGAATCCAACTAAGACCTCATTAGAAATGCTGATTTCATACTTTACTTCTCAGCCATATTGTTTCATATATATTTTTTTTGAACGTAGCTATATAATAATGCTATTAACCTGGTTACTACTGCTTCTTTCTTCCTCCTCCCCTTCATGCAATTGTTTTTTTTTTTTTTTGGTTTTTATTTAACATCACTGAAAAATAATATGTATAATATATCCTGGAGCTGTTCACCAACGTAAAGTAGGTTGAATATAAGCGAAAAGCATAGAAAAAAAAAGTCTGACATGTCCAGGCTATTATATAGTTGAATTTCTTCTT
>CM057153.1:17929805-18048519 GCA_029962745.1 Echinometra lucunter | reverse complement strand
AAAAATGCAGATTACTAAAGGACATTAGTGCTGCGGCCGGGATTCGAACCTATAGTTCAAAGTCCAGAGACTTATCCGGTAGACACCTCTACCTCTGCTAGCGCTAATAATGATAACAATCATAAAGAAAGATCCAAATCATAAAATGATTCTAACTCCACACTGTCAAATTGAAATTTTACAATTAGATACTATTAGAAATATCAGGGTTGCCAACATGTTAACTGTTTAATTTACGTCTTCGTTACCGTGTGCTTTGCGTGAAAAAATCCCGTCATCTCAGATCTACCTATTTTATTTTGTTTTATTGTTTTTGTTTTGTTTTGTTTTGATCTGCTGATGTGCATGAGGTTTCAAAAGGAGACAGAATGAAGTATAGCTCTCTTGATTAAAGGAAAATGAAACCCTGGGAAAAAAAATCAGTTTTCACGAAACGAGAGGATAGGGAGAAGCAATTTTTAAAAAGTTCCATTAAAAATGAAAAAACGTTTTCGAAAGGAGAAAGTTATGAAAGTTCGAAAAGTCTCAGTTTACTTTCTATGGCGATCCTCAAATTGGCAATTTTGCTTCAAAATAGCAGGTTTAGAAGGACAACTCTCGATATGTTTTGGACACAAAAATTCATATTTTCTCCATTATCTTTAAAGATGCTGCTTGTATCTTCGTGAAATCAACATCTGTTGTGTCAAATACATTTTCCCATGCTATATCTTGAGCTAAGAAGGAGACAAGCTGCACCTTCAGAGATAATGAAGAAAATGTAATTCTCCGTACAAAACATAATGAGAACTGTCCTAAACCTGCCATTTTGAATCAACATCGCTAATTTGAGGATCGCCATAGAAAATAAATCACTTTTCAAATTTTCATAACTTTCTCATTCCGTAAGCTTTTTTGATGGAACTTTAAAAAATATGCTTCTCTTTATCCTCTCTTCTCACTAAAAATGATTTTTCCCCAATGTTTTCATTCTCCTAAAAGTACGTATTTCGTGCTAGACTACAGCATCTTAACTTTGCCTTGAGGTCTTGACCACACTTTTGGAAAGACGTTGCCCTCGTCTCATTTTACTTGTTTACCTCATAATCTTTTATTTAGATAAAATCTGCCGTAACTTTCCTACCAAACCAACAAAATGGTGTCCTGTTCCCGCCATGGCTTTTAACTTCATTAGTTAAATTAACCTTTGATCATATCTGACCTACATCTTTAGATATACACTTCTAAGATATTTCTTTTACTACTACCATCATGTTGCTGGCTGCAACGGGTAATAGGAAAATGGAATATGTAATCGACCTTAATGTTGCTGTTATGAAGTGTTCTCTAGTATCAAAGCCATTATTCAATGTACTTGACGCGCATCACCAAAGACAGACGCCAGGAAGTTGAGATTTATAAGAAGACTATTTCAGGGGTAGCACAGAGGACACCACTGGCGTGCGTGACTTTTTTTTTTTGTTTGTGTATGTTTCAGAGTCAGAAGAAGAAGAAGGAGGAGGAGGAGGAGAAGGAGGAGGAGGAGGGGAAGAAGAAGGAGAAGAAGAAGAAGAAGAAGAGGAAAAAGAAGAAGAAGAAGAAGAAGAAGGAGAAGAAAAAAAGAAGGAAGAAGTAGAAGAATAAAAAAGAAGAAAAAGAAGAAGAGACGTTTGAAGAGGAAGGCAAAAGGAGGAGGAGGAGGAAAAAGAAGATTAAGAGGAACAGAAGAAGAAGAAGAAAAGAAAGAAAAAAAGACGGAAATGTGCCAAATGACTTGTCTCAGGACCATAAATGGGGCTACATGATGGAACTGAATTGTTTGACTTAATTCCGTTTGAAGAGAAAGGTAGATTGCATCACGGCGGCAATATTTGTTAATATCCCGCAGATTCTCTTTGCTGTTTCTCAACACTCCAAGAAATAAAAAACTCAATAAGGAAAGGCGACCAGCCTCAGCAAAGACCATAATCTTTGGTGGAGTCGGTCTGAGAATTCTGATGACAATAACAAATCATCTTATTAAGGATTCATGTTGGAAGTACACCGGTCAATATGAAGATTCCACAAACATAATTGCCTTCCCACAGGAATAGATGTTTTGAGAGCCCTGGAATTCGTTTACAAATCAGATTTCATTCTGTCTCGATGATAGCAACATGAGACACGCAGTGTACCTATAGCCAGATTAAAGATATGGAAAATAGTACGAACAGTATGATATCCCTACTTTGTACATAGCATTAAAAGGATGAGAATGGCTTTTCATTATTATGTATTTGTTTTATTTTGTATTGACGACTTTGAACGTAATCTCTTGGAATATTGAATTTCATTCGAACCTCGACGCTGTTGAAAAGAAGTATGATGAATGACATTAGGGACTCGTTATATACAATGATATTCAATGCACACACAGTGGCGGACTGCTCTACTTTCACACGCGTCAAAACTCTTGTAGTTCGCTCAGAAAGTTTTCTTTCTAATATAAAAAAGTTGTTCCATAGCCGGAAAAAAGCGCCAACGCCCCCATGACATTGTGGCTACAAGGCACTGTCAAACAATGACATCAGACTGTGTACCCAATTTCAAGAGGGATGTAAATACTAACTTGGGTAGGAGAGCGCATGTACGTCTTTAGTAACATAATAGAGAATGTTTATTAATCGCTTAATACAAACATTGGTAAATACATACATAAATACAGCATGAAAACATGCCTTTTAAAAAATGTAATTCTTTGCCAACTGTGTCGGCTATCGTCACAATTGTACAATTCAATTAAACAATCGTAATATAAGTAATTCTTTGAATCCTGAAAACAGCTATAATATATGCTAGAGCGATATCTATGGAATGATTATTGGTATCAATGACTGCATTAGGGATACCAGAATCTAAACGAAATATCAAAAGAACAATTGTCATTGTTTTTCTCTAAAGAACAATTCAGTAGGCAAAGTGTTAAACATTAAAAGCTGTATCCTGAAAAAAATTCCTGTTGCAGGATTGATTGAAAAATAAGTTTTATTGAAGCAATACAACATTTCAAATAACATAATCAGTCCATCAAAGCATATGACTTATTTTACGCTGGAACTCAATATTTAGTTAGAAAAGCCCATGCATGTCTTTCAATGTGTGTGTGTGTTTTTTTTTTTTTTTTTTTTTTTTATATTTGGCACTATGAAAATGTGTCCTGGGGGTGTTTCATAAAGCTGTTCGTAAAGTACGCATGACTTTAAGAACGACTGGAATATGATGTGCCAAATAGGATGCCTTAAGTTTTTAAACAAACTGTGACTGCATTTCCCGTAATCTCAATTAAATTGTGGCAAAAAAGTATTTCGCAATAAAAATGTATGTAAACAATAGTAATGTTAATCTAAGTCTGCATATTTCACCTTTAGCTGATGAGATTTATAATGACTGAGAATCCCATTTGCCTTGTCATATTCAAGTCATTCGTAAAGTCATTCGTAACTTTACAAACAGCTTTATGAAACACCCCCTGAAAACATTCCTGATGCAAGATTGGTAGAATTTTGGGGTTTCTTCAATAAAGGTTTTATTGAAGAAACACAATATTTTAAGACACATGATACAACATTTCCAGAGATAATCAGTGTAGAAATATATATCACTTTCATGTTATGCCAAAAAAACTTAAACGTTCAAGAGGTACGCAAATACTGCATGGCTGAAGTAATTATTTTAATAGTGCTAAATTGGCTCTAGAAGAGCAAATACATATCTTTGAATGCTTTTGATATTTTCAAAGACATGCAAATATGATTTCATAGTTTTTCGTTGCAAGATTTTTCAAACTTTAATCTTTCACTGAATATAATACCATATTTGAAGTGATACAATCTGTGCGTAAAGATTGTATCACTTTCATTTTATAATCCCAAAGTGCGGGCCTTTGAATATTTGTGATATTTTCAACGATGTGAAAATGTGTCCTGTTGCAAGACTGATCAAACGATAAGCTTTCATTGAGGAAGGTTGTGTAATGTTTAATTGATAACAGACGTATCCCTTTCATTTTATGCCTCAAACTCACACGTTTAAAGAGGCGTGTAAATATTAACTTGGGTAGGAAAAGCAAGTGCATGTCTTTGAATGTCTCTTTTTAAAAATATATATTTTAATGATCTGAAAACCTGTCCTGAGGATTCACTGTTGCACTATTGATCAAACCATGAGCTTTTGTTGAAGAAATGCAATCTTTTAAGTGATGTGATGTTCAAAGAAAAAAACATTTCAAGTAATAGCATCTTTGCATTTAGATTTATTTCTTTCAATTTGATGCCTCAAAACTCACACGTTTATAAAGAGGTGTATAAATGCTAACGTGAGTAGAAGAGTCTATGCATGTCTTTGAATGCTTTTAATATTTTTATTGACTTTAAAAATGTGTCCTGAAAATTTTCTGCGGCAAGAATGATCGATCTACGAGATTTTATTGAAGTAATAACAAGAATCTAAAGGGATATAAGTTGCCCATCTTGACATTTCACTTCGTTTCATTGGACACAACCCACTTAACTGAATGGGTGTGTAAATAACGGCTCAAACAGAAGCGCTCATGTATCTCATTTTCAAGTATTGACAGAGTATGGCATCATATAAATGCTGTGAATCATCACCACAATTTCTCTTTTAATGAAAATGTCTCGGAACATTAATCATTTGCATTTCACATGTCACTTTATGCTTCATCGTTTATTTTTTCAAAATCATTTCAGAAGATAGCTGAAAGAGAATTAGAATGAGTGACATTTTTATGAGCTCGTAACCCGGGATAAAAATGTCAAACATTCGAGAAAGGAATGTAATCCCTCTGTTCCTTGAAATACATAGAAAATTGGAAGTTGAAGTCGATACGGTACATCAAGCAAATAAATATGAAAGCAGACTTTAGTTGACAAAAAGCCTTATCAACAAACACACCAAACGTTATAATCTATGATGGAATGGGTGGGGGGGGGGGACACGCCCCTCCCGTAGACATGGCAGTGAGGGTATTTTTATGCATTCTCCATTGGAACATGTCGTAAAAACAGTAATAAAGGGATAAAAAATAGTCCTACTTTAGTGTTCAATTTTGATGAAGATGAATTTGGAACCTTTCCATTTTGAGGAAGGTATGACTTATATATCATTCACCGATATAGCTTTTGTTTGATAGCTGAATTGGTCAGTCAGATATCCCAGGGATGGTTCCGAGCTAAAAATGCAGACATAAAGTTCCATGTAGATACAACTCAAATAACCATAAAACTGAAGCTGCAGACATAATGCAGCTTATTAAAAAAAGAAACATGGCTTCGTGTTGACGCATGCTTGTAAATGGAACACATTAAAACAACAACAACAACAACAAAATTTCAATTTTGCTCCCTTCAAATGCAACACTGGGAGCTCCTTAATGGGTACAGCTTTGCACCCAAAGAAGCATTCTGCACCTTTAAGTGTGCAGTGAGCTACATTTTGCACCCTTAAGGGTACAGAGTTGTACCCTTAAGAAAAGATGCAAATTTGCACCCTATTGAATGCATAAATTTCTACCCTTTTGTACTTGTTTGCGCCCGGAAATACCCGTCTACACCCTTAAAGGTGCAACTTTGAATCCCCGTGGAAGTCAGTTTTATCTTTTTAATTTTTTTCTTTTCAACACGTTTAAAAACAGTTTTAAAACGCGGGTATGTTCATGCAATCATTCGCCGGCCGTAAGATTTAATCATGAGTAAGATCGCCAAACTGAACAGGAAAAGTTGTGTTTAATTTTGCCATAATCATCGCTTAAAAGCAGCGGGCTTTCAATCACGTTTAAAAGATGAACATGGAAGAATGGTTTCAAAAAAGGTAAAAAGGAGAATGAAAGAGAATTGGAACGATAAAGCTAAGTAGATAAAGAAACAAGGTAATACATAACGGAAGAAATAAAAAATAAGTAGGCCCCCTACCCTTATAGTACAAGAGAACTTGTACAGAAAAGAAATAAGTTTAGTAAAGGGAATTTGGACTGAAGCCAACAAGGTTCATGCACTTTTACATGTAGGGAAAGAATAGGATAGAAAAATTCAGAAATATATGGGAAGGATAGAAGAAAAGATGAATAAGAATGAAAATGGAAAGGAAGACAGATAAAAACTATAAGAAAAAAGAATTGAAATAAAGAAATAGGTCTACGTAGGAAGGATGGAAAAAAAATGAAAGAAAATTAAGGAAGACAGGAAGATAAAAACAAAGAAAAGCATAAAGGAACGACAGAAAAGATAGAAAAATAATATTAGCCTCGGGGAGAAAGAAGAAAGATAAAGGAAGAAGGAAAGGAAAAGGCGACAAAGGATGAAATGAGGAAAGACAGAGAATTAAGAAAATATACATCAGGGAAAGACAAAAGAACTGGTGAAATAAGCAAAAAATAAAGGAAACATGAGGAAAGAACAATATCAGATTGAAAGGTGATATAAAAGAATAAAACGTTAAGATAAAGGGTGACAGAAAGGAAGCGACAAACACGCTAGGGACCCAAACACGCTAGCTGTACAGCTAGTATATATATATATATATATATATATATGTATATATATTATATATAAACATCATATCAAGATATACAACATACACAGCACAATAGTGATCAAGTCATTTAAAGGAAAGAACACATTTTAATATTATCATTATTTACATTATATTATTATTATCATTATTATTATTATTATTATTATTATTATTATTATTATTATTATTATTATTATTATTATTATTATCATCATCATCATCATTATCATCATCATAATTATTATTATTATGGAAGAGAGTAACCGGAGCACAGTAAATAGAGAGGAAGGGAGTAGAGAGTGTACTTGAAATTGAACTGCATGACAAGAAAGCGGGAAAGGGGATGAGAGAGAGAGAGAGAAGGTCGCTTGGTTTGGTATAGAGTTCATGGCACCCTACGCCAATAGACATGTTTACTCATGTATTCAAATTTATGCACGTTTCTCTCCAGAACCCGTGGTTACCAACTATTCAGTTCACCTGTTACGCATAATGGCATCTGCATAGATTTGATTTGATGTTCATTTATTTCCATATACATCATCACAAATTAAAAATCTTTCAACATGTAAAGTCACATAAAATCATACACAGAAAAAGGGATCGCCATAAGCAGAGCTTGAATTGACTAGATAGAATCCAGTATGTATACTTTAGTTGTTGTTATGTCGGGTAACCCTCTGACAAGCTTCTTAGTAGTCAACGAAAACTTTTGTTCAACAGGTATGCATAAATTAGTAAACAGGTCTATTGAAGTGATGCAAATTGCTTATTTGACTATAGGAAGCCTAGGGAGTTATGAAAATTTTTGATTATGCATGTACTACTTTGGCCGTGTAATTAACAACACTGGTGGTATACACTTACCAGTGAAAAGAGTTCGATGGTTTGGTGTAGAGTGGCGACTTTACGCCAATTGAAGTGATGTAACATGGCGAACTTGACCACATTGAAGACTGTTTCAGGCGGGAACATCCTGAAGAACTTTGGAAAGAGATCTCTCTCGGATAACTTGGGTGAAGCTGATGAGTAGGAAAGCTAGAAGATGGAGAGAATTACGTGGAAAGTGTTATTTTTAAGTCCTTTGGGGGAGGGGGTGAAAACAAATATTTTTTTTAATCCATCATTTAGTATTTGTTGAAAATAAGAAGAAAAAAACGCCCTTTGCAGTAATAATTATTAGTGCTTTCGAACATTTTTGATTCTTTCTGATAACTCAATTGTCCACAATATTACATAAATAATGTTTTCTATATTCAAAAGAGACTTTCAGAAAGCTTTAGAAATTATGCTGATTTATGAAATGTATGCAAAGCAGTAACATAGCTGATTTCATTAACTCATTTCTGTTATGAAGTTCACAGATTAACTGAAAAAAATATCTTTTCTCAAACTACTTAAATGGGGTTATCGCCGCCACCATTGAAAACCATAGCTCATCCCGACTGTATTTTTATTACATGCATGCATATTTGTGTGAAAAGGGGAACGCATTAACTAGAAAGATTACAATGTCAAAGCATACCATCATTTTTTTGGTCGAATATACAATCCAGATAATATACATGAGAATATGTCACTACTAGTATTCTGCAAAATTACCTACCAATAAACATGAAGCCGAGAAAAACGCACGTCTGTGACACAATAATCTATATATGAATATCGATGTCAGATTTCAGTTTACTTAGTAAATCAAAGATTTTGAAGAAATATCGCCATGGTATATTTGAAGTGTTTAATTGCAAAAGGCGCTAAATCCACGATTCGGATTTATGAGTAAATCAAGGTTTTCAATTGATCTCCTTTTCTTTCTCCCCTATAACTTCACTTTGGTATAAGAAGGCAATCGGTTTACATCACATTTATCTTATTTTTAAAAATCTAGTGAGATAATCCTATTTTCGGGTATTTTCGTAATCTCGATTTTCATGGATTTAGCGCCATGTGGACTGAAACTCTTCTTTTGAAAATCCCAGTTAGCAGGAAACACATTCATTTTGTTTTTAGAATTATTTGTAAAAAAAATCTTTTAAAACATGTTTCTCTATTTTAAACTTGATTTTTTTCCCCCACTTTTTTTAAGGTGTTTCACTCCAAAATCACTCCAAAGTCAAAGAATCATAGAAAGTTGCTGATTTATAACCTTTTGGATAGAAACTGATTCGGATTTAGCGTCATTTGGAACGTAAATTTACAACAAATGTTGTTTTTTTTTTCAACTTTGATTTCTTTAAAAGAAAATGCTATATATATATATAGGGCATTTTATGCCCATGCGCATTATACAGGTATTTATCGTAAAAAATCCATTTCGGTCTAAACGGGAGTTAGAGCCTTTTGGAATGAATTTCTTCATTTGTCGCAAACATATATCATGTAATAATAATGCGACCCTTCATGTTATTTCAATTTCATAACTAGGTCAGACGAACTAGATTTTGACAGTTATTCTCGATTTACGGCAGCTAGATGAAGGGAAGGGAAAATAATACAGAACTGTGCAAATTCTCCTTGTATTCAGAAGCAAATCATCATTGATCTATTTCTTTCCTTTTCCTTTTTGTCCCCCCCCCCCCTTCTCTCTCTCTCTCTCTTTAAAATTTAATTGTTGACCATAAGTACATGGCAAACCAAATGCAGTTCATTTTGGCATACTAAATTTCTCAAGAAACAATTCTATTAAGAATAGCTAACCTTATATATGGCCAATATGGGGTGAAGCTAGTCCTTGCCCCCGGTATATAACATTGGCGTATCCGGGGTGAAGCCATGGAGGGGGGGGGGGGACCTTATCTTAGTGGGCAATGAAGTGCGAACAAAAAGGTCACCGACAGGAGGAAGGAGATTCGGGAAGGGTCAACACACTAAGAAAAAAAAGGTTCAAGTTTGCACCCTGAATGCAACACTGGCAGTACCTTTTGGATGCAATCTTGCACCCTACACGAAGAAGGTGCAAAAATGCACCTTTTTGTTCTTATTTGCACCAGGATATTCCCGTTTGCAACCTAAATGGTGCAATTTTGCACCTTTAAGGGTGCAGAAATTTGTGCATTCAAAAGGGTGCATATTTGTACCTTTTCCTAAAGGGTACAACTCTGCACACTTTAGGGTGCAAAAGTAGCTAACTGCACCCTTAAAGGTGCAAAAAGCTTCTTAGGGTGCAAAGTTGCACCCAAAAAGGAGCTCCCAGTGTTGCATTTGAAGGATGCAAAATTGTACCTTTTTTTTCTTAGTGTGAACAGTATCATCTTATTCTAATTTCTTTCCTCTTATTCATTTTTCGTCAATTCTTTCCCCCTATTTTCGCCATTTGATTGGGGTGATGTAAGCCAATCTCTTTTTTCCTTTCTTTTCCTCATATACCGGCTCCCCCCCCCCCCCCCTTATTTGTGATTCGATTGGGACACGTAAGCCAGTCTCATGCTTCTTTATTTTACTCCTCAACCTTTCTTTTTTTCGCTATTCGATTGGGGACGCGTAAGTCCCGCCATCCCCATCCCCTCCGTAGCCACGCCATTGGTGTATGAAGTGATGTATTCTTTATTGATTCCATCCATCTAGTTATACAAATTATGAATGATAGAACTGTGTCACTTTATTGATAATCCAATAAGTATGGAGGTAGTATGTCCCAACCTAGCGCATTAGAGCACGACAAGCCATGGTTGCCGATGAATGAAATACCGTTCTTTGCGTTTGGTCAAGGCTTAAATTCCTATGGTGGCCCTGAAGTACGCTCGATGACAGGCCATGTGCGACGCAAACTTCACGACCTAGCCGCGAAATTGGCGATCTCGGTCACCAATTTCGTGACCCACGACCTAAAATTCATGTCCCGGGACCCGAAATTCGTGACCCGAGGCGCGAACTTTGCGACAAGGGTTGCAAACTTCACGCCCTGTAGTCGCGAAATTCGTGACTTTAAGTCCTGAATTTCATGACTTTGGGTCGCAGACTTTGCGACTTAGGTCGCATATTTGACGACCTAGGGTCGTGAATTTGTTGTACATGGCTGAGCGGTGCGAGTGCAAAGGATGTGAATAGATCAACATATCCTGTGTACGATGAGCACGTGTACGTCTGTGGTGCACGTGTGTGACTTTGTGTCAGCTGTCAACACATGGCCGCTCAGCCATGTACAAAAAATTCACGACCCTAGGTCATCAAATATGCGACCTAAGTCGCAAAGTTTGCGACCCAAAGTCATGAAATTCAGGACCCAAAGTCACGAATTTCGCGACTACAGGGCGTGAAGCTTGCAACCCTTGTCGCATAGTTCGCGCCTCGGGTCACGAATTTCGGGTACCTTGACATGAATTTCAGGTCGTGGGTCACGAAATTGGTGACTGAGATCGCGAATTTCGCGCCTAGGTCGTAAAGTTTAAGTCGCACGTGGCCTGTTATCGAGCGTACTTCAGGGCCACCATAAATTCCCTATCTTCATGATCTTTGGGCGTCGCTAGGACATCACGAAGGGTGAGAAGGGGAGGTCGGTCGGATATATATCTGGCAATTTATACAAAAAGAAACGGGAGGACTGAATTAGCCATGAATCAATAGAACGTTTTAAAGCCTTTAAATTTGCCAAACGTTTTAAAGCCTTTAAATTTGCCGAGTGAAATAGGCCATGATTACAACAAGACAACAACGGGAATATCTGCTCTGGATACTATTATATGACAGTCATTAAGCACGAAAAGTTTTCATTGAAGAGATGGAAGGCTTACATTCATGCTCATTTTCCTTATGTAGCTCAACCTTTAAGGCCATATCCCATACTACCGTTTAACGATTCCGTCTGGATCAGTCTCAATGTCAGACGGTGTGAGACGGAGGCAAATTCAAAAAAATTGTGGCCATGAACTAGCGCCGTCTGCCAACGTCTAGATACGTCTGTAAACCAGCTGAAGAACGAATTTAAAAAGTCCAATAAATGTACGCGTTCGTTTCTCAGACGGAATCGTTAAACGGTAGTATGGGACAGGGCCTTTGTGCCTACTTTTCTCAGCGACAGCTGCATACAAACTCTAAGTTCGGATAGTCTAGACCTGTTTACTAATTTTTTTCACATTTATGCACTTTTCTCTCCAGAATCTTTGCTTACCGACTATTCAGTTCACCTATCATGCATAATGGTATTTAAATTTGAGAATGAATCCAGTTTGCATACATTATTTGTTGCTATATCGGCCAAGTCTCTGGCAAGGTTCTTAGTTGTCAAGGGAAAATTTTGTTCAACAAGTATGCATAAAAGCAGGTTTATTTCCTTCTCTTGAATAACCATAATGTGTTTTTTCAGAATGCTAATTCATTAGTTTCGGATCATTCTTACAGTATTCTTTTACTTGTCACTGATTTATTTATTCGTTCATTTATCTGTTTATTCTACTGCCTATCTCTTTGTTCGGTACTTGATTTTCTTTTAGTAACATTTAATTTGCCAATCAAGGAAGACAAATTCTTTATTATTCATGCCTTCCATCCTATTCCAAAGTAAAGTGTTGTTTTTTTAATACAAACACGTTACCAAAGGATGCCTTTTCACCTTTTAATGATTGGTTAATTTACTGAAATGCAATTTCAGTCGGATAAAAGTGAGAAGAAGGATCAGATTTAATTTTCGTTTTCATTCTTATAAAAGAGGAAACAAATTATTTTCATTAGACAGTTATAGATAAGGTGATATTGCCAACACGAATCGGCTTCACTTTGAAGGACAAAATCGTGCCGCAAATATCATATACAATGATTCGTGGGAATGCATGTCATTGAAATCTTCAAAAATCCATTTCATTTTCCTGTTGTTTTCCACGCCGATGTTAAACTGATTAATTTAGTCCGAACGCTTATAATGTTTACTGCTTAAATTGAAATACATGATTTGTTTCTCTGGTCTTAATCAAACCAAGCTATGAACGTTATAGGTAAAGCGACATCGTCCTGTGATTGTATCGGCTTAAAATTGATATTTATAGAAATCTAGGTCAAAATCATCAAAAATGGGTCAGTACATTGCGCATAAAAAACAAATTTTTTATTCGATTAGAATGTAAGTGATTGCATAGGCGGTAATCTTCACTTACATTGTAATCTAATCTGGACTCTCCTCCACTTTCCTCATTTTCATTTTCACTTTGACCACGTGGAATATTAAATTGTGAATGCATCGCAGTGACACCAAGTGGCTTTATTGACTGACTAGTTGTGATTTCAGTGCCGTCTCCTCACCTGACCTTCTCGAAGAGGGAAATCGAAATTGCTGTAGTCAGCAGTCATTGTACAATTTTATGTTAGAAAAGAAGGTTGTTTCGGTAAACCGGCAGCTTCGTAAACAAATTATCGACCGTCTTACAAATCGTCTTCGAGCGATGTGTCATGTTCTTTTTGTTCAAGCTCACGGAAATGCACGACCGCTGTCATACAAGGTTATTCTGCTTACATAGTGCATCCATTATCTTCATGTCTGCATGGTAACCATGTAGCGTTCAGTTGCCACATAGGGCAAAGGATAAAATCGATAACAACTATAGTTTCTGTGATTAGTCATGGTATTTATTTAAAGAAAATTTTCCTGATATCGCTTCTGCCTTGATAAATAATTTCCATTATTAATGTATAAGATGCAAGATTGGTATTAATTAATATCCTCGTGTCAAACTTACAATATTACAACTGGATATACGAAAGAGTAAATACGAATAGTCTGAATCATGAGCGTCACGGGGGGAGGAGGGGGGGGGGGAGAGGTGGACACGTGTCCCCATAAGAAAAAAAAAACTCTAAGGGTTGGGGGACACATTAGGTAAATCCCCCAAATTTTAAGCAGAGGACCCCCCTTTTTTTTCCTGGTCAGCAAATTGTTGGTGTGTGTGTGTCCCCTAAAAATTTTAATTCCCCCACCAAATCTAAAGCTGATGACCTTTTTAGGGCTTATCGGCAAATTTTTGATGGTATGTCCCCCCTCCCCTCAAAAAAGTCCCCCAAAATTTAAACTGAGGATCTATTTTCTTTTAGGGTCCCCCTCCCCCATATAAAACGGATTGACTTCCCTTGTCTGAATTGGCTTAGGTGTCCGGTCCAGATTTTATCAAATTAATGCTATTATCACCTTGGAAAGATCGTCAGAGTAACGTGGGTGCAACCACTGAGGGGGTGTATGGGCCTCGGGCACTCGCGCAGTGGGGGGGGGGGGGGGTGATATCGGTCTTTAGGTGGAGATAATGCGAAATATTTTGGCCATCGAGCAATTGAGTGGGTTAATCGAATTAATCCTATTACCTCAAACGCGGCTTTATATCTCTTCATTTTCTCTTTCGTTTATTATTTTCCCCTGTTCTGCATTTAATGGGCTGGGTATTTGGCCCCGTACACTTCATGGCTACGCCACTTGACAAGTGATGGCATGAATATTAGATAGACGACAGAGGTTACCTTTGCCTTTGAAATTCTTATTTCCATAATCTCTCCAATATTTTTCCAGTCACGATTTCCAAGAGAATTGAGAATTGATATGTCGTGAATCAGACGAATTCCCCAAGGGCTTGGTTTGCATGTCAAATTCTGAATTGCTATTTTATGTTTAACAAAATGAGCTTCAAATAAAAGACATTTCTACTGAAAGAGATTCGTGAGAGAGAGAGAGAGAGAGAGAGAGAGAGAGAGAGAGAGAGATAGAAATCCGAACATTGGCCTCTTTAATCTAATTCTCAATTATATTCAAAGGACAGTACTTACCTGAAGCAGGTTCCATAGATGCGATGCCTGAGCCGTTGGCTGGGTAACGATGGAACATCCTGCACCAAGAACCATTATCTTAGTCGTCGTCTTGTTGTAGAGTTCTTTATACATCACATCTGTTCCTTTGCCGCCATTACACTGTACACGGAGAAACAAAAAAGATGAATAATTAAAATTAAAGTAAAAATTCCATTTTGTTGTGGAAATTCTTAAAAGACATTCCAGCTATAACACTGCATGTGTGCATCATTACTCTCTCGCGTTTTCCAAGTCTTCGTAGGCATAATTTGAAACAATTTTAGTTTTCTGGGGATCCACAAACTACAAGCAATGTTTTTTAAGTGCATCTCTCCATTTCCGCAGAATCCAAGAATTTCTTTGAATAATTTATTTGTATGTATACTTATCAAGAAAAAAAGAAAGAAATGCATATATCTTATTTCAAATTTTTCTTTAATCACATCTGTGCAATGTCATTGTATTTCTTTACATTCGGTTGGAAATGAATAACTATGAATTTGAAATTTGAAATTTGAAATGTGGAGGGGATAATAGGGGGCAAGTTCGAAATTAATTCTCATAGAAAAATGCATTAGTATACAGTGAGAGCACGTCAATATCTTCAAAATACTATTAAAACAATAATCTTTGTGTTCATTCTCCATGGACGTGAAGGAAACAGTTGCTATTTCCATTTCCCCCTACTTTCTTTCTTGCAAACAACTACAGTGATGCACAAGAGATGCTATCTCTTCTGTCAATCGTATTCATGGAACAAAATGAATGAACGAAAAAAGGAATTAGTCGCAATTTAAGGAATCGTGTTCCATTTCTGACTCATATACCGTAAAAGTCCTCTGCTCCAGCTTCCTGCATATACCCTACATTCTATGGAAGACGATCCAATTAGCCTATTTTTAAGATCAGAATGAACAGTTTCATATGTTTGCCATGTTTAAAACGGTATATGCACCTGTGAGATTTCTGAAAGGTTCTCCGACTGGTATGCAAGTTTAAAGTGGCGTACCTACGGTGAGAGGGTACAAGGGAGCACGTGCTTCCTCAACCGAATGACCAAATAAGAGAGGAAAGGAAGAAAAGTTAAGAGAAGCAGGAGTGGAAGGGGAACCTGAAAAGAAGGTGACACACTCGCTCTGACCCCCCCCCCCCCCCACCACAATTAATGACCTTGTTCAGTCAAAGTATCTGTCGAGTAAGACGGGTGCTACCCCATGATACCTGAGCCAACTCACTGTCTGGATCGAAAGCACTCCATTGGAGATTGAATTGATGAAATACAGAAGGACAAAGTATGGTATGAACGGACAGCAAAAATAGGGTTGAAAACTAATGATTCGTCACTGGAGATCATCATGTTCTTATCAGCAAAGAGTAGAAAGCACTCCATTTTGTCTCAATCAAACTGATTTGTGAAGGGGTGCAGGACAGGAACTCCCTGTTACGGCACATTTCGGTAAATTACACATTTTGGTAACAAAACCAAAACGTGCAGTAACATAGTACTGCACATTTGGGCAACGGAACCAACCAGGTATAGGTGCATTACTGGCACATTTTGGTCACGAAGCTCCGTTACGAAGATGTGCACATTTTGGTAGCTGCACATTTTGGTTTTGTTACCAAATGTGCAATTTACAAAAATGTGCCGTAACACTCCCAAACATCATGGAGACTGTAATCGAGTGAGAAAAACAAAGGTTTTTTTTTCAAAAGGAAGAACCTCAAACATACAAAAATAAAAAAAAAAAACAAAAAAACAAAAACCCCAAAACAAAAACAAAAAAAGGGGGGGGGGGGAGGAAAACAAGCCAGCAAAGAGACATGTGAACCTGTGGAGTAAATGAGAGTACGCTCGTGACCATGTAATTTGAAATGTGAAGTTCGTCTTATGTGGTTTTGATGTAGCAATCACTATGACATAAATGCGTTAAGTCATCCTTCAATAGTGACGAGGAGTGACCACACAATGCACCTTTAATGAGCCTCACTTCTATTATAAGAAATCGATCACTGTGCCGAGAATAAATAGATTGTATCTGTGATCATCCGTCTGCAATTTTACACTATGCAAGGTCGAGCGTACTAACTTCAAATTTTATTTCTCCATTCGGCTCTGTTTTCCATAATCTTTGGAATTACCTGCCTCGCGCTAGACGGACGTCTTTCTCTGCTCTTTTTAAGAATTCCTCAAATTACACCACTGAGTCATTTACACCGAGACACCTCCAAAAAAGGTTTTTTACCTTTTTTCAAAGGTAGAATGGATCCTCATGTCCTGGTTGATTGGAATATGTTCAATATGAACTGTATCATTATCTTTTTGTTAATCCTTCATCAGGGGCGGAGCTACAGCGAGCAGGGGCGACCGCCCTATCGTTTTTCAAGTAATAAAAAGCAATTCAAAAATAGATAAAAGTACCCTGGCGCTGTCCCTGTCCTATATTAATCACTATCTTGCTCGCATATAGACAGGAATTCCATGAAACAAAGCTGGTATCGTTTTGTAGTTGCATATGGTAACAAAATTAGGAATGATTTTCAGCTCGGTACATACGATGAATAATAACATTTTCCAACCACTATTTGCCAAACTATACTCTCAT
This sequence comes from Echinometra lucunter, assembly GCA_029962745.1. Classification (NCBI taxonomy): domain Eukaryota; kingdom Metazoa; phylum Echinodermata; class Echinoidea; order Camarodonta; family Echinometridae; genus Echinometra; species Echinometra lucunter. Next base: position 18,031,606 of record CM057153.1, on the reverse strand, counting down.
CGATTGCTGTAAGGCTTGTTCAGTTTCAACCTTTATTCATTCAGTTCTGGACCCCGTTTCATAAAACTTCCTAAAATTCTTGTATCTGATTGGCTAAGAGCAAATTTGTCATAGAAATGTGGTAGTTGTTACTGATAACAAGTTTTATGAAACGGGAAGCAGGTCGTGTAATCTAATTGTGAAAGAATGTATCTTCAAGCAGTTATTGAGAGAGGTTGATTATATGCAATACATAATAACTGGAGTCTAGCATGAGGTTTCAGAATCATCAAAATGATCAGACATTCACTCGAACTCGCTAAAAAGTACATGCACCGTACACAGAAATGAGTACAGTATAATTTATAAGACCATACACAAGCAGGGCATAAATATTTGGTCCGGACACCTCGGTTATATTTCTCGTATTGTTTGGAATACCAAAGCATTTGAAGAACCAGTGGCGGATCCGGGGGGGGGGGGGGGGGCTTTTATCATGGCGGCGCCGCTACCTGAAAAAAAAAACACAAAAAAAGGGAAAGGAAGAAACTCCCTCTTCAGAATAATAAATGTGCCCAATGTCAACGACACCCCCCCCCCCGATTTTCCGACGTGGTAACTAATTATTTTTGTGACGATTCTCTGGTGCCGCCGTTAAAACGCAAACGCTCGGCAGCAAGCCCCCCCCCCCCTTTGGTCAAAACCTGGATCCGCCTATGAGAACGATCGTTTTTCTAATGACAAAAAAAGTTCCCTTGGAAAAAAATATCATGGTATATTGAGGTTAAATTTGATAGTAAAACGTCAAATTACCATAGATACCATGGTACATTTTATAAGGGTTCTCCGCCAACTAAACAATGCCGGGCTTTGCTGGGCACCTAAAGATATTGAACGCTTCCTAAGTAAACCCGAAGATTTTCAGCGATTTAAAAAAAAAAAGAGATGTGAATAAAACTTTAGGATTCTGAAAGTCGTGTTCCCTAAATCTCTTTCAGAGACATCCAGTCCAGTATTGTAAAATGAAGCATTTTTCATACACTTTCAAGAAATTTTAATTAACCTTATATCATATTCTCTCTTTCGGAGAAATTCAGTCAAATATTTAAATATGAAGCATTTTCCGTACACTCTCGAGAGATCTTCATCAACCTTACTGAGAAATTTAACATTCAAGTACTCTATTCAAAATCTTGTCAGCATGGGTCTTCGCTGTGTATTTCCATATTAAGCAAGTATCCATATATCTGTGCCCTTGCTTAACACCGTTTGGGAGCCTCTATTCTTTCAACCAAATACCCAATATGCACTTTGGGGGAGTTTAGAAGGATCGAGGAAAAGTAAAAGAAAGGGAAACAAAAGAAAAATAGAGAAAAAAGAGAAATATTAGACTTTTTAGTTTTTTTTCCTAGTCCATATACCGAAAATGAGCTGAAAAGAGGTAAACCGAAACAAAAAAGGATAAAAGAAAAGGAGTTACTGAGATTAAGAGATTTGTTAGCAGGTCACCCGCGGTTTCAAGTACGTAGTTCGAAAAGAACTTCGTATTCCTCTACAAAGTAGTTCTGAAGAAGCGTTCGTGCTACGATGTACTGTATATCACCTTTCAATAACAGGAGCATACCCACATCATGGGTTAGACATTTCTCTGGACACGCCACTCATTCCCATGCACCGTCCAATTAACCAGTAGAGATACGCATGAATGACAAACTAGACTACCAGGCTTCTATAAGTTTGAAATCGAGATACTGCTTCAGCGGGCATAAGGAGGAGGGGCAATTCTAGAAGGTTAAACCTCTTGGCATCTTGAGTTCCCAATTGTATCTTTGTGAACTGGGGTGTATCTCACTCGCCAGGCATTCCGTTTCAGGAGGATGTATTCCGATTTCTGGCATTCTAGAATTGCACACTTCTTCAGGAAAGAACGGTTTGTTACCGCCTTGCTAATTTGTAATTCACGTTTGCATGTCAATTCCAACATTTAAATTGCTGACAAACTGGGTTATCTTCCGTTGCTTTAAACGATGTGAAAAGTTACTGGAATATAAATCAATATCCAAATTATTCCCTAATAGGCAGATTGTTATCAAAAGTATGGGGTTACTTATAGGTAAAACAAGCACAACGCGACTGAGCAACAATAATGAAAATTAAACAAACCAGAACAATTGCCGAAACGAACAGAGTAATATCCATCAATATTTATCAAAATCGCATTTCGTCATGAGTCAGATGAAAATTTTATTCCTTTGAAGGCCCCTCGCTTACGAATATGATGAATTTATTTGGGATACCAAGGGCAGGTATGAGGTGAGCACTGAGCAAACGAATGATTCTAGTAACTCATTTGTTTTTATTCAACATGACAGAAACATTTGAGTAGCAGAATATAGCCTTCCTCAAGCAAGCCATGCAAAAAAGAAATGAAGAAAGGGATTCCTCTCGTAAACACTGCAATCGTCTTGTTATTCAATCCATCCTCCGAAAGATGAATGAAGCGGTCCATTGAGAGAAAAGGTCTATGTACATGACACATAGACATATCTATTACAAAGATGTAGGTCAATTTCTTTTTATTCCTATATACACGTTCCTTATACGATTTGAAACGTGATATCTGACATTCTGTCACTACCTCCTTTCCCTTATTCTGATCGTTTCAACATGACAATTTAAACAAATTTATCAACGCTATAACCACTATCATGACTATCATCACCACAATCGCCATGAATATTTTTTACCGCCACCATCATAACCATTATGATTCCCATCACCATCATCATCGTCACCATTATGATCAATATCGTCAGCACCATCATTATCATCATCATCATCATCATCATCATCATCATCATCATCATCATCATCATCATTTTTTTTCAACACACATTGGTAACAATATGCCTGTAGCACGTTAATTTATTTGATGTACGATAAAAGAGCAATGTAGATAAAATTTCGTGCCGGGGATCGAACCCCCGATTCTCCCGTCTCCAATTAAGAGCCTTGAACCACTGGACCACGGCACCTCCATTCTCCACCATTACGATCACTATAGTCAGCATCAACACAATTATCGTCATCATGATCGCCACCATTATGATCACAATCGTCATCATCAACACAATTATCGTCATCATGATCGCCACCATTATGATCACAATCGTCATCATCAACACAATTATCGTCATCATGATCGCCACCATTATGATCACTTTCGTCAGCATCAACACAATATCGTCATCATGATCGCCACCATTATGATCACAATCGTCATCATCAACACAATATCGTCATCATGATCGCCACCATTATGATCACAATCGTCATCATCAACACAATATCGTCATCATGATCGCCACCATTATGATCACAATCGTCATCATCAACACAATATCGTCATCATAATCGCCACCATTATGATCACTATAGTCAGCATCAACACAATATCGTCATCATAATCGCCACCATTATGATCACAATCGTCATCATCAACACAATATCGTCATCATGATCGCCACCATTATGATCACTATCGTCTACCACCATCATCATCATCAGGAGGCGCTGTGGCTCAGTGGATAGAGCAGTGGTCTCGTAACCGGGAGTACCCGGGTTCGAAACCAAGTGGATGCGCTAATGCTCATTGGTAAGGTATTAATCCTTATTACCAAGTCTTCAGAGGGGACTTAAAGCCGTCGGTCCCCTGGTTGCCTACTAACAAGCATACACATGCTTTCTTAGCAGTCAGGTAAATTAACCAACCATTTTTAACCATTTAAACATTTAACCATCATCGCCACCATTATGATTACTATCGTCAGTATCGATCACCACGACCATCATCATCATCATCATCATCATCATCGTCACCATTATGATCACTATCATAAGCATCGTTACCGTAATCATCATCACTATCACCATCATGATCACTATCTTCAGCATCATCATAATTACCACCACCATCATCATTATCATCATCATCATCATCATCATCGCCACCATTATTATTTCCCTTAGTCAGCATCGTCACCATTATCATCGTCATCATTGTAACCATTAACAACACTACCGTCAGCATCATCACCACTATCTTGTATTGACATCAACTGGATGACAAACGATGTACCAAACAAATATGTATAAAGCATATTCCATGATACACCATCAGGACAAGGGAACATTATTCGTCAACAGAGTTTGAAGAAATGATGTACTATTTAAAGGTATTTGGTAGCTTTGCAAAATTGTCGAAAATGAGCTTGAAAATGGGTGAATTGTATGTAAATCTCTTTCAATATATGTAATTAGCAACATTTGAAAGTATCAGCTAGTGAACATTCAGAGACAGTTCAAATGAGTTTGGATTTATCCTGAAGTGTTTGAAAAGTTAGTAGGAAATAATGAAATCTAAGAGAAATTTACCGTCTCCTTTAAACAGTAGAAAAAAAGATTGGTAGAAATAACGCCATTTTACCATCTTAAATCTCTGAATATATTGAGATTTCGTTTGTTTTACTGAAATAAAGATGAATTATGTAACAGTTCCTGAAAAATTCGTCGGAATTCATATCATCATCTCTTTTTGACGGAGGGGGATCTATCCAAAACTGACAAAGCCATTAAAATATGGTATTCTTTTGGTCTTAACGACAAAAGAGAGAATTATTTAAAGTAGTACAACCGCAGAACAAGCACGAAAATATCCTTCTTCGTCTGAACACTTAAATATTTTCCTTTGGGCTATGTCAATAGTAGGGAATTCGGAAAATTTTTCACAACTTTGCATCAGCAATACTTCAGAGTTAAAAGAAATATACATTGTAGTTCAACATAATGATTAAAGATGTCTTTATGTCTACGGAACCATGATAGACATCAAATCCACCCAATTATTTTTATTATTTTTTTTCATGTCACCGTTAAACAAAGATTAAGGATAAATCAGGGAATGGGATATCAATACACTACGACATGCTGACAAATGACTAGTTGGACATCAAGTGCTCCTCAGGCCAACACACTGATGAAACCACGATGTCAGGCAGTGTTCACAGTCAACCTTCAAGTTTACTTCATCTCGTGTGTATTTATCAGTTGGGTGTCCGTGTATGTACTCTAATCAAATTGATTGAAAAGTGATGATGTCTAGGTGATTATTGTTTATCGCTTTATAGGTCACCTGCCAGAGACCTCGGTCGCAACTCTAAACCGATCTCTAAACCGACATGTAACTTGGTCATTTGGGGTTTCGAAATTGTTTTATTCTGTCTGCCAGTCTCGACCATTGTGACACGTAACTGGAATTTGACTACAGACGTTTCGTCCCTTGAGATTCATGGGAGTCGCCTTGCACTTTACCATACACAGAGTTAAGCCCCTAAGAGGCCCGCGGACCCATTTCCTAAAACTTGTTATCAATATACAGTTGCAATAACTGTTATAAGCTATTGAAATCCTCGCATCTGACTGGCTAATTGCAAATTTGTCATAGAAATGCGGCAGTTGCTACCGATAACAGGTTTTATGAAACGGAACCCCGGTTCGTGACTGCCATGGTGGCCCAATGGCGGCCCGCCAATAATTTATATCAAGTGAATATTATCTATACTATTTCTTTCATATTTCCATAATCTTTTTCAATGTTATAAACTGAAAAATTTGACGCCATTACACTCTTAGAAAAATGTGCCAGTTTAAACCCCCTTTGTCCCGTATTCAGAACCCTATACAGAAAGGGGTTCTATTAAGGGTTCTCTATATTTTCAAGAACCCCGAAAGATCCTTGAACAACCAATAATGGTTCTATAGACCTCTTTAGAACCCTTTATAGAACCTTTATAGTAATGGTTCTTTGAACAACCTTTAAAGGTTCCAAATGTGGGACAAGAAAAGATCTAATCAGCATCATTTTTTCTAAGAATGTATTTCTTTCATATTTCCATAATCTTTTTCACCGTTGTAAACTGAAAAATTAGACGCCATTACTGAGTATTCAGTGTACTGAATAATAATAGTTTCAAATTGTTTGTTCGCTCGCTTGGCTTCCTCACATTTAGTCCCTCATAATTACTTGTAACCATATGATTTAAACAGTTGTATTTAAAAAATCAAGGTGAACAAAGTACACAAGGGAGGAACGTCATTCATTTGAGGGGGTATTTTAGAAATATTCCACCGTCCCTAACTGAGCTAGTGCTTTGGATGTGTAATTCCGGCACTTCATATTATAAAGATATCTCACCCGCCATTGGCTCTAAGGTATTTGAAACATTACACACTAAGAAAAAAAGGTGCAATTTTGCACCCTTGAAATGCAACACCGGGAGCTCCTTTTTTGGTGCAACTTTGCACCCTAATAAGCTTTTTGCACCTTTAAGGGTGCAGTTAGCTACATTTTTGCACCCTAAAGGGTGCAGAGTTGTACCCTTTTAGGGAAGGTGCAAATATGCACCTTTTTGAACGCAAAATTTCTGCACCCTAAAAGCTGCAAAGTTGCACCTATTAGGGTGCAAACGGGCATTTCTGGGTGCAAACAAGAACAATAAGGTGCATTTTTTACTCCTTTTTCATGTAGGGTGCAAGATTGCACCCCAAAAGGTGCTGCCAGTGTTGCATCTAGGGTGCAAACTTGCACCTTTTTTTCAGTGTGTATACTTAGTATAGGGCCTACTGTAAACTGGGAAAAATGACCGATGTCGACATTAGTCATTACTTCGTGAATTAATGATATGGTTGTGACACAGATGTATTTGTTTCTGGACTATGATGATTATGATCATTGCAATATGGCTGGATTTGATATGAGTACCCCCCCCCCCCCAACTCTAAGCTTCAGGATGGTGTAAACATGATTTCCTTATAGACTCCAATCTTAGAGTACAAGCAGGAATATGGCAAACTTTTACTTATCCTTTCGTATCGGCGTAACAAAAAAGAAAAATAATACGAAAAAGAAAACCACACATAACAAACCAAAATCAATGATATATTAATGTACTTTCAGGACTGCGCCTTGATGGTGTCTGCTCCTTAATACGTGTCCTTAAGACCCCGCAGGTGATTACATTGTATTCTTGAAGGCTACGTCGTTACGTGAAGACTTGCCCTTCATGACACCTAACAAGCCCATTAGCACTCTTGTACAAGCTGTCAAACGTGTAACCTTGCCGTCATCACGTTCAGGTGGGAACTGATTAGTCAAACACGCATCATCGCATGTTTTGATAAGGCCCCCAAACCTTTGCTTCAAAATCTTCTTGAATAACAAAGATGGTGTTAAGCCTTCTGCCTGAAGCAAGTTTTATTTTAAGGTCATTTTTGCCACAGGAACTTAAGTCTAAAGACTTAATCTCAGGCAGGTTAGGTATGCATTTTTCATGACTTTAATGTCATTTATCAGTGTGTCGCATGGCAATGTGACAAATTAGTAGATAAATGAACAGAAAAGGGAGAAAGGAATGCAAAAAGGGTGAGTTCTGGAAAGAAAAATGGATATTTCTTTTAGAGAATATTAGGCACTTTCTGTCGAATCACACTTCACTAAAATGACGAGTGTAATTTAAGTGAATGGCCACTTCTCATGGCTAGTCGACGCATGTCACGAATGAACAGAAAAGGGAGAAAGGAATGCAAAAAAGGCTTGAGTTCCGGAGAGAAAATTCGATATTTCTTTAATAGAATAAATTACTTTCTGTCAAATCACACTTCACTAAACTGACAGGTGTAATTCAAGTGAATGCCCGTTGCTCAGGGGTCATTTGAACATAAAAGTCATAATTTTGATATGGCATGTGCTTATACAATTTTTCTTTAAATCATAAAGTGCTATCAACATGATTAAATAAAGCAGTATTTCGATTTTGTCTAAAATCGCCATTTAAGGTTTTTTCCTTCTTGGACGTTTATTTTCATTTTAAGAGTTTGATCATTTTTTTTTTCAAAAATAGCACCCTTCTTTTCACACAATTATTCAATTTCCGACACTAGATACACTCTAAGATAATCTAATAACATGACATCATTGTGATAATCTTGACGGGGCTTGTTACTCGTATCATGCAAATGCGAACAATATTTTTACCATTCATTTTCCTTTTTGGTGCAATGCATCGAGAAATCATTATAATTCAGTCTTTGAAAATGCGAATACAGCGCAACATTATGCAAGTTTTGTTGTAAAATGTGTACGTGAACAAACGAATACAAATATCATCCAGCCATTGGAAAGGTCATTGTAGAGGTATAAGGTCACTGATGGAGAATGAAATGTTTCCTATTTAAAGGAATAATCTTTAGAAAGTGGTCAGATCGGTTGGCCTATTTAGCTTACAGTCTTCTTTCCGAGATACAATCATAACAAATATTCTATTCTTCCTTTTTTTGGATCCAGCTCAATAGTCACTGGGGATATGCGACACGATTTTACCGCTCGTTTCATATCTCCTTTAGATCTTGATCTCATTAAAAGTTCGACCTCCGTTCATATATCAATTTCTGACCACTATGCGCTGATTTGATCTATTGTGTTCGCTTCGAAGGTTATCTATTCGCCATCTAATCGTGTAGATACATCTAAACTGCAGTCATGCGATTGTTGCAGTTTGGTAATTTACACAAAAAGTATGCTGTTCCTTCCCTCTTCTTCCGTTTTACTCTTCTTTCTTTCTTTTTCCTTTTTTTTCTCAACTGATTTGCCTTACACCAAGTTAATTTTCAGATAAACACTTATTTTTTCCCCATAGAATTGGCAGGATTCAACTTTTGTTCAAATTTTACAGGCATTCACAATAAATGGAAGAAGGCGAGGTCTTTTACCGTGTGTTTCTTTATCAATTTTTCATTCATCAGATATTAGAATATTTCCCTCAGGGATTATTTTCTATTTTCACACGCATTATTTTCCCTCAGGGATTATTTTCTATTTTTACACACTATTTTATTGTTTTTTCCCCCGTTTTCGTTTCGACTGTAATGCAATAAACATTTTTATTCATTTATTTATTTATTTATTTACCTGCAGAAGGAATCCATCAATCACTTCAAATTGGCTTATCCTATAATATACAGGCGGATATCACTTTGGTAGGCCAATGGCAAAATACGAAAATCAATTACTTATGAATTGTGCTTTATGATATACTCGGGTATTTGGTTACACCTGCACAATCAATTTGATTTCAACTTCCAACAATGACATTTTAATACTGAATGGACAATGCTCAAATTTTGATCCTCCATGATATAATGATCGATTATATCCTAGACTGTCCTCGAAGGAGTGGTAATTGCGTTCATACGCTGTTCTGCATTGTGTCATCTCCTTTAATGTAGATAATGTATGTATGAAAAGCAAAGATCTCAAGGACGACATTCGGATACAGAAAACTTTCATCGTTTGGGGGCGATCATAACTTGTTACTTTAACTTCTGCTTGGCTTGAGAAAGTCTAAATGAGTGAATAAAAGCTTGTCTGCTATATTCAAAGGTTGGTAGAACCTTATAATGAATCACAATGATGATTCCTTCGTTAAGATTTGTTTTATTTGCATTTCATTTTGTCTATGCGGCATTATTTCTATCTTTTGATAATATCATTGAAATTATACGAAAAGGAGTTAATATGGAGCAAAAAGCAGAGCCCAGTGTTTCTGTCATTAAAACGAACAGATTTTCGCTCTAGGCGGACATCAACATCACAGGATGACGATCCTTGTTCTCCTAGGTCAACTTTTCTTCACCAAAGAAGTTACAAAGTAATCCTGCTTTGGTTAAAAGAAAACTTTAGAAATGTTCTCAATTTCTCTGGTCAAATTCGACTAATCTGATAGAAGATAAAATCTGGTATGGACGTAGCAAACCGATGGGCCAGTCGCATTTACGATTGATTGATGACCTGGATTTAATTGATAATCATCTGCGCGGAGATTATCTTCAATCTCCTCTCATCAATCAGTCCACTACCAATTTTGCCATCGGATGACCATGATATTCGGCCGTAATTCTGGAGAAGCCTTGAATATATGGCCCCGTAAGCCCCCGTGTAAGCCTATCATTACTGAATGTTATACTTATTATAGAATTCAGTATAGTGATTCATGAATATTTGATTTGTAATGGCTAAACAATGCGGGGGTAGATAGTATTTATTGATTCCTAATGATTGCTTTTGCCCCCTGAGGTTTTTCATGCCATCTTTCCTGTTCTTTCCCAGGTCCAAGTTGATTATCTTTATCTTTGTGCCATAAATTGGACGGCACTGAATGGGATACCAGAGAATATTTCACGAGTTTGATCCCAACGAGTGGAATATTCTCTGGTATTCCCATGAAATAAAGCCATCCAGTATGATTATCATTATCTATACCCCACAGGAAAGTGATTTAGAATTTAATAAAAATCATTTCAACAACCACATTCAGTTTATATGGACCCCTAATCATACATTCATTTTGATCACACAAGTTTGACTTACCTCTTTATGACGTCATCTAGATTATTGACTTACCTCTTTATGACGTCATTTGAGTATCCTTTGCGCATGATTGTAAATTGCGTTTGAGGTTTGTTGTAAATTATGGCTTAAAAGTATCGAAATGAATACCGGCCCAGGCATGCAATACGGCATAATATTGCACTCGCTGCTGGGTAGGGGTGCGTTTATGCTTACTTTTTGAACGCAGGACGAGCGTTTTGAAACGCACATCGTAAACGCACATCGTAAACGCGGTTTCGCGGGGTACTGTTTATGCTGGGCAGGTCAAGCTGGGGCTCGAGCTTTTTCGTAAGTTTGGAATATTGTATATAATGTAGGCTAATGGGGGAAAGACAGAAAGAGGAAATGATAGGATAAACAAGGAAAAACATAAGAAAGACAAAAAAAATAAGAAGATATAAGAAAAACAGAACAAAACAAACAAAAAAAAACAAAAGAAAGATAGGAAGAGGAAATGACAGAATAAAACACAGAGTAAACTCAGGAAAGATAGAAAGAGAGGAAGACAGAATAAAACACGATTATTTCAGCAATGCATGCATCTAGTGTCAAAGCGTCGGTGTGCAAGGGGCTGAATTTTTGGCCCGATAGGAATTCTTAGTTTGACTGATTCAGCCTAGTTTCATACCCGGCTTCCAGAAACAGTGAGGGAGAGAATGAAAGTTACAAGATATTATTGCAGGCCCGTGGAATATCATTATTGCACAGTACTTCAATGATATCATTTTATCTTAGAAAGTCGTTCGGCTGAGACAGCTATATAGGATTTACGATGACTATTTCACTCGCATCAATCACTATAAATACAGCAATTTTCTGCATCGCTTTTCACTAATGTTCACAGTGATGCGCCTTGTCCACGTGCATTATAGAGAACTTTCTACTGGTAAATTGATTTACAATTATTTTATAAGGTATTGATTCATTACTTGAAGGATTTTATTGATTAATTCCATTCTCGCAGTCCGAAGACCGAATTGCTATTGTTATAACAGAACACGGTAAAACAATGACATTAAACAATTTAGACAATGAAATATTCGAGATCAATGGCGTAACGTTGGTCCAGTCATGGAAGGGGGGGGGGGGTGTCCTTGACCGTTATTAGGGAGATGCATGGATGAAATATGGGGAAGCAAAGCGATCGAGTGAGTAAATATGAATGGGAACTGTGTTGCATCATTTTCTTCTCACTTTCTGCCCACGATCAGCCTCATTCTTTCTCTCTCTCTCTCTCTCCCCTCCCCGCCCCTCTCTCTTCTTCTTCTTCCTTTTTTTTTCTTTCATTTTTTGGCTTCTTGATTGAGAAAAAGCGTGGATAATCTTTGGTATCATAACAAGTTCAATCCTCACATTAATACTCCGTAATGGAAAAGTAACGATTTGGTAGTCCACAACACTTGCAACCTTGAGGGCTAGCTGTAAAATTGACAATATCCGAGCATTAAAAGAAATTTCCAAGCAATACGTCATGGGGAATGCATCCTTGCTACACTAAAAGCGATTGAATGAGTATCATATTTCTAGAGTATAACCTCGAAAATTTGAACTCACTGTTTTTTTCCCAAACACTTCCATAATCCTTCCTCAAACACAAAAATAATCTATTAATTGTCCCCCAAGTTCTCGCTTTTTTATTGTATGCATTTTACGCATCGTTATTATTTACCGTCGCTCTTACTTGTCTTAAAACTTCTTAAGAAAATAAGAATTCTAAATGATATCATAATTATTCTTATCTAGATTTTATCTAGATATCTAATAGCCACAAATCTTAAGAGCATATATTTCACAAGTTGACTTAACTTATTTGCACACACTCTTTCTTATATTCTTTTCTTTTGTTCATTTTCTTTCTCTTTTGTGAGATATTAATGCTATTATAGTCCGATTGTTTATTTCCAAAATCTAAACAATTAAAATCAATATCTGCATATCTTTACAAAAATCTACATGTTAACTGATTATTAAACGCAACTGCCAAGAGGCATTTCCAAACGATTTCCTATCTGTTTCTTTATGTGATGAAGATCTTATATTGCCTTGCTGATTTTAGTAGCCGTGCGTAGATGCTTCACTGAAGATTGTGACAAGCTTCAAAATACCACGCTACAGGGCTTTCGATAAAATGAATGCAATGTACTTATTCCCAATCCGATAAGCCTCATGCTTCCTTGATTAGATCTTGACCGGTACAAATAGTATAAAAATCGGTAAGAAAATGAGATTAAAATTGTGATTAATTGAAAGTTCATATGGCATTCTCATTACAAGTTACGGTCAGACAGACAAAGATCAGATGGGTAAAGTTACTCAAAGAGATATGTGCCATGAACTAAAAGACGAGGACTAAAAGGCTAGATACTTCAAAAGAAAGATTGTTGCAGTAACTTTTCACCGTCGCTTTCGTGGCTTCAATTAGACATTTTTCAATCAACGAAGGTATATTGATTATAAGTTTCCTTTTTTAAACACAGCCTTGACTTTTTCAAACAAAAGAGGCCACTGCCCACGAACCAAAACGAACTGAATTAATACTAATTTATCAAAAAGGTGACTTCACACTGGTTCAAACGGTTTGAATGTCCAACCCTTTTGAAATATGGTGTCACCCCCCCCCCCCCTCAATGAACTAATAAAGGGGCATAAAAGGAGTCCTCCCATTCATTAATTTTTATTTTGTTGGGGAGGGGAGAGAGGAAGGGAGGGGGAGGGAGGAAGAGAAGGTGTCACAACTCACTCACGTCACTCAATGTCCGTGAATGCAATGTAACAATAGCAAAATCAGCAGTAATGGGCGTATTATATTAACCTTCCATGAGTCGACAGAATTCGATTTTATATACGTCGGTAGTGGTAGAGCTAGCTCTGTATCACGTGGTTTTAGCGGTGTATTAATTGCAGTAGGCAGGCGCTAGCTTCGTTAAGCCCAGGATCGTTCCTTTAAACCACTTTAAACCACTGAAGCCCCCAGAAGAATGCTCAAACGGAAAAAGGAAGTTGAACATGTGCCATGAAGTACATCGATCTAGCAAAGAACATCGATTAGTCGACGAGGAGCTATGGAATCGATGATAATAGCACCCTATCACACCAACGAGACGTATATCTCATAACGACAAGACCGAACAAAAAGTCATATCATCCCTAACTGCCAAATTCGCTGCTTTGCATTTTGGTTTAAAAGCATTCCTACAAACTGAAAACCATTTGTGATAAATTAATTGCCATTTAGCTAAGCGACCGACACATTCATGCCATACTCTGAATCAATTTCCTTGACAACTTCAATTTAGCACTAATGTACGCAGAAAGTGTCAAGCATGAAAGACTGCACAATATCATACAACACACAGTCATTAGTTCACACAGAGTGGTTACCCGGGACCCATGTGGGCAGCCCCCCCCCCCCCCTTACTTCAGAAGATGGACTGCTTATATTACTATGTTATAAGTGAGAGGAGGAGAGCTGCGGAACTTTCGAAGGCTAGAAACGTGCGTCCTTTAGTTACGCTCCAAATGGGGGGGGGGGGGGGCTAAAGGCGGGACAGGTTTTGAAATAAATGGAATGAAAACCTCCTCGACGGCAACCATTATGAGTGCTTATGAGAGGTGGCCAAAATATAAAGGGGGCACACCCAGAACTATACAGTCTTAGCTCTGCTAGGGGAGTTGACAAGTAAGTAGAGGGTGTCGGGCACATCGTGCGCCACTCTTCTCCCTGCTAAATCCTCCGCTAGCTGGACTGGGCCATCGACCATGATCTATCACAGTTTCTGCGGCAGGATGAGAAAATTAGGAGGACACTGATACGAACACGACCCGATGCACTTGGCCAATACCCACAGATGTGTCATGGCAGAACCCAACTTCATCCATCATATTATTGAACATAGAAGCCCGGGGACCTGCCCCGGACTAAAGAATGATAGGGGTATGTCACTCGTAGTTCTTAACGCCGTGCGTCTCACTCCTTTCTCAGGTCAACTACGTTTTGCTCCCCAAATCAATCAATTTGGAAAATGGACAAGCTTGCATCTAGGACATTCCCAAAAGGCCCATACCTATAACCTCGAATAATCTGTTACGAAAATGGAAAGGTCCTGCAGTCCTCTCGCCGTGTTAGAATAATCACTCTCATTTCAAAAAGTGACTCAGTGGAGGTGCTCCATGTCTACCTTTTATGTACGTTTGAAAGTAATACTTTCCCTTGGGCCATACACGAGTGTCTATTATTGAAACTTTGCCAAATAAACGACACGGAAATAACCTAAAAATAAAGACGACAAAAACACATAACACTTTAGTAAATTATACATGTTTCGAAGTTAACGTACTTCATTATCAACGTGAGATGCAGTCAGGGTTAACTTATATACTCTTTGATTACAAATGATAATCATACACTTTGTTACAAATATGTTGTGAATTAAGTTTGATTCGTCTGACTAAATATCTCAGGCCGATGGTGAAGTGCTCTAACTTCGAAACATGTACCATTCGCTAAAATGTTATGTGCTTTTTGTCTTATTCATTACACTCTAAAAAATGTTTGGTTAAAAGTGTGCCATGTGGGTAATTAAGTGTCCAACTAACTTTGGGCATTTCTTTGGGCATTTCTTTTCATCCAATTTGATGGAAATATTTCCCATTCTAAAGTAATTACTGCTTATTTTTACCTTAACTGGAAAATATGGTTCCCGCATTGGGTAAAAATATTGCCCAAAGTTGGTTGGACATAATTATAATTATCCTCGTGCTGGTTAAAATTTTACCCAATATTTTTTACAGTGTATTAAAGCTTTCACGAACACAATTCGTCTTTCTTTATATTATGTAACTCCATGAAATCCAGAATAGCTGTAATGTTTATGCCCAGAAGCAACTTAACTCCTTGGACAAAGGTGGATTGTTCGGGTGGGCATTCTAAAAACCAATTCGGCTTTTGCATAAAATGTCCTAAATACATCATTCCAGTTTAGAATTAAAGTTGCGTCATTTTTTAGTTCCATTTGAATGTAACTCTACATCCAAGAGGCCCCTGTAGATTTACGTACATCTTTTTCTTAGAAGGAGTGTTGATTAATTGGGCCGTTTTATTAGAAGAAGTATGCAGCGTAAATGAATCGACGGTGACTAGAGTAACAAATAATATCTCTTTCTAACGAGGATCAATAACGCCTGGTCTTCAGCATCGGTGTAAATCCGTTTTGAGTAGTGGGGGGGGGGGGGGGATGATCGACTTTTTTGCCGAAATTTCTTGCGTGAACTCGCACTTAAGTATACACATACACACCCTTACTCAGCCGAGCAGACCCCCACACACAATCATAATTCTTTTATTTTGCGAGCGAGCGAAAAATAACCACTTTTTGGTTTTTAAGAGCATTTTAAATGAAAATTCCACTATATGACCGTCGTTTATGACATTTCAATGAAAAAATTCACCAATTGATTAATTACAATATCATTTTTTCTTTAAATGAGGGGGGATATTTGTACACGCCATTCCCCCCCCCTTCGAACAAGTGTGGGGGATATATTCCCCCATCCCCCGGGATTTACGCCAATGTCAAGTAGAGTTATGAAACAAAAAAAGGGGGAGAGGAGATTTACGTAGCAAGTATAAGCCATTAATTCTAACGAGGAATGTCATGACATTGGGCCGATGTGAAGAATAAGTACATAAGCTTACATGGGGCGGAATTTATGACTTATGAAACAAAATAAAACGGTAGTGAGTTCATTAACGTTACGAATCACATTTTTTTTTCTAACGAGGATCGTAATTACGTCTGGCCGACTGACTAAAGAATTCTGTAACAAAGTTTGAATTGCCGGTGGTCATGAATGAACCCAGCAATCTTTTTTTCTAACGAGGATCGAATCTGACCGATAAAGAACTGAAAACAAAATAAATCGGCGGTGAGTGCATTAATTAAACGAATAACATCTGTTCACCAACTATTATCGTAATAACATGGTTGTGGCTGGAGGAATCATGAAACACAAACAAATAATCCTTTTCTCTTTATAACGATAATGATCGGTCGGGTCTTCAAGAAAAGCTCTGTTTCGAAAATGAATCGGTGGTTAGTACCTAACGAATCATATCTTTTTCTAACGAGGATCGTAATTACATGGGGCGGACTTTACGAATAATGAAACAAAATGAATCTATGCAGTGACAAAGTACAATATAAGGTGACGAATTATGTATTTTTTCTGATGGGGATCATAATTACATCTGGCCGACTGAATAAGAATTATGAAACAAAAATGAATCGCCGGTGATTATAAACCGAGCAAACAACATTTCTTTTCTAACGATGATTGAGATTACATCGGGCCGACTTAATAAAGATATGGAAACAATTAATCGGCGATGAGTACAAATTAACTTAACGAATAACATTTATTCTATAAAGATTACTGTAATAACATGATTATGGCTTGAGGAATTATGAAACACAAACAAAAGCATCCATCTCTTTTTATAACGGAAATCCACTATTACGTCTGGTCTTCAAGAAGAGTTATGAATCTTAAATGAATCGGCGATTTGTACCCTGTACGAACCATATACTTTTTTTCCTGTAACGTGGATCATAATAATGTCGGCTACTTTGACGAACTATGAAACAAAAATGAATCGGCGGTGGGTGTATGACGATTGACTTTTTGTTTCTCGCGTGGATGGATAGCAAAAAATTATGCCGACTTGGAAATTTTTGAAACAAATATAAAGGGGCGGTGTGCAAATATTCCATCTTTCTCCAACAATGATTTTTATTATGTCGGATCTTCAAGAACGATCATAAAACGGAAGTGGAAAGATTTTAATTTTACACCAATTTTCAGTCTTAAGATGATCGTACTAACACCAGGGGAGCGTTTCATCAACATTTGTTGTCTGACAAGTTGTCAGATCTGACATCTTTCCTTGACTCTGATTGGCTGAGAAGCATCGTTACTGTGGCAACTGTCGGATAAAACAGACTTTGTCGGATAAAACATCCGACAAGTCCTCTCATGAAACGCTCCCCGGGCCGTCTTGAAGCGTAATGAGCGCGAATAAAACAGACGAAAGCCTAGTTTCACACAACGCTTACAAGCGTAAACTAGTCTTTAGCCTGTAAATGTCATTATGGCCGCAACGGCGCACATTTTTGGCATCGCTTCTTGAACTTTAAATCGTAGTAGATTTCGGTCTGGTACCCGGATGTTTTGGGTAAATTTTCAAGTCCACTTTCGGTCCAGGCTTTTCTCTATAACTCCCAGCACTATTCCTAGCATTCTATTTTGAAGTATTCTTCAATCTATAGGGGTACTTAATGCATAGTGGTTTCATATCTACTTAAGATGTGAAATAGGTTATTACTGCCCAACTTTGGCAAAAGGAAAAAAGTAAAATTTTAATGGAAATTGACCTATTAGATTAATTTGGCATTTTGAGGCATGCTTACTGACAAAGCCATGAATTATGACCCATTTCTTAAATATTTTGGTGGCAGAGGGAAGCAAGTGTACAGAATAATTGTCTGGAAAAATTTCAGGAAATTGAAGCAAGTACAGAAAACGTTTAGTTTGATCAAAATTTCCATGATGTATATAGGGTCTGGTCAAAAAGCATACTTTCTTCGTTTGTATTCATTTCCACTTGCTTCCTTTTGCCAAAGTAGGGCAGATTACAAGTCATGAAGCCTTAACAATGCACTTTACAAGAATTGTATGTCAGGTTCTATTGATTGTGCACTTTCGGGTGCTAAATTGTCACATTCATCCATACCAAACCCCTTTTCCCTCGGCATCACCTAAACCCCAAATGAGAAGCATGCTTTATTTCCTCTTTAAACGATTAAAAACAACCCAATGACGTATAGCACGATGGAATCAACACTCTTAGCACCGACGAGCCGCGGCGTCGCTTAAATGAGGAGGGCGGGGGGGGGGGGGGGATGAGGGTGTTTAGAGCGTGACGTCCTATATGCAACTGCCAGCGTTATGTGAGTTTGAGGATCTTGTAGCCCTTGTCGGCAAGGTTGCATGGCAAATGAGGAAATAAAAGAATTGCAGAAAATTTTCGGGGAAATCGTAGAGAACTTGACCCCGACATCCCTCCCCCAATTCGAAATATTCTAGCACCGTCCCTGGCTCTTAAGACATACCACTGAAGGGTGAGAGCACGAAATCAGGATTGGATCACTCGGGACACAGCAGATGTGTTCTAAAAAAGAACCCGAGAAAGGGGTGATGAAATCTACGAAAAGGAATTCATTCTGGATCATGTCTTAAAACCGTGACAACGCACACAGCCAAGCCAAAACGCATTCTAATTGGTGCAATCGCATAACTAGTTTGAATAGAATTTTGGATGTAGAGCATAGCATTATTAAGTTATTGATATCGGACCAGTCAGTATGAGTATGGCACGAACAAAGATCTTTTGACTTGCTTGCCCTTAATATTTCCAGACAATTGTCTTTATTCAGATGTCAATTAGAAAAGCAGAAAGGAAACAGGAGGAAGAATATTGTTTTGCGAGTCAAGGGACTACACACTGGGGTTAAAAAGTCAAACGAACAACATTCTAATGCAACTACATTATTTTCAGTCAATTTGTTCAACAATGTTAACCATTTTCACGTCACGTGAATCTTGATATGACATTTTTTTTTACTGTATATTTTTAGAACATCAATGCATAATCTTTGGTAATAATTTTCTATTATTTTTTTTTACTGCATTTATGCATCTGATTATCTCTTACAATAGACTCTTAAGAAGGGAATCTGAAAACATATTAACTATCTTAGCCTATTCTCCACTCTTTGGCAGTATATGAACATCCAACATGTCCAAGATAAAGGTGGGACCAAGAACTGCTGATGCATTTCAAACGAAGTTATAGCTAAAAATTATTATGTCATATTATCAGCAAATAAGGCGTTATTTAAACGACCGAAAAGTGAATAACCTCGTAATTATCGAGAATATAAACTGAACCGAATATTCTGACGATTTTTTAAAATCGAGTTCCTTGGGCGAATATTAATAATTTGTAACTTGGATATCCAGTGTAAATCCTTTGGAATATGGGTAAAAACTAATTCAGGTCACTACCATTATATATATGAAAAAAATAGGTCTAGATGTTTTACAAGTCCTCTTATAATGCATTTGAACGGTCACTTAGAATGTGGAGCATAATAGATAACTGGCACAGATGCGACTTCGTTATTATTCAGGGGCGTATTAAGAGGGGCACTTCAAGCCCGTGGCTCCTTTTGAAACCAAAGTGTTCAGTGTGCCCCCATTTTATATGTTGTGCCCCCTTTATACCTGATCATCTTTAAAATGTGTGATGACAGGGTGTACACGTGTGGGTATTTGATTTTGATTGTCAGATTTGTTCCCCCTCTTTTACAAAATCCTCGATCCGCCCCAGCTATGAACCTGCTGAAAGAGATAAATTGCACATTATACCATATGGAAAAAGATTATGCCTATGTACTATAGTCGGGCCATTAACCGCCTCAGCCAAACAACTGATATAACATTATTCATAAAAAGAAGAAAGAAAGAGAGAGGGAGGGGGGGGGGGGGTTAGAATAAAAATAGTTTTCCTTCACGCTTTTTCTGTCACTCACTTTCTTTTCAAAATTTCCTTTGCTTCATAATTCCTTTTTTTATCTCCTTTTATGTCTCTATCTATCTTTGTCTGTCTACTTGCTCCTAAATTCTTTCATTCTTTGGATGAAAGCTCTTAAATGTAAATTTTGAAGGTGAGTAAATTGCTCAAACAGCGCCATAAAACGTTTAGGACAAAGAAAAATACAAGACATATTGTCATTTATCTTTGACCTCTCTGCTTAAATCGTTCTGAAAAGCTCTCGTTAGAACCTAAAAATGGAACGACTAGTTGTCACAGGACAGAATCTGAAGTGGAATTGTCATTTACGCTGACCGAATGAATGCCAATAATATTCCCAACGTTTCGTTGAATGAATACAGTTTTTGAAAACCTATATTTTTATTCGTAGTAGACGAAATGACCACTGCCGGCATATTGATGGATAACACCATACATTCATCGTCGAGATGCACTTTGAGTAGGCTTTGATTTCGCTTTAATTCTTGATGAATGTCATCTCACTCGTGTAATTGGAGATCACTCTGCCAGGAGTTTCCCAGTGGTAGATCAAGCAAAGAAACAGGGGGGGGGGCATGGAGTGTATGCTCTTAAATTGACTCCCATTGCAACACCTCTAAGCTCGCTATCATAACTTGCACTGAATACTCTATAACTTCTAATCTTATAAAATGCCATTTAAATTTGGGCACGATGGGGTTGGTGGGGATCTCCGCTCCCCCACTATTTCAAGGTAATTCTGGATACGCCATCCACTGCTCATCTCACGTGTTACATCTAACCACATCCAATCAATTTACCTGAAAAAGCCCATTCATCCTTGTGTACTAACCTACGAAGAATAAGATATTGTAGCCTAGCTTTTATGTTGGACATGTTGGCACAGTATACAAACGTCCAACAAGCGACGTCCTTCATAAGCCTTTCATTAATTTTGAAAGTGCCTGTCTTCTGTATATGACACGCATCATGCGAGCATTTTCTTTGTCACACAAAATGCTAAGGGTTGAAGAATATTCTTTCTAAAAGGTTGGTGCACTAACAAATTCTTGGGATGAAAATCCTTTTGAGAGAATTCTTGTGCAAACAGAAAGGAAAATGGCTGAAACATTCATTTATATTCTTTATGGTTGGTTAATGTTGTTTTGCACTAATCCATGAAACACTGAGACACGGTTTCGTACGAATACATTATAATTCCAGGGGCTAAGCATGCAATTCCGGATGAAGTTTACGGATGGGCATTGAATAAAGAAAAGAGAGAAAGAGAAACAAAGAGAGAATTAGAGAAAGAGTGAAAAAGAGAGAAAGTGTGAGAAAGAGCGAGGAGAGAGAGAGAGAGAGAGAGAGAGAAAGTGTGGGAGATAGACAGCACACGTTCGGAATAAATTATGGTGTGGTTTTTGTTGTTGTTGTTGATGATGATGATGATGGTGATGGTGGTGATGATGAAGATGAAAGAAAATATAAAGTGGAAGAGATGAATTTGAAATACTGAAGAAAAAAAAAGAGAACGGATATAGAAACTGCAATGAAATAATAAGAAAGATGGAACAAGCAAAGGAGATAAGAAGAGAAGAGATATAGACAGAGAGATCTTTGCAATAGAATAAGAAGGTTGAAAGAGAGGGTATATGGGCTTGCTAAAATGATGAAAAGAAAAGAGAGAAACATGTGCGTAGAAACAGCAATGAATAATAAAGAAGAGGGAAGTAAAGAAGGCATAAGGCATAGAAAGAAAGACAAAGGTAGAGATAGAGGGAGAAACAGAGAGAGAGAGAGAGCGAGAGAGAGAGAGAGAGAGAGAGAGAGAAAGAGGAGAAAGAAAGAAAAAGAGAAGACGTTGGGACAAATAGGGGAGAGATTAACCAATCCAGGAACACTGGCGCCTTTTTAAGCAATTAGCTTTACATGGATCAAAAGTTCTGTCAATTAATTCATCAATTTTGGATTAACAGTATCCTTGGCCAATCCTTACACGGTAATTATGTGGGATATGAAATGTTGTATTTCATTTCCATAACATGACTTCCGTGACAAAGTGGAACCCTTTTTTGCTACACATTCTTACGATTTTTTGTTGTTGTCAAGATTCAGTTCTTAGGATATCTATCTAGCCAGGGTCTGTTACTGAGAATAGATCTTCTCCAACTAATCTACTTCTAATTTTTCCACTCTGTCTACTTTGTCAACTTGAGTTAAAGTAATTTCCAATGGTAAAACTTGAGTTAAGAGGAGCAGGTGAAGAAGACAGGTGAATGATTCTTGTTGACCTCACGAGATTGTTGAACAGCGGTATCATCCCGTTGCCTTGAGCTCTGAGCTGCAAACCCCGTTAAGAATAAGGTGGAGATGGGGGGGGGGAAGGAATGGTAATCCGACATGAACTGTATGTGCTCAGATACACATTCGCTAAAGATGTATTTCACTAGCGATTATGGTTAGTGCTTGTTTTGAAGCTGGGTTTAGGTTGTGTCTACATCAACATCCCAACCCTCTCTAAAGAGCTTCAAAAATGCCCTGCAAATTAATTAAAATCGATAATAAACATTTGCACCTCAGAGCATCATATAGCTCTCTTGCCGCGTATTTCATAAAGATCAAATGGATCCGATAACTCTGCGGAGGCTTGATTTGATAAATTATTGAATTTTGATGTCTGTGTGTTGTATAAAGATGTTCAGAAGGATAACCAGGAATACAAAGGTTTCGAAACATGAGATGTTATTATAAAGATATATATCACTGAATTCCACAAAACCATGCAACCTGGGTATGCTTTTGTCTAACATCGCAGTCTATTGGATGAAAAGGATATGACATTTCCGGTCACTTGAACATTTTCACTTTTTGTAAAGCATTTGATAATGCTTTTGAAGTGCATTTTTCAGGGCTTCACATTCACACAATATTACTTGCACTGAGAGCATTTAGGGCCATGTAGCTCAGATTTTTAAAAGTTACTCAATGGCTTTAAGGATAAGCAGTACTGAGTTTTAGATTGGAGATAAAACTTAACTGCGGAGCAATTGTGTCCAAAGAATGTGTCGTATAATGAAACAAACACACTGATCGGTCAGATTAGTAGAGTAATTACGATATGCATTGATCCGTCAATTAAAGGGGAACTGCTGCAATTTCCCTCATAACCGCCACGCATGATCCGACATGCTAACTCCTGACGTTTGCCACTAATTAAACTGTAAGTAGGATGGGAAGCAGAGATCGATGCTTCTATTCATGTGTCATTCCTACTTGTTGACTGGATAGCACGGATTCGACAGGCCTTGAATGGTACTCTTTCTAATCTAGCTTGGCTTGAGATGATAACCCGATGATGCTTGTGTGTCAGACGTGCCCTGGTGCCCTGCTCGAGGTATTAAAGAATTCAGAGGTTTCATTCATGGATGAACTCTATACCCACCACGACTGAAGCTCTAGCGTCAAAGATAGATCAGGGATAGATCGCGCAGGTGAAGTTAGTGTTTGTGGTGTGTCTGCAAAAATAATTGTCAGGTGAGGAATAAAATTCCGCCTGAAGACCTGACGGCATTTACTTACGCATCCTTTCTCAAATACCTTCACAATCAGTACCTTTCTTCTCTTGGTTATTTGTTTTCTGCTCACCATCAGCCCTGTCATGCCTCCCTCCTTCTGCTCCTCCGTCAAATTTCGTTATGTCCTTCTATCAGTCCATTACATGTCACTTCAAGTTTACATAATTTCATTCACTTACTTAATCTTCCTATGTCTAAATTCCATATTTCTTTCTCGATTTCATTTTTTTTTCCAGGATGCGGCTAAAAAAAAATTCAGTGAATTATCATAGATATAAATTCATGAATCAATTTGCATTTATGAATTAATGGTCCATTCATATCTTTAAGTATACAGCCCCAAAGGGAGGGAGGGGGGGGGGGTTGATGTAATCACCGAGATATATTCCACTGGACGATGGCGATGAAAGTCACAGAGAAACATTTTTTGTGAATAAAAACTAAGAAACTTCAGCTGACATCAGTTCAGATCATCAGTTTACATAATGTAAGGCTGTGATAATGATCGACGTGTATTTTTTCAGTAATTCTGCTAGAAAATCAGAACTAACCACGCATATAATTCACTTCGTGCTTCGTTTAATCCTACACATACCACGCAGCTATGTACTCTATAGAAAAGAGATATAGCTTCGCTTCTTCATGGTCATTACCTGTAACTGATGCGGTATATCAATATCCTTTTAAAAAAAAATCACTGTAAAATCATGTGATCACTGCATCCGATACAAGTATTGAGTCCTAGACTGATAAAGACATAATACCATATGCAGGAAGGCAATATCCTTGATCATTACACCGATTCTTTGTGGTTTATGGTTGTATCAAGGAAATCTTTACCTGGCATTATGTGGAAAGTGTGGTTAGAAAATAGTAGTCACGTAAGCGACTTGATATCAGTGATATTCAATTTCTAGACAGTTACTCTTATGGGTTTGAGAAACTACCTAATTGTGAAGGGGATATCCCGGAACTCTGAAAAATAAAATCAAACGTTTACCTCAGTTGAAAAAAAAAATTCAAAAGTAAAAAAAGGGCACTGAATTGCTTAAAAATGTCTTAGAGCACATTATGAAATGAAAGAAAGTAGAAGACGTTGATTAGATTTCCATGGTTATTACCGTAGAGAAAATTCTTGAAAATGTCAGTTTATCTGAGATTTTTCAAAGAGAGGATTATTCACTATGATTTTATTCACCTTCACAATATTTACATGTTTTCTACTTCCCATTATTATCTAATTGGTGTAGAAATAATATATTGAAAAGCTTAGAGGGCACAAGAACTAGACTTTAGTTCCTCACTGGAGACGAATTAGGTGGTCTGTCAACCGCCAATAATAATGAAGACACAACAAGAATGAAGATAATGAGGACAAAATTAACAATAACGGGGAAAGCAATAATCACGGATTGCATCCAACACGTTTCATGTTGAAGGAATCCTCCTCCCATACCCCGAATGAGAAATATTGAACAGGAGTAAAGACGGATATAGCAAGGGTGAACATCCTTGGAAACAACACCAAGAGCAAGCTTATCTATCCATCCATTCGTTAGTATTCATACCAGCACAATGGCGCAATTCTCCATGGTATCGACAACTCCTCAATCTTATCTCTATACCTGTGTAAGTATGCGGAGCGCATCGAAATGTCGAATTATGTTTCTTTGGCTTAGAGCCATGTGTTCTGAGTAGGTAATGAACACCCTGAAGGCCACCATAGCCTTGTGGCGAACTCTTCGGACATTCATCTCATGTAGCACGATGCCAAGTCCCACGAGAATATGGTCTTCGGTTATTATTTATGGAACGCTCGAGTGGGACAACGTTCTTAGTTTTCAGAAAAGGGCGAATTTCTGGGTTGCTTATATAAGAGCAAGACCAGAATACTGAAATTAAAATAAAAGACAAGGTTGAAACAGCTATAAGCAGGGAAAATAGGACAAGATAAAGAATAAAAATCGTCTCATGAGCCCAGAAACACCCTTTAGCGATGCGAGAGGCCTTTTCTCTTGAATCAAAGAAGGAAGAAAACTTGTCATAAAAGGCCTCATCAATAAGTTTCTTCAAAATCTATACAGAAGAAAGGTAACAGTAACTCCAAAACATCGGCCAGAGAGTTCCACAGCTGGACTTTCGTAGAAGATCTTTAAATGCGTCACAATAATAATTGTTAGGAGCTTTTCTGCGCCCACTACAGAGACGTTTTTGCACTCAAATGCACGACGAAATGCTTGATAGTGAGCTTAATATTTTGCTTTGCGATAGGAATATTTTCACGGCGTCTAAATAATATTAACATTATTTTGAGGACAGACATGTTCCTCTAAAAGACTTGCATATTTGCCGACAGGCAAAAAGATCATTATATCTTAATACTTTAAAAAGAAATATCAAGATTCTAGAACATTTTTCTGACCACTCTCTCTTTTCGAACCCTCTCTATATCTCCTTTATTTTACTTTTCCTTTTTTCTTTCTTTGATTCATCTCCTTTGGTTTCTTTTTTATTCCATTTTTTCTTGTCTTTTCATTTTTTTTTTTGGGGGGGGGGTCTATTTATTGTTTTTTAAGGGAAGAGGTGGTTTCTAAAGAGCAAAGACATAGTTGTCAGAAGATTTGAATCAACATTACTTCCTCTCAAGATTTCCTAACGACGCCTTAATCCTAAACTATATGATGGAGAGAGAAGAAAATACACTAAAACACGAAGAGAGGAAGAGGGAGAGAGTGACAGAGAGAGAGAGAGAGAGAGATAGAAAGTTTGATGCAAATGACTATCACTCAATCAACTTTATACAAGCATCGACGGTCCTTTTGAAAAAGGTTGAGTTGTTTTCCCAACAACTTCCACTTGATTTCAAACAAAAATATCAAAAGTATATGAAACGCACCCTTGGGCTATAATAGTGTTCACGCTATCTGAGTAATTGCAAGGGAACTTCCTGCACTCTGCTAAAAAGATGATTTGAATAAAGGCTGTCGAGTTCCAGCTTATCGACTGCTAATGGACAAAGCAAAAGATTTTCCCCTTACATTATCTCATTGAATAAGGCTTGATAGGAAAATTATTCATCCTGACTTTTTCTCTCATCGATTATTTTAGACATACTGAAATTCATGAAATGCATTAAAAGTCATCATATACACTAAAGAGCTATTCATATGATGTACAATCTTATATAAAGGTTTGAAGTATCTGTTGAAATTGAAAATATGTCATGCTGTTATACCTACCTTTACAAACAATAATTCAAATGAAAAGAGAAGGGTTATGTGTATTCTAAAGCTCATCTAAGTGAATAATTGTAATGGGGGAGGTATAATATGACAATAAAAATAAGCTTAGAACCACCGCACACTAGCCTATACGATAAGAGTGCTATTAGATTTCGGAACAAATGGCATTTTGCATTAAATATGCAAGTTTAAACAAGTAAAATTATCTTTTTTGAGGTTAGGAATAAATATAGGAATACTAAAATCGAAACTGTAATAAATGCGAACCTTCAGTTAAATGCGAACCTTCAGTTCGGAGTAAAGGCCAAATCAGCTTCAAATCGTGAGCCGATCGCAAGTTTGCTATGACGTCACTACGATTCGGAATTGACTACAAGGAGGTTCGCAATAGCCCGTAGTTTCAATTTAAATGTTCGTACGACTATTCAGAGCTTTTGTCAGTATGATTTTCCACGTTTGAATGTTCATATCAAGTACTAAAACGGGGTTTTCCCCCGAAAATCGAATTGCAGACAGATCGTGTAGTGTGGGTGGGCTTATCAAGAATACACATTGTGCAGTGCAAGATATAAGTGATGGGTGTACCTTCAAGGATCAATATCTGCATCTAACTATGACCAAACTTTTTTCTTCATACTATCAGTACTTCCCTTTCAGAAAACAAATAGTACATAGTGTAAGCATACTGATCTGTAACCATACATGAAGTAATCATATAAAAAGAAGTTTATTTCTCAATTTGTGTATCTGCGTTTATTCTAATTTATTTAGGAACTTAAGTTGATTTAAAAAACAAAACAAAACTGGGTTTGTAACCTCCACACTAATACAGAAACGTAATGCGCCCACAGCCCATACTCTTCAGAAAACTTCCCCTTCTTCCCCCCCCCCCCGCCCCTTGAGTATATAAGATTCATCATCATATCAAATTTCTCCTTCAAAGATGGCTGAACACTCTACGACCTGTTGCGACAAGTTCCGTGTAATTTTAAAATAGGCTTTGAGTTTCACTGTAGGTTGGACTTTCACAAACGTTAATAAGTAATTGCACCAAATCTTGTGATAGCAAACTCTAACGCAACGCACATGGAACTGCTCAGACTGCTTGCGGACGTCTGTGCAGTTGCACAAGTATATACAATTTTCACCGATTATTTTATTAGGGAAGGAGATCGATGCAGTGTTTGATATCCCTCAACATGGGCATCTAAAAATAATACAGCAGCATAAACGAGATCAAATTCGGTTATGATGAGATGACGTGTTATCAGAATAGGATACAAAATGCTGTCGTTGGTAAACCTTGAGATATTTGGATAAAAGACTGAAAGGGTTTAAATGCGAATTTTGGCTAGAAGAGGGTTAAATAAAGGAATCGGGGCGTAGAGTAAAAGAATGGAGATGGATGGAAATGTAGAAGGAAAGAAGGAAAGTAAAGATGGGGCGATCGCAGTGTGAAGAGTGAGAGGAAAGACAGTCATGAGCTTATAGGAATAATTCTGCAAGGGGCTGTCGTGTCTTCCCGAATATGAACTGGCCAGTTTGCGGTCAATAATTTGTATGTATCAATTCAAAACTTTTTATATAAATGATTTTATCACTTATATCAGGTTGAATAAGAACATAATACTGGTATATAGACTACCTATAGCTGCCCAAGTATAGGGTTATGGGTGCAGAAAAAAAATGGCAGTTTAGACAATTTTAGGGGCGACAACCTTCCGCCCATTTCTAATAAGGGTGAACAGAGGAAGAGGAGCGGGGGTGGAAAAAATGTGGTGAAAAGAACTTACCTCTGTATCGTATGGTAGAAGTATAAGTGTGTAATTCTGTAACAAATTTTGGTTCTCATTGATGTGTTCGAAACCCAGTCTTGTAGCTGGAAGCTGCCCTTGGCCCCCGGGCCAGTCCCCCGACATAGGATAGAGTCCGAGGATATACAGCGGTATGGCGGCTGCGGCTCGGCAAATCAGCCAAGATACAATCACAAAGAGCAAAGACAACATCTCCAGACAGATAAGGCAAAACATCGATGAGAGGAAATAAATTAAAATGATTATTACTAGGCAATATATAAAAAGTGATCCGTTTGGGTACTACAGAGCGAGCAAACGCAGGCACATCTGGTAAGTAAAAGGTACATCTATTGCAAGTTGAGAGTTGATGAGTTTGCGTTTGCACAACGTACGCGGCGTGCGTCTTTATGCATCAATACTTAACTTACCTTGGATGTTGGATGCTTGATTCGTACATAATACAGAAGGGCTCTATCCATATCCAGTTTATAAAATTTATTCTCTACATTCCCACGTCATTCTGCTATCGCTCAGATTCTAATTCAAATCACTTTTAGAGTAATGCTACACGAACTGATTTTGCTTTGCATAGATGACCTTGGCGAAATAGGTCTCATTATAAAAACGTAAAGCTCCATTCTTCGCCATTTTTCAAAAGTTGCAACAGAACAAATAGTTCATAAAGACGAGTCCATTTCATGAAGCGAACTGTAATAAAAAGCCATTTGCAGGGGGTTAAACTAGAGTTAGCCTATCTGTTAAGTATACATTCTGTTAAGTGTACTTCTATGATCACTAAAGTAAACTGTTTTCGGACCCACACTCAGTTTTCAAAAATCAACATTCTCTTATTTACTTGATACGAGAGAGAAGGAAAGCTTTTCGGTTATAACAAATGTGAGAAATAATGGAAAATAGCATGAATCGTTTCGCTTACATTCCTATTCGAATTCCTCTCAGACACAAAATGAAAGTTTTCATTCTTGTACACAAAAAATTGCTTGATTAGCTGATCAGGCATTTCTTTCTTTGACAAGCATTTGCTTTATATTTTGCAAGTTTCTCTCCGAGTACATACAGCCTTCGCTATTACTTGTATGCACATAATATAATTTTTGATAGAAATTGATTTAAAAAAATGAAGGCTGCTTGATCTGATGTGGAGTGCACAACTCTATTGTAAACTGTCAAACAATACCACTTGCCAAACCACATGCCTCACATAGCAGGAACCTCAGAAATAGCATTAACCGACAACATTTCACTCATAACCCATGCAAGTAATAATATAGGCCCATTTTAAACCGTAGAAAAAGGTCGGGTGCCAGTAATTGCTTAGGTATTTATTTGAGCATAAAATAAGCTTTTACTATAGCTTTAGCTTCATACAAGCAAGTGCTAGTTCTTAGATAATGGGCCGTAAAACTGACATTTGGCTGTATCTATAAAACTAGCAAAAGAATCGCAAATGATTTAATAATAATAATAATAATAATAACGTCTTATTTACCCAGGGTAGCCACTTCAGTTTTTCAACTGCTCTAC
The DNA here is from genome assembly GCA_029962745.1 of Echinometra lucunter. Taxonomy (NCBI): domain Eukaryota; kingdom Metazoa; phylum Echinodermata; class Echinoidea; order Camarodonta; family Echinometridae; genus Echinometra; species Echinometra lucunter. Next base: position 18,001,331 of record CM057153.1, on the reverse strand, counting down.
CAGCGGGCCCTGCATAACATAATATGTTATTATTACCCTTCTCCATTCTAAAATGCCGAGCGCCTGGCTAGAAGGCAGAAGGTCCCATTTTTTGTAAGTCTTTGGTATGACTCGGCCGGGGGTCGAACCCACGACCTCCCGTTCATGAGGCGGACGCTCTATCCATTGAGCCAACCCTTTGCTTCCATCATGAGATATTCCAAGCAAGTAACTGCTTGGAAGAAGCTGATGCTTGTTTTAATGAGAGCAGACGTTTCCCCCAACTAAGTTAGCTTACATTCCTGTCCAAAATTTTACTCAGAATCAAATGAAGGTTTTGGCCTGCACATAAAGGCCCTGCGTGATTATCAAGTACGTATATTTTGAACAGGTGGAAGTTTCTTTGCTCGCTTCGTATTTTGCAACCTCCTCTCTAGTAGTAGCTTTCGCTTCTATACTTGCCTGGAAAGGCTGCAAACGACCAGTCTTCCTTTTTAAAATTTGAATTATCCTCACTTTTTTTTTAAAAGCTAGTAGATAGGTGATATCTTTCTTCAATAACTAAATTTGAAAATAGCATTTTCCAGTCAAGTTTTTCACATTTTAGAGCAGTAAGTCATATCGGTATCTGCAGCCAGTTTCGAAAGTGAGCTTGGAGAACAACTTTTGATCACGATTACGTTTCTACTGTTACTCCCTGAAGGCAGTTTGATATGTTGTAGTACTCAGCCCTGATGTAAATTTTCGTAAACTACCACCTGCTAAACCACACGCCCGACATATATAAATAGCATTTACTCGATAACCGTTTACTTAAAACCAAAGTAAATGGTGTGGGTATTTGGAGAATTTGACCAATTGTTTGAACAATAAGCCTTTCCTCGAGCTGAAGCTGTCATGCCAAGAAAGGCGTCGCGTCCTATAGGATTCGCTTGACGAGCATTATTTTACTTTAAAAAATAAGCTTTCACTGGATAGTTTTGGCTTTCAAGCATATGCTAGTTGTAATGTTTACCTTATTAACTTTACTTTCACTTAATGAACCGAGATGTCACTCATATCAGCGAGCTGGTATTTGATGGTCGAGAATCTAAGAAACCTACACATTATTACACACTGTATGAACTTGTCTTTTCCCTTATACTGTGTAAATCATCCATGTTCGGCTCAAAATTTCTGCCACTGCGTAGAGATGGTTTCCAATTCAAATTACATTTTGCAATGATTTTTGTTCGAATTGCCCCTTTTTATCAAAAATAGATGATTCTCTCGTAATCAAAGATTTGTAAGTGCATAATGACGTGCGCGTTATAACTCATCATTATCATTATTGCAAGGACACTGATGTCTGGTGATGTGATATTGCTGAACGAATAGAGAACGAATGAATCTGAATCAATTTTTACTTCATATCTAACTAAAAATGGAAATATATATATTTCATTTCAAATCAATTTCAGTGGAAATGAGATTTCGAGCAAAGCAAATGCAAAATATATAACGTTTTACCTGTCAAAAATCAAAATGTGGTTATAAAAAATAATAGATCTGAATGTGGAGAATTTCTTTTATTGTACGTTTTCGCTCTTCACCCCTTCCATGTCTCCCCCCTCTCTCTCTCTCTCTCTCTCTCTCTCTGTTCACGTGCACATAAATTCTACTATTTTTGAAAATAATTTTTGATTTACGACATTAAAGAGAGCAAATTTTCGATGAAAATGAGTGTGCAAAAGTGCAACCTTCAAGAAAATGATTCTTTATAAACTCTTTCCTTTATATTTTCAATTCAGTGCTTAAGAATCTGCCTACCTTATGTAATTCCCAACATCTAAATAATATTAATTTAATCCTTGGACGCTTTACACGGGTTCCAAATTGAATAGTAATGATGTTATCGTACTTTCGGTGGATGTAAATGTTTGAAAATGTAGAAATTATGTTGAGAGGAATGATTTTTTTTTTCATTGGGAGATATCAAGGGAGCTTTGAAGGAATACTACAACTTATAACCCTAGGGATTCACTTTTTCATATAATGCTCATTGAACATGAATAACTTTCAATCCAACATTTCATAATAAATAATCTTTATTATTATGTGTTTCTGCATGTTATTTCTTCTCTCCTTTTTAGTCTCACCGCTTAGTCTCTGCATTTTCTAACAAAGAAGAAAGGTTTTTTTTAGCTTTCCAAAATTTTTAGAGTTTTTAAAATTTACCATCATTCCAGCAATTGTGTTGAGCGGGGCCAGGAAAAAAAAAAAACAACAAATGTGAGATATTCCTCGAGGTTGCTACAGAGAAAGAGAAAGAGAGAGAGTAGGGATATGAAAAATAACATGTAAACATTTCAAAACTAAAAAAAAAAAAGAAGGAAAATGCTTTGCTAACTAATATTCCTAGTGAATAATTCAAAGGTCAATATTCTTTTCCTATCTCATTATCTCAAAGTCACTTTCTAGATGTACCAATATAAATATGATACATTCTGATGGGGTAAAAAGATTTTTTTAAAAAGCCGCAAAGTGAAATGGATACGTCTTGAAATTATTCGGGGCAGTTTTTCTTCAATTCTACATTATTTGAGAGCTTTCAAATAAACGTTACCATACATGCCATAATATATAGGTCTCATAACTCACGGAGATGTATGGGACAAAAGGCTGGAGCATAGAAAGATAAATAACAAAAATAGGACAACACGCAAGAATATAAATACCGATAAGGAGCACAGAGAGAGAGAGAAAGAGAGGCGATGGATGGATAGAGAGAGAGAGGGAAACAAAGCGAAAGAGAAAAAGAGAGAAAGAGAGAGGAGATAATGTTTGGATAAAAGTGAGAGCCAAACAGAACAGAACAGAATGGGCTCGAAGAACAACGAGGCAGAGAGAGAGAGAGAGAGAGAGAGAGAAAGGTGAAAAGAGATACTGAAACAAACCATATAACTTCAAAAGAGGTAAATAGAGCAGGCTGATTAGGAAAAACGAGCAAAATGGAAAGAGAGAGAGAGATAGATAGATAGAGAGAGAGAGAGAGAGAAAGAGAGAAAGAGAGAAAGTAAATCGTTAAAGCAATGAAATTTCATGAGATCTTCCGTAAACACTGCAAACGAAAGAACTGATGCAAGAGGCCCGTGAACAGTGATATTCGCCGAAAATGATGGCGAAGACAACTTGGAAGATTAAGGGGGAAAATACATATATGAGAGAAATGAAAGAAAAAAATCGATTATTTAAAGCACACACACATTGACTGGTTCAACGGCATGGTAATGTGGTCATTCAAACCTCATATTGAATATCTAAAAAATCAACAGCACCACCAACATTGACGAGAATAATAGGGCGAAAGGGCCTCATGGGGTAGCTACCCTCGTAGGAGGTACCTCGACACCCACGATACAACCATTGCAATTAATGGTATACATGTACTGTATGTTCAAATTACGATGTTTGTACCATGGATACCATTGGGTACCGTGGTACTTTTTTTTTTACAAGGTGATAAGACTAAATGTATCTTTGAATTTGAAGCTAGCGAGTTGAGGGCCAGAAGGGCACACATTACCTCATATCATTATTTTTCGTACCGTTACAATTACGCAACATAAGCGTACAATACTATACCAGCTCTGGAGGCATATTCTCAATGTCCAACATTCATTGAGAATTGGGCCTCGTTCACACATGGCTACACGGCAGATTAAACAGTTCAAAGCGATCAGTCATTGCACTGTGTTCTGGTGACAAGCGTTATTGCTCATTCCAAGTTCATGATGCAGTAAGCAGTGAACGATAGACCCTCCATAGAGAAAAGAAGAAACGCTTGGTCGCGCTAGACAGAAGAAGACAAGCGTTGTTTTCGTATTCATTAGGTTTGTTTAGAGTGCTGTGCCACAGTTAGGGCACTTGATACTCTGTTCCAGCCCTGCTCAAAGCATCTTATTCACTATTCATGTTCACCTAAATTTAGGTCCTTTTTCTTTAATTTGCCGAGGAGATGTTTCAGCATCATGTCTGGACGAGGCCTAATCGATGTGAACTCTCTGTTGACATCCTATCAATTACGTCAGTGTTAATTTAGAGATCGCCTCAATCCGCCCTTTGGCAACGCAACCAATGAAAATGTGCCGCAAAGTAGGCCAATCATTGCAAGAGTGGTTTATTCTAAGCTCAGATCGATTCATCGATTATATCATACTTCTTAATGGAGCTTTCTTTGCAAGAACGGAGCATTGAATAATTATACAATTCCATCACCAGAAATTCAGCCAAACAACAATGAGTAAAGTTGATTTTATTTTTAGTAACAGATGTTTCTACATTGATTGATAGATATTAACAAAGAACTATTTCAATGTCATCCATGAAACAAACGAATGAAATTCACTATGTGGCAGAAATGGCACTGCAAATTACAATCTGATTGATTTCGGAATCTACAAGCCACCGAAAAGTGCCAAAGAGGTGTGTGTAGTGCTGCGACTTAAAACGTCTTTGGCTGGCTGAATGCAGACTGAGAGCAGGCTGAGAGTTTAATTAAATAAAACAATCGGGTTTAAATTCAAGTCACACTCTTCCTCTGACTACACCAGCTTGCCCAGCTGACAAGGGGCATTGAAATTCTAGGACGGGATATAGTTTTATTGTAGAACGTTTCATCATGTGACGGGGCAACATCGGGTTACAAGCTAGTGTTTAATAATGTGGGGCATATAGGCAAAAGGTTAAGGCAAAGAAATAAAAAGGATGATTTATATCAAGGGACACAATTTTGGCTTCAGTCTTAAGAATACAGTAACTTCTTTTAGATGAGATGTCATAACCAATTTTTTGAGATAGACGAAATGAAAGAAACGAATAAGGCTGGTTTGAAATCATATGAAACACAATATGAATTCATTGCAATGACAATTCAAAATTAAGGTATGGAGACTGTATACACAAACAACTATGTGGGTTTATATATACTTTACCTAAAATATGGTTACTGGAATCAATTAGTGTCTTCACTTTCTGGAGAGTTTCTTTGCCATACTCTTATTGTGAGTGCATAATAGAAAATCACATCGCAATGACTTTCGGCATCCCTATTTCTTCTCCTGAATATGAAGTGGTAAATATTGATTGATATCTTGCAAAAGGACGTTAGTGTCGTGACGGGGCTTGAACTTGCAACATTCGCAAGTGATCAAAATTTAACGACTCGACAAGAGAGAGGGGGAGGGGAGGGGAGGGGAGAGAGTGGGGAAAAGAAGGAGCGAGAGATCGAGAGAGAAAAAGGGAGAGGGGAGAAGAGAAGGGAAAGGAGAGAAATGCATAGAGGAGTAGGTTGGAAATAACCAAAGAAAAAGGCAGACAAGTACAGATCAGAAAACGGTAAGCACTATATAGGTACCAATCCTGCAGACGCAAGCTGAAACCCTAACCCTAATCCTAACCCTAATCCTAACCATAACCCTAACCCTAACCCTAACCCTAATCCTAACCCTAATCCTAATCCTAATCCTAATCCTATGAATATTTAAGAATATTTATGAGCTTGCGTCTGCAGGATTGGTGCCTATATAGTGCTTACCTCAGAAAACGCATACTGAATGCTTTTCTTCCACTCACTGTAGCAAAAAAAAAAAAAAAAAAGTTTTACAGTAGTAGCTGCCGTATGCCCACCGCACATCTGATTTAGGAAAAAATTGTTATAGCATTTGATATGAACATTCAAACATGTAAAATCTTAACGATCGACGTTCCGAATAGTGGTATGAGTACTACAATCGAAATTCCGGGCTATTGCGAGCCTCCCTGTAGGAATAAAAGAGAATCAATTTCGAATCATAGTGACGTCATAGCAATCTTGCGATTGGCTACGATTTGAAGCCGATTTGGCCTTTACTCCAACCACAAGGCTTGCAGCTGACCAAAATTTCGAACTTAGTATTCCTATCATTATTCCGAACTTCAATTAAGATAATTTTACTTGTTTAAAATTTCAAATTTAATGCAAAATGCCATTTGCTCGAAAATCGGATGGTAGTGTGCGGTGGGCTTTATACACCCAAAGACGCTTTAAACTCCGACACTCTTGACATTCAAGGCATCTTATGAACAGCGATCATCCACAATGCTCTATATACAGTAATCTACATTCTCTATTGGCCCGTGCACTAGGAGCAGCCATGCCTGTGAAAGTTAAACAATCAACTCCGCTTCTGGGTGTCAAACAGGTGGATAGAAATGCCAGACGCCTGACAACTTTCTCACTTCATTTGGCACACGAAAATACCAGATTAGGAAACCCGCATGTAGCCGAAGTGGAATAAAATACATTGTAATGGGTAACGTACAGCGACCTGGGTCTTCTGTCGAATATATAATATTGCAAAAGTGCTTTCGAAGTAGATATACAAGTATTCAGGGCATTTTGTGACGATTAAAAAAAGAATGTGTGGTGAGGGTCTCTATCTATATGATTATAAATCGTTCACCTTAAATTCAACATCATGCAATTTATTGTGACATTGGTTATACATATATATAAGCCTGTCGGGATAAAATACCCCCCCACCCCCCAAAAAAAGAAGAATATTAGATAACTTAGGTCAGGGTATTGTTTTGAATCTAGACTGAAAACTCGGTTGAACGTGTTTTCTTTTCTCTTTTTTCCCCTTCTTTTCTCAACTTCTTTTTCCTTCCTTTTCTTTCTTCTCAGCTTCTTTTTCCTCCCTCTTCTTCTTCGTCGTCTCATCTTTCTCCTTTTACTTCCCTTTTTTCTTCCCCTTTTCTTCTTTTTTCATTCTTCTTCTTTTACTTTTTCTTTTTCTTCTCCGTTTTCTTCTCCATTTCTATTTTTTATTCTTCTTCCTTTCTTTTTTCCTTCTCTTTTTTTTTCTTCTTCTTCTTTCTCTTCTATTCTTTATGAAACTATTCTGGCAGAAGTAATTCGGGGATTAATGAAAGTCTTTTGCTATCTATGTGCCCTTCTTTTACGATTTACATGATGTACATGCTGCCTAATGCTGTGAGAAACTCTTCTCGTTCTCTTAAGAACCATGACATTAAGACTACCTTGAAAAGACACGAACTGTGTCTTCAAGTTTGGCAAAGACAACCTCAAAACATAACCCATATTTTCTCATCTACAGCAGCCTCGTGGTCAACTCCAGGGGAAGAATCGATCAACATGGTCAGCGGGAGAGGATAATTACCCTTTACCCTCACGTTCACCATGTCAGAGGCGAGGCCAAAAATAAAAAGTGGCGCCCAATGCCGGTAATACATCAATTGGTCAAGTTTGGTCAAATACAGCGTGAATTATTACCACCCCACTAATTTCTTCAATCAAATTTTTATCAAGTTACTCTCCTCCTCTTCGTTGTCTATGTCCTAAAAATTGATGGTGCGGCGATGGATGAAGCTTTTGAAATTTTGTTTTTAAGATTTTCTCTCGAATTCCCACTCAATTTTCCCCCTCTTCCTTCCCAACTGTCTCTATCTCTCTTTGGTAGCCTCCATCAGAAATTAAAACTTATTTCAAAATTCTCTTTATTTATTTTTGTTTGCGTTCATATAAAATGACTTGCTAATTGCCATTGTTGAACTGTTTTTCTTTCTGAATTATGATCATTACGGCGGTAGAGTTGGTTTCTCCTTCTCTTTGTCTCCTCTCTCTCTCTCTCTCTCTCTCTCTCTCTCTCTCTCTCTTTCTGTCTTTCTTCCTGTCTCTCTTGTCTTTCTCTCTTTTTTTCTTCGAGTCCTTTCTTTCTTCCTCTGTTGCTATTCTCCTGAATTGGAAATCGTTCTAGAAATTCTTGTTTTTAAACGACCTTTTCCTCTCTGTCATATTCCCAAAGCTTGCCTAACAAGTTGACGTCAATTCAGAATTAATCAGAGATGATAGGCTCGAGATCTCGTGATATCGGGTGTTGAACCTGATCACCGCAGACAGTCGTTCTTATTTTCGCAGAAAATATCATCTCGTGGTCACTTCAGCGACATCCTCTCTCTATCTTTGGTCATTGACGTACACAAAAATAGATGAGGGATTGATCGTGAGAAAAATAAGGATGCAGAGATAGGGACGCAGGGGGGGGGGGGGGGTGTATAGACCCAACAGTGGTGCAGAGCCCTCAGAGTTTGGCCAACTCGGTTTGAGTAGCTTACAATATGGCTCAATTTCTTTTGTATTGTGCTTGCCATATGCGCCATGTTGTAACCTACTGAAACCGAGTTGGCTCAACAGTTGTGTAGTCGAGGCAGAAGTCTCCGACAAAAGGTCAAGGGATGCCCAGGCCCGGAAAAAACCGTCTCTGCCAGAAGGGAATGTGAAAGCAAAAAAGATTGAAAGTGATGTTTTGGATAATGTTATGTGATCAAGGGGAAGAGTCCTCAAAAGAGGAAGAGGAGAAGAGGAGATAGATGGAGAAAACAGGGAAAGAATTGGAGATAGTATAGATTGAGAGAGAAAAAAACAAAAGGGGGGGGGGTATGTACGAGGGAGATAGCGCGAGTGAGAAAGACAGAGAGAGGTAGGGAAGAGGGACAGAACGAGAGAGGGTAAATGGGGAGGGAGTGCATTATGGGTAATAAGGTTAAATGTCTAGAAAAATATTGCTTTTCGACTGTTTTATTCCATTCCTTTGGTATGAAAGTACGCAACTGACCTATTTATTACCTTTTCTTCATCGGAGAACTTACTGCTTTGAGCTAATTCGTCTAAGGTCTAATCAATGCAGTTCAACGAAAATCCGTTATGGTGTATCATCATGATCTTGAGTTTAATGGGTTACGTTTTTCTGCTGAAATGCAGGTCTCGAGGCCGACCATTTCTACCCTTTCCGATTTTTTTTTGTTCTATCATTCATATGACCAAAAGGGCATTAAGATCATCTGACAATTAGGCTAAATAATGAAGCAAATAAATTTCGGAAGAATTGATCAGTGGACAAAATAAAAATTATTCAAAATTATGATCTACACCGAGAATAGACAAATGATGCCCTGGTGGCAATATTTCGTTAAAGATATATCATCCTGTAAACCCACATTTCCTTTCATGGAATCTTTGTTGACTGGAAATAAATCTGAAGTAATGTTTATAAATAGAGCCGAATGACCTATAGCAAGGCGTCCTAATTTAAACTGAGTGTCCATTATTGAAAGTCAACTTTATGCTATATGCATTAGGTTACACAAATATTTCCTCACTGAATATACAGGTACGTATAGAATTCTCCACCACTAAGTAATATGGGGCTAAATAGAGGTATGATAAAGTTTAAGACGACATTTTCTTCTCCTGGGAAGGTTGCAATCGCTGTCGAATATATCTGTTTTTGTACATCAGTTACTCACACGGGCGTAGAGAGCTGGGGGGGGGGGATGGGGGATGCACCCTCCACCTTTTGAGGTAGACTCATTATGTGTGTACAAATATAATTATGTACGAATGGGTTAATCATCCCCCCCCCCCACGTATGAGGACCTACGCTAATGGTTGCTCATAAAGTTTTTGCAACGTTAAACATTATTTATTTGTTATTGCATTGTTTTCGTTTTCACTTATAAAATAACTGCATTTCTACAAAACAGTTATATTATGTTCTTTTCTCTGTTTCACTTGTTTAGGCCTGATAAAGGCTCCTCCAGCCGAAAGCTTGTCGGAATAAAAGAATAAGAGAGCGACGTTTCGCTTCATGGTCTCCTTCGTTATTCCGCATATATAAATAATAAGATATATATATACTTATGGTATACATGTATATATGTATATATTATATAATATACATAACTGTGTGTGAGACAGTGTGTGGGTGCGCGCGAGGGTGTATGCTTGCACACAGAAAGAGTTGAAGTAGATGAGCTTGATTTTAAACAAATTGGTTTTTGGCGACATGGCAATAAAAACCTGCAAATGCTACTTTAACATCTAGACACAACATTCATCGTATTCCCTCTCAGCCCGTTTGCAAGACAGTGGAATATTATTAATTACTGTATATACATTTTACTGTGCAAATTTCAAGCTCCATGCCTCTGTCTCGTGCCATCAGAGATGCGCTTCGTCTCTCATCTCCTAATATGTATCATCTGTCTTCCAGGAAGGAGGAAGTGCGTCCTTGATATTGCTCAAATTACACAAACTAGATTGGGACAAGCAACTTGCATTAAGTAAAAGTGGGAATGGTGTCGGAAAGCCGCTTGTAAATAGTTAATCTCAGTTGTATTGACTTTTCAATTCCGCCACTCGTCCTTCCCCTTCAACGCAATCCTGACCTACAATGCATGCAGAGGCCGCCGAACCGGTGCGGGTTGGGGGAGCCCCCTTTCCAGTATGCGTTGTATTCCCAATGATAATGGTCTAAAATGATTTTGGCACTTTGTCTTTGGAAAGAAGACGACCATGTTTTGCACAGATACTCTTTCGATGGCCAAACATTTTCACCTGTACTTAAATGGGCCTCTCATCCTTCGTTATCTTTCACTCCACATTTCTAGTCTATGATGGGACATTTCTTTGTGAAAAATTTAGGCAAGTTTACATACTTTTTTATTTATGATATGACTTGTCAATATTCGCCTTCAGTCAAGATCAAATGTTAAAGCATAATCACGAATCATCTGTTAGACAATTTGTTTTGTGAATATATGAAAAAGTCCATATACATGTAAACGAACAGCTGCAAATACAATTTTTATGTTCTGCTTTGTTTCTGTTTAATGTCGTTTTGTTTATAAATCTAACTTTATCTATTCTATAAATGTCGGTTTATAATTATGTTCATGTTTATGTGTATGTATGAAAGAAGAACAGAATACTGATCTATATCAATGAAGTTCAGTAAATACAATACAATACATATATGTTCACACGTAAACAAAAGTGAATTATCTGCTAGAATAGTAGGGGGAGGGGTAAGATGGGGATCCGAGGGGAATTCCCATTCAAGTTGTCAAAAGTTCAACGAACGTTTGTTGTAATTTGACTCGTAAGATGATAGCGGTTTAGTTTCCAGGGAAGTCTCTGCAGGCCGGTGTGATATTCGACAAGCAATTTGCTTCAATGTATCTCTGTCACGATAAATTTACCCACCATGCCTCCAAGAAGAAAAGATGATGACGAAACGAATAATGACGTCACTGAGAATGAGTTTTCACATTCAATTACAGTCAGGGGTTCTTCTTTCTCTCTCTCTCTCTCTCCTCTCTCTCTCTCTCTCTCTCTCTCCCTCTCTGTTTATTGAATGTAAAGTGTATCCAAGCAAATGCGAATCGGAAATTGCATTTCCATTCTCAGTGTAGCAAAAATAGGTCAGGGCAATACCCTCCAAACCTTACCCTTCACGACATATGCGACATTATAATACAAGGAGAGTTTATAGGTGCATGATGTTTCTCATTAGTCAATAACCAGAGGCGTCGATCCATTTTTCGGATTGGGGGGGGGGGGGGGGGGGCAAGACGACCAAGCGGAATTGAACCCACGGCTACTGATCGTATATATATATATATATATATATATATATATATATATATATATACGTATTTGTACACACACACACACACACACACACACACCCTCACATATATGTATATGTGTATATATATATATATAAAGCATTTTCAATTAGGGAAAATTACGCAACTTGCTATGTGAACCATCCTCCTTTTTTTTTCAATTTTGCGAGCGAGCAAAAAATAACAAATCTCTTGTTATGAGAGAAGGGTTTAGTTATCATATAGGTTTAAATGATACCTAATATATATATATATATATATATGGTTATCTCGCTGCCAAATATGAACTCTATTTTGTCACATCGCTGGTCCATTGTTGCTGCCCCCCAAACCACTCTGTTTTTTAATATTACGAGCGAGCGAAGCGAGCGAGGAAGCACAAACTCTTTTATGGTAGATGTAGTAAACCCTTCGGCAAATTACGCTGTGAGCCAATGAAACATTTGCATTATCTATTCGGTCTCATCTCACCGAATTCGTTTGCTTTTCAAAACCATTAATATGAAACGAGCGAGCGCAGCGAGCGAAGAAAAATATACCCTTTTCCATATGATAGGAGTGTTATTTTGTCATCATAATAATGTGATAAAAATGTGATATGCGCTATACAAGAACGGAATATTATTATTATCATTATCAGCAGAATAAACCTGCCATGCCTGTATGATATCTCAATAATACATCCATTCACCTGTGTGCCGAATATGAAACTGTTTTAGCTTGCAGTCCGAATCCATTCTCTTTCTGCCATACCGAGCAAAGCCAACGACCGATCCCGACAAAATTATATGGATTCGTCCCAAAATCTTTGTCAACCACCTTGCTGCCCAAATGTAATAATATTTTGGATTCTCGCTGCTATGATAAGCTACGTGCTGCCCGAAATCATTTTGTATCTAGCTTTTACCAGTGAGAGTAGCGAGCGAGTTAACGAAATATATGTTTTTGTTTTGCGTTTTTTTTTTTAAATCCAGACCGTTATCTCCTGAAAGTTTATCTATTTTTAGGTCAACTGGCCGCTCGATTTCTTGGAGTGATATCTTGTTTGGTTATATTACTTCCTATGAGTAGAAGAATAGTATAACATTAGATAGAAACACAAGATGCAAACCGATTTCCTTTCATAAGAATAGTAATTATCATCGGCATTGGTTAAGATAGTTAAATGCGAGCGAGCGAAGCGAGCGAGCGCTTCCCAGTGTCCCATTTTCTTTCTTTTTTCTTGTTTTACGCTTTCATTTCACTTCCTTCCTTCCTTTTCCTTTCTTTTCTCTTTCTTTTTTCTTTTTTCTTTTTTCTTTTTTTTGGTTGGGAAATTATTGGGGGGGCAAAATGATATCTTTGCCCCCCCTCGAAATTTTCTTGGGGGGGGGGGGGGGCAACTGCCCCCCTGCCCCCCCCCCCCAGGATCGACGCCTCTGTCAATAACTTTTTGAGAGGCCCCACCCTACTTCCAACAAAAATATGGGTATACGGATAATGTTTTTATTCATATTACAAAACACTAATGTAGGAAGCTGCATGCAGGCGCGGATCAAAATTTTCACTTATTTTTTTTTTTTTTTACGGTGTCTTTTCATTTCGAATTCTTTCACTAAAAAGGTGATCACCTAGAAGTGACACATCTTATACTACGAGGAGTTATGTCCACCAGGTATGCCATCTTTGGTTTTAAAGCAAGAGAGAGAGAGAGAGAGGGGGGGGGGGGCGCTCGGGCCAGATGTGTCGTTCCTCCCAGCATACATGGGAACTTTACCGGTCAAAGGGGAAATTGTACCAAAGTACATCCTCCACGATTTTCAAGTCACATGAGAACATCCACTATCATTACGTTGCCAATCTGCTGTCGAACAAGTATTTTCATCTTTGAATAAAACCTAGCGTGATTAACGAATTAATATTTTGATTATAATCCCCCTTTATAAGATGCAGATTGCTAGTGGATTACCAAGTCTGACTCTCGTAGTAGTAAGAAAAAAAAAAAGATATATAAAATCGGCCACCTACCCCGACATGAGGTTACCTAGTAATCGCAGATTTATTCGATACAGATATCTTTCCAATACCACTGCGAAAATTTCTATACAGGGCTAAGGACCTTCATGACATAACCTGTGTACTCTGTGTGTATTTGTGTTGTGTGTTTGTCAGAGACAGAGAGAGAGAAAGAAAAAGAGAGAGAGAGAGAGAGAGAGAGAGAGAGAGATGGGAGAGAAAGAACAATTTTTATGCCTTCTAAATATAAAACAGCTAGTCCTAAGTACTTTTAGCCCAACGGTGGTTTAAATGAATACCACACATAACAAAGGTTGACTTGACTTGTTACAACAATGACATCTATTACTGTCAATATACGGCCACATGATGGCAGCAGATGCTTCCCAGACTCGAACAACAATCATTCTCAATTTGGAAACATTGCGATCTGATTCCATCTAGAACGCAGAATTCGAATTCTGCATTTATTTTAGATTTAATCTTCAATCCCAGGCCTGGACATCGCTTGAATCGTTTGTCTCATGCTGTGCAACCTTCAAAGTTATGTTCAAAACTTGTCATCTAGGCCCCGTTTCATAAAACTTGTTATCAATAACAAGTTGCGATATCCAATATAAGCTACTGAAATCCTTGCATCTGAATGGCTGAGAGCAAATTTGTCATAGAAATATGGCAGTTGTTGCTGATAACAAGTTTTATGAAACGGGGTCCAGGAGACCTTAAGATTTTCAACTAGTATTCATATCTAAGCTTTTGCAACCCCTAAGGAATTTGGGCTTTAAAATCTTGTTCCTGGGAACATTTTGTCAAGAAATGGGGTGATTTTCAGTCATCGAAAGAGTATACGCCTGGGCGGAAGTTTCTCTTCTTACGTGAAAGGGACACATCCGAAATTCTCTGAAAAGAAAAACAAATAAAAAACGAAATAAAGCACATCCCCACCGTTCTGCACCGACGGGCCAGCTATAGTATTTCCTGTAAAAAAACAACAACGTTTTATAATTATAGAAAACATTGTTATGAAGTCAGCTGCACTGATGTTGGACAAATGTTTCTCTTTAACCTTTACTTTTTATTCATTCCAAGCCATCTGCATATTTAACGTCTAATGTAAAGTTTTTGTGGCCTGTTCAAGTTCACAAACTCTTATTTTCTGGCCCATACTTTCTCTTTTTCGACTGCATAACCTCCAGGTGAGAACCAGTACTTCTTATTCATACTATCTGGCAGACTTTTGTTACATTATGGACACAGTCTTATAGACTTTTCTCAAAGGAATTACGAAAAATGATAAGGTCCTAAATGGTAATGAGAACACTTCAAACCATCGTGTTATGTTGGTTGGTTATTCTTTCCGACCGCTGAGAAGACTAGACTTGTGAGTATAAGTATAAGCAGCCAGGGGACCGACTGCTTTTAGTCCTCTCGGCGGGAGTCAGTAATGAAGATAATGCTTTACCAAAGGGCACTAGGGCATCCATTTGGTTTCGAACTCGGCTATACTACCCTACCACTCAGCCATAGCGCCTTATGTTCCACCTGTCGAAACTATGAAGTGTGCGTCACTTGTTTTTCTTCTGTCCTTTCATATAATCATCATTAATATATAACTGTGATGAACTTAAAGCCTTTGAATAACTTTTAAAAATCTGAGCTGCATGGCTCTACATGCTGTCAGTGCATGTAATATTGCGAAAATAATGAAGCCCTGAAAACGCACTCCAAAAGAATCCTGATGTGCTGCATAAAAAGTAAAAATATACAAGTGACCGGAAATGCCAGACAATTTACCTCATATAGGCTGCAGTGTTGGACAAAAGCATACCCAGGTTTGTTTTGTAAATGGCGGAATTCAGTGATAGATATCTTGATAATAACATCTTATTATTTCAAAACCCTTATATTCCTAGCTGTTTATTTATCCTTCTGAACATATTTATACAACACAGACATCAAACAATTTAATAAATCAAGCCTCCACAAATTTACCGGATCCCTTTAAGTACCATGCTGACAGCTATAAGGATTTACTACTTTCACACCATCCTGAAATTCAAGTGTGCAAAAAAATGCGGCCTTGGGGAAAAATGTCATTACTAATAAAATTGACGGTTCGGAGAAACGGGATAAAAAGTCATGAATTCAAAAGTGATTTTGCCTTTGTGGAATAGATGGGGTCAAAAGACTGCTGCACTAAACGAAGTACTGATTGAAGTGTTGGGTAAAAGGGTACTCAATGCGAGCTTGCGGCTATAGCACTTAGTAATTATATGGCCGCAGTGTGGTATGTAGATAGGGGTGATCTGCGCACTTTCAAAGCACCTAATGGAGCAAAACTTTAAGTGAAGTTTCTGTTGCATTCGGCTTTTTTTTTTCAAATATACTTTTTTTCTGTCTCTCTCTTATCCTTTCCCCTTGTTCTTCCTTTCATCCAACTCTCCCTCCATAAATCTTTCTGTCTCTCGTTGTCTCTCTCTCTCTGTCATTATTCTCCCACTTTTCCTTAGTTTAATGTAACCATGTGATAATGATAGTGGTGCTTTAATTTTCACGCCGTGTCCAATATGCAAATAATTTATGTAGAGTATTGTAGATACAAAGTCAATAGAAACGATGAATCGCATAACAGAACAACTAGTTTAGTTACAGAAAAAAACATATCAATCGTCAACAGACTTCTGTTATTGATGAAAATGATTAAGACGCAAAGAACGTCTCCTCCTTCAAACTTCATGTTCACTTCTTTGCTTTAGTTATGCCTAAAGAAAATGCAGCCTGTAAATATACATATTAAACTTGAAAACACTTGAGGGCGTGTCCGGTGGCCGATACAAGATATATCAAGAAGACATTAACGTTTACTCGTGGGGCCTAAAGGTATCTGTGGGGATATTGTAAACAGGCATGTCTCAAAGTAGCCTATATACCATTAAACCTTTTATACTAACCAACGTGGGCTGCGGGCATGACAGGTATCAGGAAACATTTAATGGCGATACCTTTGGTCTAGAGTGTCAAGGGTACACTTTACTTGAACTCTGGTTGCCGTCAAGAAAGCGCGTCTACACACTGAGAAAAAAGGGTTCAGGTTTGCACCCATCAAATGATACACCAGTAGCTCCTTAAAGGGTGCAACTTTACACTCAAAGAAGCAATATGCACCATTAAGGGTGCAGCAAGCTACATTTTGCACCCTTAAGGGTGCAGAGTTGCAAATTTTAGGGAATGGGCAAATTTGCACCCTTTTGGATGCAAAATTGCTGCACACTTTAACGTGCATAACTGCACCTTTAAGGGTGCAGATGGGCATTTTCGAGTGCAAACAAGTACAAAAGGGTGCATCTGTGCACCTTTGTCATGTAGGGTGCAAGATTGCACCCCAAAAGGTGCTGCTGTTGTAGCATTTGGGGTGGAAAATTGCACCTTTTTTCTTAGAGTGTACACTTATCAAAACACATTTTACGTCCTCCCTTTATCGTGGCTCATTATGTATTATATCGCATTTTACATTTACTGTGACCTTAAGTTTTAACAACCTTTCTCACATTTAAGGTATCAAGAATACGCTTAAAAGGAACTCCTGTGTATACTACTCCCCCACTTTTCAAAGAAGAAATAATATCTTAATCAATAAGTTGTTGAAAGTTTTGATAAAATTAATCACAAACGACGGTTACAGTAGTCTAATTTCGGCAAGAGATTTCGATCATCCCTACTCCTCGAAACGGATTTACGTCGGTGTCCTGTGGCGTTTACGTATTAAAGAAAACATAGTACTTGAAATCTGATGGCCTAGTACCAAGAAAGTCTTGTAGGCGGACATGTGCTTCAGTACCTGAATATTATATCAAGAATACACTTAACGTGACTCCAGTCACGGAAAGATTTTACGCCGACTTTGGGGGCCGAAGTAATAGAATCAGTCATCATACAGCGTTCCGGGTTCTCTGCATAGTCTCAAACCCTGAACGGACTCTACAAATAAACTCACTCTCTTTTTACGTTTGATGGATCACGCGGAAAGACGTTAGGACGTTTCTCCTCATTACGATCCCCCTGTTTGACTAACTCTCGACATAAACACATAAGCAAACCATAGGTGGAAGCGATGAATGAAAACATGTGCAGGGGCGTGTTTGTGTGATTGCGCAGTCAGGTCGGAGGGAGGGGGAGGGGTGGTTCTGACATCACTATATAGTGGTGTGTCCAGGACAGAATGATTTACCCCGTTCCATTTGGAAGCAGAGAAACCAAAGAAATGCAACTTTTATTTAGTCTAAAGCAAGGGGGGGATGCCAAAACATGTACATCGCCCCCTTTTCATGAATTTCTAGACACGTCAGTGATACAGCTGCGTGTAAGATAAGCACTTTATACTTGCACTAAAGAATGTTTACTTCAATATTCACATAATAAATGCTAAATTTCGGGTGACATGACGTTAGTAATTTTCGACT
Organism: Echinometra lucunter; assembly: GCA_029962745.1. NCBI lineage: Eukaryota > Metazoa > Echinodermata > Echinoidea > Camarodonta > Echinometridae > Echinometra > Echinometra lucunter. The sequence continues at coordinate 17,983,386 of CM057153.1, read as the reverse complement.
TCCGCTTTATCCATCATATACATGATATTATATTATTAATTATATATTAATACACTGTTAAAATCATAATAAAAGCCTCAAATCGGGGTAAGTGTGACATGACAAAAACAAACAAATCAACAACATAAACAACAACAATCATTATGATCCTCATCGCCATTATCATGATCATCAACAAGAAGAACATCACCACCAACAACAACAATGAAAACAAATAAGTAAGACAAAACGTCGATTGAATATATCGGTATCATTATTTTCTTACTATCTAAGGTAGATATTAAAATAATAACATTCAATATTTTGATCGTAATGTAAAAGGAGGGACATCATCCTAATTTAATACATGAGAAGCACTACTAGCATCTAGCAGTCCTCCTCTTCGCTCAGGATCACGATCGCAGTTTGATTCTTAGAACAGTCGTCCGAGAAAAGCTGAAATCTTCAGTAGATGTTGAACAATAGAGTAATCAAGGTGTAAGAATCGGCGGGTCTATCCCATTTCGCATAACCACAGTCGTGTTTTTCCAACCCTATCCCCCTCTCTGTCTTTCTCTCTCTCTCTTTCTAGCTCCTCCGCATCTTCGTGTCACATGCCCTTTTGCGCTCTGACTTCCCTCTAACCGCTGTAGGTATTCATCAGCTTAAAGGAACTACATTCTATACATTAAAGCCTCTATTACAGGGCTATGAAGAAAAGAATGCACCCTTGTTTGTCTGTCTCTTACTCGAACGTTCGACCCTTTCTCTCACCTCTGGTAGTTTCTCTGCAGTATATACATCGATGATGACTACAGTTCTAAAAGATGCTGAAATCTTCTTTAGATGCTAAACGACTCATTGATCAGTGTACGAAGAAGAAAAAAAAGAGAGATATTTGTGAGGGTGTTCTCGAGTATTTACTCCCTCTTTTCTTTATCTCTCCCCCTCTCTCTCTTTCTCTTGATCTCTCTCTTTCTCTTGCTCTCTCTCTCTCTCTCTCTCTCTTCTCCCCTCTTTCTCTTTCCCCTTCCCGTTCACTCTCTCCCTCTCTCTTTCTCTCACCATTCTTCCCATATGACACTTGATATTGTTGAGCTACAGATGACAATGGAATATGGGTTGCTTTCTACAGAGTACCAAGAGCAGATTATTGTGGTATAGATGAAAGATAGAGAACAAATATTTGTAATGCTACTATGTGCTCTTTAATGCTACCATCAAATAAACGTTCATTTCATACCCAACAAAAAAAGAAAAAAGGAAAGATAAAATTAAAGATTATTGCAAAGTCGTATACACACTACTAGAACCTGTGTGCAATAACGGCTATTTGCAGTAATGCTTTATCTTAACCCTTATTATCTTACTATGTTTGAGAAGAAAAAAAAGGATTGACGCTGATACTGCTTAGTATTCAAGGATGGGACAAAATACCCTTTAAAGAACAACACAGCCTTGCTATGTCTACCTCTGAGCTTTTGAGTGTCCGAAAAAGACACTACAGGCATTCGGGCTATTAATACAGGAACTCCAGCCCCATTCCCTAATGATACCCCCATGAGCCGTAATAAAGGCAACTTTGATCCAGACCACTTACGAGCGGGCCTTTTGTGATCCATCCCGGAATAAAAAATGTTCGAAATTTCACGAGCTTTATGTGAAATAAGGTGGCCTTCAGTGTTAGTTGAAAACAGAACTCATCGCAATAAGGTGGGGGGGGGGGGGAGTTTATACCACCGTAATTTTTTTCTTAAACATGTTAAAAGATACGCTTTTACTTCCAAGGATGATGATCATAAGGGACTTAAATCCCACTCCCCTATTTTGAAAGGCTCAATACCGCAAAGTAGCAAAACATAACAGCAATAGTGTCATTTTGTTTCAAGGGGGAGGGGGGAGGGTTGGCAGCTGACTTTTATAACCTTTCTTTCTTTATTGAATGACTGATGATGTGTTCTGTGTATACTCTCAAACTCTGATGGTTGGCTCTCAATCGAAATTGGTCACGTGGATTATTTCTAGGCGGATTGCAAGGTAAGCCCTTCTTATCATCCCTCGATGACAGATGGGTGGCGCTACACTATGAAAGAGAACGAGGTGAATGCTCAAAAAATAGAACAGAATGCAACGCTGAGAACTGAGCTAAGGACGGTAGAGAGAGAAGAAATAGTAACATTAGATTTTGTATTGATGGTGGTGGTGTCGTCATCGTCCTCGTCGTCGTCTTAGTAGTGGTAGTAGCAGTAGCAGCAGTAGTAGTAGTATTAGTAGTAGTAGTAGTGGTAGTAGTAGTAGTAGCAGTAGTAGTAGTGGTAGTAGTAGTAGTAGTAGCAGTAGTAGTAGTGGTAGTAGTAGTAATAGTAGCAGTAGTAGTAGCAGTAGTAGTAGTAGTAGTAGTAGTAGTAGTAGTGGTGGTGGTAGTAGTGGTAGTAGTGGTAGTAGTAGTAGTAGTAGTAGTAGTAGTAGTAGTAGTAGTAGTAGTAGTAGTAGTGGTAGTAGTAATGGTAGTAGTAGTAGTAGTGGTAGTAGTAGTAGTGGTAGTAGTAGTAGTGGTAGTAGTAGTAGTGGTGGTAGTAGTAGTAGTAGTAGTAGTAGTAGTAGTAGTAGTAGTAGTAGTAGTAGTAGTAGTAGTAGTAGTAGTAGTAGTGGTGGTAGTAGTAGTAGTAGTAGCAGTAGTAGTGGTGGTAGTAGTAGTAGTAGTAGAAGTAGTAGTAGTAGTAGTAGTAGTAGTAGTAGTAGTAGTAGTAGTAGTAGTAGTAGTAGTAGTAGTAGTAGTGGTGGTAGTAGTAGCATTAGTGAGCCGAGTAGGAATGAAAGTGAGAAAGACAGAAACAGAGCAAGAGAGAAATAGAAAGAAATTGGAGAGGGGGAAAAAAAGAAAGAGAGAGGGAAGGGCATGCAGAGGTCAGGGGAAAAGGACAAATAGAGAAAAGAAATAAAGCTAGAGAAAGAGAGCGAGAAAGAGAGAGAGAGGAAGAGAAGACGGGAGAGAAATGCAAGAAAATAATGATAGACAAAGAGAAATAATGTAGCTGCAAAACTGTATGAGGGATTTTCAGGAAAATGAACGCACCTTGGTCAATATTAGAAATAAGGTTGGCCTACAAACTTTGGAAGTCACAAACAAGAAGGGGGGGGGGGAATCATGATAATATTGTATGTATCATAAAATAGAACTTTTCTCGATCTTTCTACAATGACAAAAGAAAGTAAGACAAGGTGTATTTCAAAGTGAAACATCACACCCATTTTGCCCTAGTCCTTGGCCTGCATTATACCGAAAGCATCGAGCGTCGTGTAGTATGAACTTCATCGATCCCTTAATCTATACGTGCGTCGAATGGAAAGCATCGAAAAGAGCAAAAGTCGACCCATGTTCCCATTCTTTAGCCCTAGGAGGGGATAATCTTACTCCCTTTCTAATCCCCCGATTATAGAGGTGTGTTACTGGAGTTCCTTCCCGGAATCGGATGGTTTTGCTTTTCGACACATTAGTTCTTCTTTGTCTCCTTTTTTTCTTTTTTATCGACCTATTTTGATGAACCAACAGGAGGTGTACAGTTACAATGTGAGCTAAAATACCTGGGATTCATGGAGAATGAGCTTGGCAAGAATGATTAAAATGGAGAAATAGAAGAAAGGTAAGGGGGAAAGAAACTGCAATTATCAAATTTTATTACTTTCAGGGTTTTCAAATCTTTCAAATTTATATTCATTAATTTCAAACAGAAAGAAAAAGAAATTCAATGACACTGCATAATCTCCAATCTCCAAATTTTATTGTCCGAGAAATGAAATTCTTTTTTGCCCAATTAATCGTGGGCCCGGCAGCCACTGAGCAACGCCAGATCGACGTTGCTCTATCCTTTTCAATTCTTGAACGCCAAAGAAGGTAGCAGCAACTCCCATCTTTTAACGTCTTTTGGTATGACGCGGCCGGGGTTCGAACCCGCGACCTCCCGATTGTGAGGCGGACGCTCTACCTACTGAGCCAACCCATAGGTATAAATACAGGAAAATATGAAGTAAGATATACACATTTTCATTCATTTTTTTTCTGTTCTGAAGCTTAATGCTGCAAATTATCCATATATATGAATTATTTTCTTTAGTAATGGAAATCAAAAGGAGAGGAAAAAGGAGAAAAGAACGAGTTATCTTGGACTTTGTATTCAACAAGCTTGATATGGAACTATAAAAGATACACGTCTGTTTGTTGGTTGGTCTCTGATATATCATCATGTTGAATTATGGCTTCAAGATGGTTCAAGATTTAAGATTAGTTCCTACAATTGATTTCGATACCTTTAGACAAATCTAATCTTTTTAACAGCCCATAAAACCTAGCCGCTGTTTTACAGCTTTATACGAATGCAGGAATGATAAGGCATCGTCCTTTTCACTGACCAGCGGAATGCTGCATTTATTGAACTCTGATTAGCCATGACTTTTTAGACGTTATTTTAGATTCTGTGACAAAACAAACCATACCCTAAAGCAACAGCAATGATAAAATCTCTTTGTCCTCTAGACAAGTTTTCCAATTACGCCACAATATCCTTCGTCAAGGCGTCCTCGAACAGTTTTCACTCTGCTATAATGAATACAATAATGAGGAATTAGCGTTTTAAAGATAGAACAACGTCTATCCACTCCCTGTAGCATTGAGATCCCCTTCTGTAAGTTACACGTACGCAGTGGGGGCCAGAGGGGCAACCAGAGGGGCAGTTGCTAATCTGGTTATTTTCAAGCCTTAATTTTCATTTGAAAATTTTCCAAACAATCCACCTGAAGTGTGCGCCAGATACTTCCATTTAAATTAGAAAATGCAAAAACGCCCTCGTGACCTGCTCAGTCGCTTCGCTTCCTCGCTTGCTTGTTTCCTCGAACATTTTTCGCCTTCTTCTTCTCCCCCCCCCCCCCCCCCCCCCCGTGGAAAAAATTCCTGTATACGGCTTCGTTCTCTAATATTGTTTACACCAATTTGGGAAAGATGGACAAAGATTGATTTCCACGCCAGCAAGAATTAGCCTGCTGTTGACAAAGGTCCTCATCGCGCAATCATATCTATTTCATACAATTGGAAAGACAAGAAGTGGGATAATTGCGCGCCTGTCATGATCTTGAATAGATCTTGGAATTCGTTGACTTAGTAGCCACTCGTAACCTGGATGAAATTTCCCTCCCGAATCTACAAGAAGAGTTAATTCTCATCAATGATATATCACTGTCTTTTGATTCCATGTTTGTATCAAATCCATTATGCTGATCCGATGATTCTTCTTCAGATAATGTTGTTCTCACTTTCCAACCTTCCATTCCAGCCATTTCAACTCTACTTTTGCTCCAACAAGCTCCTTTGCAGCTATAGTAGGGAGGACTTCTCTTTTTCTTTTCTTTTTTTTTTTGTGTTTTCTGACATAAAAGTCGAAGTATAGTCTTCTCTGAAATAACTTCCCTCAACTTAATGTTTATCCGATGATTCTACTTCGGCTAAAGTTGCTCTCCCTTTGCTTCTATTCAGGATATTCCATCTTGAATAATTTGAAGACAATCTAGGGAAAGAAAATGGACAACACTTTTTCACGCCCATCCTTTTATTTTGTTACATTCTTTCTTTTTTCCCCCAGACGTATAAACGTCTTCTAGTATCAGTTTTTTTTAGCCTGTAATGATTCCTGATCTATTTATCAACACATTTTGCTTCACGTTTCATTGCTTGGGTAATTCACTCGCTTGCTTGCCCCCATGAGTGTTTTATAGTTACTTCACTTCTCGTGAATTCAATCTTTTAAAAAAAAATCTACCCCTTTCTCCCTAGTAATTTTCTCATCATCTCGCTGGCTATATAGTCCTTTCTCCATCGTTAATTCTTTTCGATCATTGCACCGTCTTGCACATGTCTTGTAATGATTTTCTTTGAAAACTTTTGTTTTTCTTTCGCTCTACATCTCGAATATTCGTCCATTATACAAAACAATGATTAATTCATGAGTCATTTTCCCACCTCGATCTAACTAGGCTATTGGGAGAGACGAGAAGAAATGAATACTGATCGATCGCGGTGTTCAATCAATCTTGCATTACCACTTCACATTTGAATAAATAACCTCTTATCGTCATTATACTCTCTCTCTCACTTTCGTTCTCCCTTTCGAGCTTTCTATAATCATCACCCACCTTCTCTTCATCTTCCTATCTCACCCTTTACGTAATTACTCACACTAAGAAAAAAAGGTACAATTTGCACCCTTCACATGCAACACTGGGAGCTCCTTTTTGGGCGCAACCTTGCACCCTAAGACGTTTTTGCACCTTTAAGGGTGCATTTAGCTTCATTTTGCACCCTAAAGGGTGCAGAGTTGTACCCTTGAGGGAAAGGTGAAAATTTGCACCCTTTTGAATACAAAAATTCTGCAACCTTAAAGGTGCAAAGTTGCACCTTTTAGGATGCAAAGGGGCATTTCCGGGTGCAAACAAGAGCAAAAAGGTGCAGTTTTGCACCTTTTTTTCACTTTTTTTTCTTTTTTTTTCACCTTTTTTTTGAAGGTGCTGCTAGTGTTGCATTTAGGGTGCAACTTGTACCTTTTTCTAAGTGCGCTCTGTCTTGCTCATCCTCTTAATTTTGTCCTGCGTTCCTCTATCTTCTCACTCTCTCTCTCTCTCTATCTTCATGCATTTTAAAATTTTCCTCTATTTATAGATCTATATCAAAATCCAGCTCAAGAACATGTTCCCTGTCTTAACCATTCCTCCTTTTCTCTTTCTCTCTCCTTTTCTCTTTCTCTCTATCTTTCTCCCATTCTCCCACCCTTCCTATTCATCAAACCATTTACCTTTGATTATATTTATCTTCTCCTCTAGTCTGAAAAATTCCAATTATTCTTTGTGTAATTCGATTCAGATTAAAAACAAAGAGGTTCAAAAGTGAATATTGATTTACGTTTTCGATCACTCTGAATACTAATGAACATTATCCTCATAATCGATATCCTTCTGATTGCATTATTGTCTCGTTCACACCCTTTTCGGAAGAGTTTCCCTTTCATTTTCAGTCTCCTTTCCTTCCTCTACATCCATGTCTCTATCTCTACTTCTCGTTTCTGCTCTCTTCTTTTATTTTCCTTCTCATACACGCTAAGAAAAAAAGGTGCAATATTGCACCCTTCAAATGCAACAAAGAGCTCCTTTTGGGGTGCAACTTTGCATCCTAAGAAGCTTTTTGCGCCTTTAAGGGTGCAGTTAGCTAGATTTTGCACCCTAAAGGGTGCAGAGTTGTACCCTTTAGGAAAAGTGCAAAGTTACACCCTTACGAATGCAAAAATTTCTGCACCTTTAAAGGTGCAAATAAGAACAAAAAGGTGCATTTTTGCACTTTTTTCATGTAGGGTGCAAGATTGCACCCAAAAGGTTTTTTTTTAGTGTTTACTAATCCATCCAACATTCACATCAATCTCTAAGTCCTGTTTATCTATTGCTACCAACTCCACTCCCTGTCGCACCCTCCCCTCCCATCTCCAAATCCGCCGTCCTTTTGCCGTCTTTTATTCTCCAATTCCTCCTCTCCGTCTCTCTGATAACCATCAATAGTCAATGCAAAACGTCTCTAAAAGCCATTGAGTAACTTTTTAAAGATTTGAGCTGCATGGCCCTACATTCTATCAGTGTATGTAATATATTATGCCCTGAAAAATGCACTTCAAAAGCATCATCTTGTGCTTCACCAAAAGTGAAAATATACAAATGACCGGAAATGCCAGACCCTTTTTACCCCGTAGACTGCAGTGTTGGACAAAAGCATACCCAGGTTGGATTTGCAAATGGTGGAATTCAGCGATAAATATCTTGATGATAACATCTTATATCCCAAAATCCTCATATTCCTGGCTGTTTATTCATCCTTCTGAAGATCTGTATACAACACAGACATCAAAAAATCAAAATTAAATCAAACCTACACAAAGTTACCGGATCCCCTTAAGATCTTGAAATGTTTCGCGGAAGTCATGAATACGGTTTGCTTTTTTTTTTATTAGCATAAGCATTTACATAAGCTGGCACAATTTCCCCTTCATTTACTGACTGTTCATCCAATAATAATATCCTTTCAGTTCTCTATTCCTATCAGAGTATCATCAATCTTGTTTGTACGATGAATCATGTAACGGCAGGCTTTGAATAGATTAAGTGACTGATCAGAAACCATTTGAACCAATACAATTCATTGTTCTCTTACAGGATAGGACTTCAGAAATTTCTTGAAAACTGGTCAACTGATGAAGTCGTCTTCGCGGCCGCAGGTAGCTGGTATCATAACTTAGCAGAAACCAATGGGAAAGACATTTATCAAGCACGTTTCTTGGTGTCGGGAGCAGGAGGTGTCGCCCTTCTATTTTTTTTTTAACCACTCTCATTTCACTAGCAGACACTCTTCTCTTTTAAAACCAACTTCAAGGAATAAAATTCCTCTTTAACTAATGCTAAAGTGCGGTTTTCACGGGCCCGGGTCGGGCACGCGAACGATTTGCGAAGGATGCGAATGTCGAAAAAATGGCGAAGTCCATCATTTGCATTTTATGCTCCAAAAGTTCGCCGAACATGCGCGGGGGTTCGGAAGCGTCGCCAATTGTTCGTTTTTAGTTCGGCAGAATTTAAAAAAGTTTGAAATTTTTGCGAACGTTTCCAGCATCCCTTGAACAAAAACCGACAACGCTTTCGAACCTCCGCCCAGGTTTGGCGAATTTTCGAAGCATACAATTTTTTTCGACATTCGCATCCTTCGCAAAACGTTCGCGTGCCCGTGAAAACCGCACTTAATTCTCCGTAGCAACTCACCACTTTTATTTCCCACGCAGGGTTCCCCATTGTAGGTATCAACGTTATCTCAGTTCAGGTCGAATAAGCTTCAGCAGAGCACTTCTACAGTTTCGAAAGCTATCTTCCATTGCGGCTTCTCTTTCTTAACATTTCCCCTTCTGGCTCCCTCCTTATCCCTTCTTGTATCTTCCTTCTCTTTTCATGGAGCCTGTTCCACCAACTTCCAGTAATAGAAGGCGTTTGTCATTTCTTTTCGGATTTTCATTAACGGATTTAGTTTAGATAAATGTAGAACAGCAAATATTGGTCGAGACATTTTATGTACACTTAGTTTGTTCTGAATTAAATTTGCATGTCCAGCACGCGTTTTGGATAAACATGGCCCTTCATGTTCGCTTTAAAACTAATTAGGTTAGTTCTCTTTACCTCTTGTCTATCCAGTCATCTCGCCCTCTCTCTCCCTCTCTCTCTCCCTTTGCTCTTTTTTCTTCTTGTTCTATCTTTTTTTTCTGATTTCTTCAGTCTCAACATTTTTATTATCTCCCCTCCTTTGCGTCTCTGAATCTCGTGACAAATTTTATTTCGTATCTCCAATTCGCCCTTTTCTTCTTTTTTTTTGGTTCTCCCTTCCTCTCCGTCTTGAAGCTCGCTAAAACCAGGACAGGTCGTATTTGGCGCTTTTTATATTCTTGGACATGTTGGAAAGCGCCTTCATAAATTCAACTGTTGTCTGCCTTCTTCCCCGCACTTTTAACTATTCCCCACCTCTTCCTCCCTCTCAACTTCTTTTCTATTTTCATCATAGCATCATTTTCCTTGTTAAATCTCCTTCACATCTTCAAATTTCTTACTCTCTCTTTCTCTCCTACCCTTGCTTCCTCTATCACTTCCGTCTCACTCTTTAATTCTACTCCATTCGGTTTCTCTCTCTCTCTCTCTCTCTCTCGCTCTCTCTCTCTCTCTCTCTCTTTCTCACTCTTTCTTTATCTCTCTTCTCATTCTTATCTTTCCTATCTACTCAATCCTCTCTCAAGCCTCCACACATCGTGACTTCCTTTCCACCGTCCGAAGCGAAGAGCGGGAAGTGTTTCCATTTTAAGCATGTTGTTTTGAGGATACCGTACAAACTCGACGTCCAAGTGCGAGCAATAGAAGAACAACCCTAGATTGAAGAAACCAAAAAGAATGAATTCTATCTCATGTCGGTCATACCCTAGGGCCTTGTACTACCTTGGCCCTTTCGCTGATTTAATTATTCTAAATTTTATCCTACTTTAATTTTCTTTGAAAGATGCAAATTGGTGATGAGATAAAATATAAGCAAGGAAATTGATACTTATATATTGCATCACAACGCTGCATTCGTATGAAGTGTTTTCGCGTTTACTTTGTGTATGCCAAAGTTGTATCAAACGTCAAGATTTTGACGTAGTTTTGCAATTATTTCGTGGGAATGAAGCCTACACAAAACTTTAATAGCCACGAGTTTTGAAATATCTATTTGTGAAGACTACAATTTTCATGGTAAACGTCGACGCCGAGTATTGGACGACAAAGACAATTCTGTCAGAAAATCGATGACTTTGGAGTGAAGTCTTCTGACAAGTTAATTTCGAGGAAGAAATCAATCCAAAAAATATTCCCACAATACAGAATAGCAAGTACCTGAGATGGCTATCAATAACCATATCGCTCGATAACTTGCCACAAATTGAATACGATCTATATACAATGGTCGATATAATTCTACGAAAGTGTGTTTATCAATTCCATAATTAGAAAGTGAATTGAATAAATAGGGATCACGATGACCGGTGTATTGATTTTTTGTCGTGATATGACATAAGAAGATACATATATATAAAATTACAATCCATCACTTTTTCAAGCCATATTTTTTTTTTTTGTTGTTGTTTTTTTTAATCACCTTTCTCTTGGATAAGTTTAGAATCAATGATTTTATTAACTGTCGCAGCATTGATTGAAATTATTCACAAATCAAACATTGTTACGACTGCATGAATGAATTTACCCTTAAATATACTGTTTTCTTTTTGTTTTATATATAATATGTATGGTAATTTACCTTGAATCATTAGATTTATTACATAGGAAGTAACATTTATCTTGTCTTTCTCCGTGGTTATGAATAGTTCTTTTTCAAATTAAAAAGTATCATAGTATTTTTACACACTTATTTAAGGAATATATTTATAAACTTTTTTAAAATCTCGTCAACTCAGTGGTCTTTGATATATTAAGTCGTTTCTAATCCATTTACATGAAATAAAAGTCCTCCAACATACAAGGGCGGGGCGGAGGGGGCGACATAAAAACGAAGAGGATTGATGAAAATCTTGACAATAATTCTCAAATGCATCTTCTTTAGTACATAAATCTCCCCCCTCCCCTCAAATTGTCGTATTTAATCGAGACCTTAAGAGCAAAGGTGATGTGGTTCAGTGAATAAATCTCTAGACTGTGAACCACAAGGTACGGGATTCAAATCCCTGTCGCAGCACTAACTTCCTACATTTGCTACACTCAACCCAGGTGTAGTAAGTGGGTATACCTGGGCCCCGTCTTACAAAGAGTTGCGATGGATTCGGATCTATCGCAGCTTTGAGATTGATCTCAACTCCTATATCTCTGAAGTACACAGTTGAGATCAATCTCAAAGTTGAGACTGATCCGAATCGATCGCAACTCTCTGTAAGACGGGGCCCTGATATGATTTATTCGGTGAATGGAATGAGCACTACGGTAGCGGGAGCCAAAGGTGGGGGGTAATAATATCTAAAGTCCTTTGGATGCGAAAAGATACAGAGAGAGAGAGAAAGAGATATAAAAACAGAGAGAGAGAGGGAGAGGAGGGGAGAGAAAGGGTAAAGAAAATAAATGTCATAGCGCCTAGAAGAGATGGAAGAACCTCTTTACTATTATTCTCGACTTCGTTGAATGCACTGTTATCTGAAACGGGGTGCACTTTTCAAGAAGTGTCTTAAAGGAGGCTCGAATTCTACAATGAAAATGATCTCTATTACAGCCCGGTGGGTTTCCTGAAACACCTAGCCCCTCTCACGGTGATGGGTAAAATAATCCTGGCACAGCTTTCCACTTAGACGTATTGGTGAGTATGTGGAAATTGATCTCATTAAAGGTACAGTGCCCAAATAGTATCTTCAGTTATAAGAAGAAGGTATAGTTAGGGGGAAAATGAGATTTGCTTTAACAAGATGACTTATATGAAACTCAGTATATTACTTGTAAATATATTATCAATTTACAGGAATCTTTCAATGTTGGGTTTCCTTAAAAGGAATCCGGTAAACTTGTGAGGCTTGCTTTAATAAACTGTTGAATTTTGGTGTCTGTGTTGTATAAAGATGTTCAGAAGGATAAATAAAAGCCAGGAATATAAAAGTTTTTTTTAAATATAAGATGTTATTATCAAGATGTCTGTCACTGAATTCAAAACCAACCTGGATATACTTTTGCCTAGCACGGCAGTATGGGGTAATAAACGTCTGGCACTTTTTGTGAAGCACATGATGATGCTTTTGAAGTACATTTTTCAGAGCTTAATATTTACATAATATTACATACACTAACAGCATGTAGGGCCATTGCAGCTCAGATTTTTTTATAAGTTACTCAATGGCTTAAAAAAAAAAACGACCAGGGGCCCGTTGCATAAAACTAGTAACTTTGCCATTATAGTAACTCTTCATGGAATACTGGATTTTGATTGGCTGTTGAGCAACATGCCATGCTCAACAGCCAATTAAAATCCAGTATTCCATGAAGAGTTACTATAATGGCAAAGTTACTACTATAGTAAGTTTTATGCAACGGGCCCCAGTATTCTATGTTGGTCCTGTCCGCACGAACAAGCTGCAGGAAAGAAGCAATCATTGCCTATAATGTTTTACAAGAAAGAAAACTACTTGGGGAATTCTGCACAAAATTTTGAATACAAAGGTGTTCAGTGAGGTATGACACAGTAAACCTGAATAAGTTACGAATGGAAGATATATGACTTATTCTTTTATAGGATATGAAATTCAAGTCCTGTTTTAAATCATTATCGATTTACAGGAATCTTTTAACGTTGAGTTTCTTAAAATAAACACACACACAAAAAAACAACAAAAACAAACAAACAAACAAGCAAACAAACAAAAACAAAAACTAAAAACCGGTGGACAAAAACCAAGACCAGTATTTCATGTTGGTCCTGCAATCATCTGCAAAAAAAAAAGCACTAATAGTGCTAAAATGGATTATATTTTAGCTTGTAAATTAAGTATTCATAGCATACCGTCCTCCCTGAACCTCTCTACCTCTTCTCCGCTCTCAAGTGCTTGTGTATAACCCGCGCCATTTTACTCCTTCTTCCCTATCAAGCACGCCACGCATGCACCTCATGGCGCGTTGTCTCTTTATAACAGTTATGATTAATGAACAGCTTAAAACATAAATTTTCTTTGTTTTTAGAAGGCATGCGAGAACATGACATGCTGCACATGAATTATATCGAACAGATAATTGCGAAGCAAACGAAATGTCCCATTTAATGAAGAGTTGAAATATATGTCATTGTCATCTACCAAAAATAAATAAAGACGGTTTCATAAATAATAATGATCGATTTGTTAACATGACCTCTCAACAGACAATTGTAATCTAGAAATTAGAAAAATGATAGATTTCTATCCCTATTTGTGGGGTTCTAAGAATTTTTTTCTTCTCATTTCTGCTTGAGAAAAATCCACAATACATCAACCATCAACGATAAGAATCCTCGACAATCCTCGACATTTCTAACAAGTTTAGTAGGCTTTGTATAATGTTTTGCAATATTTCATAGCTTTTGTCTTTTCTTTCCGTTTCTGTGAATATTAAACAACGGAAGTAACCATAGAACCAAGTAACGGTAGAACCAAGTTGGAATGAGAGAGAGAGAGAGAGAGAGAGAGAGAGAGAGAGAGAGAGAGAGAGAGAGAGAGAGAGAGAGAGAGAGAGAAAGGAGCAAAAAATACCAATCATTCCCAATATAACCATACTATAGTCGGAAATCTGCTGAATTATATCCACGTAAAAGTCTTTAATGGCTGAGACAGTTTGCATCGTAAATGCTGATATTACGAGCCAGAGGATAAGATTTCAATTTTTACGATGATTACTGCCAAGTATCTCATTTCATCGGTCCGAAGGGAAAAGAGAAGGAAAATATACCCTCCAAAACAAAATACTTAATCACCAGGACAAGCGCCAGTTTATATTTATTAGATACTGTCATTATAACACACTAACAAACACTGCGGGCGTTACTCCATCAATATTCTTGCTCTTGCCGGGGGGGGGGGGGGGGCTTAGAATTTTTCCCCATAATGAGATATTCGATTGGCAAAGATATGTTGCTCGTGGTAATAATGATGAATAATGTCAATGTTTATACTCGTCAGTCAAGCTCAGCTGATAGTGTAAAGAGCAAATTTGTAATTTAATCATGAAAAGGAAATTAATCAATCAAATTCTCGGAGAAAGAATATTTCAGCATACAATATGATTTTCTTTTCAAAGATAGAACTGCACTAAGTCTTGTTTGCAGAAAAGGGCTCATTAGATTATCACCTTTATATGCAACAGAAGGGGAAAAACCTTGACGGTGAAAAGTGGAAAGCGACAATATATTATAGAAGGCTCATTAATGTACAGGTACCTGTATACGATAAGAGGCGATATTGATTTGTAATTTGAGGGCCGCTCGATCCATTACATTTAGTTTGAGTCCAATTATTACATCGGAATTTTGCAAGCGAATTTCAGTCCCAATCGCTCCCAGGTGCGTTAAAGGTAATTCTGGAAACCGTCCGAAATTCCTTATTTTAATTGTCAGTTATCATGGCTCACCATTTTTTGCAACAACTCTTAAAGTTCCATTCGAGTTATGAAAGGCAAGAAAGACACCCCCCCCCCTAAAAAAAAAAATAAATAAAAAGTGGCAGTACTTTCTCTGACAGTCTGATTTATACCACACGACTGACATTTAGGTAGAATGGAGATGGGATGTCAGTGTTCTGTCACTCCCGATTTGTCTGATAATCGCTATTTACCTTTCCACTTTCCAATCCATAACCTAAATTGCCAGACTCTGACTCACGTAAATGCCCCCCAAATGAAACGAAAACAGACGTAATACCGCAATCATTGTATTTATACTTCAATCGTTATAAAAAGATATGCGTTATCGTTGACCGGTCGTCCGCAAAAAGAGAAATAAATTTGCACCCTCTCGAAATGTTATATTCCACGCATTTAAGGAGCATGTTGGTTGAGAGAAGGGCGATGTATTATGCATGTTCACATTGGTCAGCCTACATCTTCGATAGCAGCTGGGCGGCTGGCAAAAGGTTCATTTTCACGTCATTTGCGCGGGCTTTAATATTTCCTTCTAATCGCGTTTGTTTGTCGGGACTTGAAGTGGGTGTCGAATGACATTTTCGAGACGAATTACGACAGTAATGGTTACATCGTTTCTACTATAAAAAACTTTGAATTGAATCATAGAATGGGATGGCACAAAATAAAAACAACGGTGATTTACCACCTATCCTGTATAACTCGATAGTATTAAAAGAAAGTGATATATTTTGAGCTGTTTAGAATACTGCAACGTAGATATTTGCCTTCTTCGCCGCTCATACAAACAGGTTTTTCCTTCGGCGATGTTGTCGGCACATTTTGGTCCAAAAAGCCATGCACATTTTTTATTTTTTTGCCACGCTTTTTGATGGATTTTAGTCAGTAAATATTTAGTAACTCATTTCTTTCTCCCTCTTTTAATGTCTCTGTCTGTCTCTGCATGTCTGTCTATCTCTGTCCCTCTGTCTCTGTCTCTGTCTTTTTTTTTTGTTAATCATGTCCCCCTACATGTACACCTTCTTTTGTTTCATTATCATCTTCTTCATATTCTACAGTAAATCCAGCTGATATTTAACCGGATTATATTTTCATACCTTCGACATTTCTTGAAATTTACGTTTCATTCAGAGAACTTTGTAAACAACATTTCTTTCCCTTTTTCTTCTGCTCTGGGCTAAACATTCAGTCTCATTAAACCGCCCTTCTTTGGTAAAACCCTAAAGCTCACTGCTGCCTTTCCAACTACTCATAAATTTTCCAGGTTCTCCCTGCCCTTCTCCATTTTCTTTCCTTTCCTTTTTATTTTCCAAACTGCATGTTAACATATAGTACATTATTTCAAAGACATGTTTTCCAAAACATTTTTCTCTTCTTTCCTTCCTCGCAAGGCAAAGCGGCCTCCCCCGGCGTTAATAAAACAAAGTCCTTTTCCCGCGCGCAGACCTTTGGCGTCGAATCGCTGGATTTTTACCCATCAAACTCGAATCGATTCGTCCCCAATCCATCTACAATCATTTCCTACGACAGTTCATGTCAGACCGCATATTAATTTTCATGTTTTCGGTGCTATTTTCGTCCCGGGTGCAGAGAGGGTATAGAAAATGGTGAACATAAAGTAATAAAGCACCGTGCCCCGTTTTCACTTAGAATGTAGGTCAGAGTATAATATGTTATGGATTTGACATGTTTGTGAGGGCAAATGTCTTATAAGACATAAGAAGTTGTTTTATTCGACATTCCGTTCCATTTGATTATTCTTTGGAGGGAGTACTCATATAATAAAAGGAAGACCATTTGAAGACCATGAAAGAGAGGGAGAGAGAAAGAGAGAGAGAGAGAGAGAGAGAGAGAGAGAGAGATGAAAATGGAAAAATGCAAGAAAGGAAAAGAGAGTAAAAAGAGAGATTTTTGTCCCCTTTCTAACAAGAAAATTCAAATTTGGCATAAAAAGTGTTGAGAAAAAAGGGAGAAATAATGAGAGGTATCGGGAAGAGAGAGAGAGAGAGAGATAGAAATAAAAAAAGGAGAGGGAAGGGGAAGTAGAGAGAAAGAAAGAGAGAAAGAGAATAAAAAATGGGGCAGAAAAGAGCCAGTGGTACAAAAAAGGGTAAGAGTCAGCATCAGGGGGAGAGTGGAAGGAAGAGGTAGGGACTGGGGAAGAATAAAAGGAGAGAGAAGGAAGAAAACTTGAAGGAGGGGGAGACAGAAACGGAAAAACTTACCATGACGTATCTAAAGGAGATATACAGAGAGAGAGAGAGAGAGAGAGAGAGAGAGAGGATAGTGATGGATGTGGGCCTGTTCTCCTGGAATATGAAATCTCCCTATTTTGCTTTCACCATTAATAGGACTCGCGGCTATTCGAATATTCTCACGACAACCAAGAAGTATTTATCACTTTCAAATTTCATATTTTTTCCAAACGCTATCCGTGCACTACTATTCAAGTTTCTGTAGCCTGAGGGCGTGCTGAATCTAAGCTCTTATGTCATGTTACGTGAATTTGAACATATAAAGATGACGTGTCCTCGTTTCGGATGAAAGATGTAGGTCGCTCTTTAAAATTTTGCCAAACAGCAATCAAATGTCAGAAAACCATGACCGCTGAATTCTGAATAGTAATCACATTCAATCTCGTTGCAAAATTCTTTTAACGTAATCAGAATGAGAATGAGAATCAGAAAAATATATTCACAATTGGAAGCTTTCGTAACGTCATGTAGTAGCTTGAGTGAGTTAAGCCTGTCATACATCCTTTCGCCAAAACGAACCCATTTATGGGGAGTTTAGATGAATTAGAGAAAGGGTTCGAAACAAGAAAAGTAAGGAAAGAGAGGATGGTGGAATGAATTTTATTAGAACAATTTACACGAGACCATTTTTGCCTTTTGTTTTCAAAATGAGATGAAATGAAAAGAGGAGAAAGGAAATAAGAGTGACTGAGATTATGAAAAGTATGAGTAGGCCACGGAAGTTTGGAGTGTAAGAGTGGACTGTAATTTCATTTTTTTTGTTTTGTTTGTTAATCGTATTGTAAAGCGCTGTGATACATGTTCAGTCATTGTGAGAGCGCTATATAAATGCCAATATTGTATTGTATTGTATTGTAAGAAAAGCTGTTTGTATTCCTCTTTTGAGTAGCTCTGAAAAAAAGATTTTCGAACTACGGTATCTTTCGGTAAAAGGAGCATATATCTGTAGAATGATTTACATTTCAGTAATTTCATATCTTTCTAAATTCTTTCGAAATCATTTGTACTCTAGAATAATTTAAGTTATATCGATTTCACATCTAGTCATTTTGCCATGAATTTCAGGAGCTATACGTAAACGGTAAGTTTTTGAGTGCATGCTTGTAGCCAGGGGCGTGGTGAACCTAAGCCTTGGTGTCACGACATGTTACGTGAATTTGAACGTATATACAGATGACGTGTCCTCTTTTCAGATGAAAAATGTAGGTCACTCTTCAAACCTCACAGAGCGGCAGTCAAAACTCAGAAAAAAAAATCATGGCTACCGAAACGCCATCCGTATCTGTAGCATTTTCAAGTGTAATCATAATTTCAATTTCTTTCAGAAGTCGATCGTTGTATAAACTTACTTGCAGTTTATATATTTCAAATCTAATACTACTTCCGAAAATTGTTCCCTTTGCTGGTTGAAGCTTTGCAGTAGCCTGAGGACATGAAAGATTTAGTTCGCTCATTAAAGATTGCAAACGGCAACGAAGAGTCAGAAAACATGGCTATTGAAAAAAAAGTTATCCTTTGATATGAGAGGAAATAAGACAGTGGTTCGCTTTTTAATACCTTAATTGCTATCAGGGATATGTATTGTCTTCTACACGACAAGACGAAATAATGAGCAACAGATTAATGCTTAAGAAAACTTTGTTACAAAGACAAAGTTTATGAAACTTTTACCGGGTTCTTTTGGTTAAGAAGATTTTTCCCTTCAAGTTAATAAAATAAGAGACCTGCTCTCTCCAAATCGTGTAATGCAAAAAAATTACTCAATAAATCTGCCCCCCCCAAAAAAAAAATTACTCGTCGTCATAAGAGAGTAAATAGTCGGTAGCTGAGTGAAACAGTCAAGATTTCAGAATCACATTAGCAACATTATTCTCCTACTAACACCTATCACATTATAAATACTAGTAAACGCAAGGAAACCACAATGAATAGAACCCACAAAGTCACGCAAACTGAACCGTATGATTGAGGGACTATCTTCTTCTTCTTCTTCTTCTTCTTCTTCTTCTTCTTCTTCTTCTTCTTCTTTTTGTTTTGCTCGACATAAAATTCTAAATAGGCTAACAACCACGATTTTCAACTCATGAAAAGTCACGATCAACTTTGGTGTTGGTGTATAGAATTCAGTGATGTAATCATGACAAGCAAAGCTCCTTCCCATCGAAGCGGTGATCCATTTTTGCTAAAATCACACGCTATCAAACTAAATCAAATCTAGGTAATTTTCTTAAAAGACATCTTAGCAATGTATTTGATAAATATCAAAGGACAATCACGGTACGCCTGTCAGATCTAGCTTGTTATGTCTGTCGGTGAACATTTACCCGTTATGACAGTTTAATGGTTGGGCGTCATGTTCACTTGTTGATTTGGCAGGTATAAATTCTGTAGAAAGCCAAATGAACACGTTCATATCATCGTAAATAAATGCAAAAAGCTCTATTGATCACGGATATGATTTAACCACTGGAGAAGCGAATGTCCCCTATAAGTGTTTGGGGGGGGGGGTGGCGGGCGGAGAGGTCGATGGATGAAATGCCCTGGAGCGGTGCCTGGGAGAGGTTTGGGAGGTGGTTTGAGCCCCCTCCTGTTCTTTCATTCTCCTTCCCTCCCCTTTCAATATTTATGTGGGGTAAATCACCCGGGCCGAGCACAACGCCACTTTTAAATGACGTTCTACACTCTATTGCATACCCTCTCTTCCAAACTACTGCAGTTATTTCAGTATTATTCAATCCTACCAATTATGATATACAGTTATTTCCTTAGAATTTAGCTTTGAAATTAAAACTTCCAATATCGATTTTGTATTATTTTTATGTGAGACATTCACGAACCATACCCCCCCCCCCCCCACGAAAAAAAAAAAACAGAGAAAATGTTGCAGTTGGCCAAACGCAGTTGTGGTAAGAAGTTTATATTTTTTGTGAAGTGGTCATTCAAAACAAAACAAAAAACAAGCAAACAAATAAACAAACAAAAAACGTAGGACGCCGCCCTTGACTTCAACAAACCGCGGTAGACCATGGAAAGTGTCAACAGCGGCGAAGCGGAAAATTGTAGATTTAAAAGCATTGCTTTTGAAACGTCTTATGACAAAGTATCAAATGAGGACATATTAACCGAGAGGCAAGCTATACATCAAGTACTGGCCTTTCACCGTGAATCATTCACTTCTGATTTGGGATTACTTTTCCTTCCTGACATTGTGGAGAATTCGATGCAACGCAACGCCAGTGGACAACATGGATGATATATTAGAATTCAAAGATGGAAGGGAGTTTGAAAAGGATTACGAAGAAGTAGAGATAGTGGAAAATATTCATTTAAAAGAAGAATGGAATAAAGAGGATTTGTGGAAAGAAATTGAAGAAACAGATATAAATAAAAAGAGAGAGTGCAAAGCTTTAAAGTGCGTGTGCGTGTGTTAGATAGGGGAGGGGTTAGAGTAAGGAATATAAGTAAAGAAGTATTAAAAAGGCTAGGTTAAGGTATCAATAATTCCTGTAATGACGAACTTTTAGAATCAAAACACAGTCCATGTATATGAATAACTGTATGAAAATGAGGAACATTAGAAACCAGAGAAATCATGCTTTTGAGTTACTTTGTATTTAATACGTCATTTCGTCCTTGACAGTTATAGATCACATCTCTTTCGCACAAATCGATTCATCCATTAAATTAATAACATTAAGTGACAAAGTGTAACGGCTTGAGAGTATTGCATCAGTATGCCCAGGAGCGTAAAGGGGTCTTTACAGTCACGTCTGAATATCTGGGGATAAAACCTGGGACGAGTCTCATGGGTACCTGTTGGAGAGTATTGTCATTGCTTCAGTGGGCTTACGGGATTTTATGAAATCGAGGGACTTTTCTTCTGCAAGAAAATACATTTGTTTGTTTGTTTTTAAACAAGGACAATAAGGATTCAACAACAACAACAAAAATTATATATACATGTATATTCGTTTTCCTGTGTCACACAAAATATTTTATATTCCATTTCGTAATCACCTTGATTTCCCAGTCGTGTATGAGCCACTCTTTAAAAGCAACGACCTAGGTATATCGTCAAAACGACGATTTGCTATTCATCAAGAAAGAAGGATGAAATAAAGATGGAATCGTTGAAAAAAAAAGAAATTGTTCAGGTTGTTAGCAGATGAATATCAGCTGTTTCTCAAGATTAGATTAGCAGATTTAATATGAAGTTTGAAGTTAATCTTCATGAGTTGTCCTAGCAGTCTCGAGTGTCAGGAGCGTCAATCCGTTTTATACTTTTTTTGACACTCTAAAATAAAGTTCATCAGCCCCTCCCCCCCTTTTTTTTTTGGGAGGGGGTACATCAAATATTTGCTGACATACAAAAATAAAGGGTCTTCAGCTAAAAATTTTGGTGGGGGGGGGGGGGGTAATAACCCAAAACTACGGTCAAGCAAAACAAAAAACAAAAAAACAAAAAAGTCCTCAACTTATTTTTATTTTATTTTTATTATTATTATTTCTTGGGGGCATATCCTATTGTGATCCCAGCCTTAAAAGATCGGTGGACGTGTTCACCTGTCCCTTCCCCCTTCTGTTTGAAGCCCATGCTGAGTGTGAGAAATAGATCAATATCAAACTACCTTTTGAATATTATCAGGCTAACAAAGACACCACCTAATAAATTTCGCGAATACACGAGTATCGATCGTGAGGCGAGGGGGAAGCCATTTGCTATGACATTTTGGTTTTGTACTTGTGCACTCGTCTTGATTTATTGGTTCGACACCAGTTCGACACCCACACCCTCCACCTTCTGAAAGTGGATCAATCCCCACACAAGTCCTGGATCAGCGATTGCAAAAAAGCCGAGGTCGAGAAGGATCAGTGTTCGATTGTCATTCAATCTACTAGCATCACACGATTTGTGTGATGCTAAGTAATACTGTTACTCTTTTGCTATTCAGAAGATGTTTTCCTATCCCACCGAGGCATTAGTGTGGTGGTGGACAAATCTCTGATTACACGTCGTGTTCATTCCCATCAGCTTCAACTTTCTTCTCGAGCTGCCCCGACTCAGCCCGACTGAGACCGAGTAAGCACTAATGAAATGAATGTAATAATGGGAGCATACGGATAAATAGGATTTATGGGCATTTATGGGTATCTATCATAGTTTTATAGAGAGGAGGGAAGGTCGCCCGGCCAGTTATTGATGGTACCCGCTTCCCCCTTTTATTTATCCTGTATGAGGATCAATGCCTCCGCACAAAATTATAACCGAGGTCGAGAAAGATCATTGTCCAAATGTAATTTAATTCAACACAGTTTGTGTGTTGTTTAGTGATTCTTTACCCTTTTTGATATGCAGAAGATGTTTTCTTATCCCACAAAGGCTCAAGGATTGATGTAAGGAAAATCTTAAGTTTCACGCGTTCTTTCCCACCCTATAATCACACATGACAATTAGCATCCTCTTAAGCCCACCGCACAGCTTATGATCCGACTGGTCTGCGAACGGTTCTGCGACACACGTCTCGACACTGCACATGTTGCGATCCGACTATTATCAGTACTGCTGTCTGATTGGCTGGAAGTTGGAATGAGCCTGCGATCCAGTTGTAGAGATTCGACATGTCAAACCCTTACGATTGCCCTTGCAGTAATTTATCTCTGACTGGTCTGCGATTCACAACTGACAAGAGCTGTGACGTCACATCTCCTCTCACTCAGTCGCAGACCGGTCGCAGACCAGTCGGATCGTAAGGTGTGCGGTAGGCTTTAAAACGACGTCAAGGTCATGTTCTAACGTCAACCCTCTGCAGGCTACAGCCTCAGGGGCTGACTAGCCATGCGGAGTCTAGGAATGACTTCCCAACTGCCCTGGAGTCTGTCGGTTTGTGGTCTGAGGACCGGTTGATATAGGCTGAATAGGCCGATCACTTCGAAATTCTCCATCCGAATATCAGTCGCAGAACTCCCTCGTCAGCAGATATTAATTCTTGGCGGATTTAGTCGCGTATCCAAATTTCACGTATGGATTTAGTTAGAGTGGTTGACTACTGATGTTTAATTAAATACATAAACGTCAATATATAAGAGACAAACCTAAAGCAACATCTTAAAGAGAGGAATAAGGTAACAATAAAAATACTCGGAACATTATTTTGCTTGCTTTGTGAGTCTGACGAGCCTTTCAGTTTCTTGTAGATGGATATGAATAGAGTAATTGCGATGACAAGGCAATATTGTCAGTTACCCCCTCCCCTTAAAAGGGGGCATGTTGGAAATGCCACTGTTTACATCACCCCGGGAGCAGCTAGGAAAATCGATGCTTGATCGGTTTGACTCTAGTGCAAAGCCAAAAAATCTTTCTAAAATCCAGGAAATACCATCAGGTACAAAGGAGTCAATGTTAGTTTTGATCTGCCTTGAAGATGGCTTGAACGCCCAGACACTGCAAGTAAAGACCTGTGGTCGTAAGTCTAATGGATCTAACAACTGCCGGTGGATATTCCAAAAGACAGAGAATCCCCTGAACTTTCCCTTCTGTCTGCATGGTCAGGTCCATGCATGCAGCAAAGAAACCAGAAAAACAAATGGTAACAAAAACTTAAAAATGACTGAATGACTCGATTTCAATGAGGAAATGGCGGTGCGGTTGTAGACTCTTGCTCTGACAACAATTATTTCCTACATACACTGAGTGAATTTTGAACTTCAGTCCTTGACGAAGAACTATGTCTATAGCCCTTAGCCTAACCCTTAGCCTAACCTAAAACCCAATTACAACACTAATCTTAACTCTACATATCTCACGAAATATAGCCGGGAGCAATTACGTCTGAGCAAGAAAAAACACCTCTAATTTCCTGCATCATGATCGATGACTAGCGAAGGACGACCGTTGCCCACCCCCTCCATGACTGTACGCTCGCTGTGCCGCTGGTCCATATTGCCTCAAAATAGCAGTCGAGTGAGACTTGAGGATCACTAGCACCACCTCTGAAAATCGCCTCCCGCATGCCTTCTGTAAATGGATTACAGTATCTCGGCCTTTTGACTTCTTGAATGCTGTTGAGGAGCTCATCAAGGGAACACAATATTCCATTGCCTTTCTCCTGGGGCGCGCTTTTGCTTTAATCAAGTCAATTCATTTGCATGAGTAAGACGGGGCCCACGGCTTACAGCCTGCATACACGAAGTATTTTTTAGAGTGCCCCACTTCGCTTTGAAGTCCGACTTGAACTGTCACATCAAGAGGTTAGGGAAATTAAGGTCATATATATTATATAAATTATTTTATTCTCAATATAGAATTTTTGCTCTTTTTTCTGCAAGGGAAGATTGATAGTCTGAAAACACTGTGTGACGAACCGCATACATTACTGGTATTCAAATGTATATTCATGTATTCATTGTGCATGGCTAGTATAACAGGAGAGTGGCAGTAAAAAAGATGTTAAACAAGGCAATATTTTTATTCGTTTGATGTCTTATGTTGTAGTTTTCTCTAATATCAATTTTGTCTTTGCATGTGGTCACGATTAGAGTGATGATGCCCCGGACCTTGACGGTTGTTCTATCAACAGTTTGGTTTGAGAAAGATCAGGGCCCCGTTTCATGAAACTTGGTTTTAATCACAAGTTGCAATAACTGTTATAAGCTCCTGAAATCCTTAGATATGACATGTGTGGATGACAGCAAATTTTTCACAGAAATGTGGCAGTTGTTACTGATAACACGTTTTATGAAAACGGGCCCCAGGATACATATTTTCAGACGCACCCTCCAGTGGTCATAGAGATTTGTCGATAGATTTTCATGTTCACTTACTTCAAAATTTTCGCTTTTGAAATTCATACCGGTATGCTATGCACGCATGCACAATAATTAAGTTGTTAGACTTCTATCCAAGTTTCTAATGTCAATTTTGAAACATCCGCAAAACTAGGGCAACTAATTTTCTTTGACTTAGCCAATTTAATGGAGACATTCTATTTTGCTTCTCTGAAATTACGATTGCTTTTAAGTAATTCCTGTATGTTATTCATGACTAGATTATTTTTTTCTTACATGGTAAAGTTGCATGTATGTTTCAGTGGCAAAATGAATCCTAGGTAAAGCATTCAGCGATCACATTATGTTGTGCACTTAGAATAAATTGAATGTAGCTTTTTGCAGACACATACGCAGTGAAAATAAACAACCTATACTGCATTTTAAGTCAAGTAAAGCAACATTGTCTGACTGTTCTAAGTCAACTGAAGCAGCATGGACATTACAGGACAATCCGCTCTCTCCTTCGAACAGTTTATGAAGCGCACTCCGAAAGCTAGGAAATATTATGAATAAAAGACTTGTAAGTACAGCGAGCTGAATAATCATTTTCAAAGCAGAATATTTTCCAAGTCTAGATTAATCACAAATCGCAAATGGACATATTCTTTTTTTTTTAAACACGGGACAAGAAAGTGGTTAAATACGCTGTTCAAATTGCGAAAGGCTTACAGCGGAGAAATTCAGCTAAAATTAATGATCGTTTAGCATGTACAAAAAAAATGCTTTTCAAAAATTAAATTGTGAAGACGTTTTTGAAAGGTATTCTGAATTGCTGGAGAGTTTTACTGTATGTGTTAAAAAGGAATATATACTACTAGGCGTTTGGTTCCATTGTATATTTTATCCTAAACACTGAAATTTCGCCACTCTTAATTCTCAAAATAAAATCTTTAATTAAAGGAACAGTTGTTGGGTGAGGCATGGTCTTTGGGAGGTCGTAGAGGAGAACGCTGTCTGTCTGTCTGTCTCTCTTTATCAATCTTTTAGCTTCTCTCTCTCTCTCACTGTTTCAGTCTCCGTCTCTCTCCCTCCCTCCCCCCTCTTTCTCTCTCTCATTCCTCAACGCCTTTGCCCTTTTTCTCAGTATCAATCAATAAAAACAATAATCCTGCTGTCACACCTAGCCTATCACCAGCGTCTACGACAACCAGTTCTTAGCAAGTTTATGTATAATACCCCTGTCTCACTGACACGATCTGCACACCAAACCAACAACGATCGAAAAAAGAAATGACACCTTCTCCAATGGAAAGCAGTCTGTCGATTTGGTATGGGTGACGAGCCCGTTCGGCGATGTGCTCAGGTATCAGCTGACGAGCTTTCTGTTAGGATTTGTTTGTCTCCGTTACATGTCTGCTGCTTGCAGCTGAGTACCCAGAGTGTTTAACTGACTGAGCTTACTGGATCATTTATATTCACCTCATCATCTCAAGAAAGAAAGAAAGAAGGAAACCTAATAAATACTAGTCATAACATTTATTTTCAGAAGTGACACGAGTGATGTATTGTACCGATCAGGTATGAGAATATGGTAAATCACAAAGGATGACATGCATAATTTTGTTGCTAATGTCAAAATAGCACGCACACTCTATATTTCATATTTTCTACCATGCTGCTTAACGGTTCCGTATTCATTGTCCTATAATAATATATCTAAATATCTAAATTAAGAGAACTGAAGTGTATGTGTTTATAAAAGAGTATTAAGTACTTTGAATAGTGGCAACAAATTATATGGCCTACTTTTATGAGCATCTGCGAGCAAGTTAAAAATATTAGCAATGTACGAAGGAGACATGCAAAAAGCATGAAAACTGCATATTTGAAGTTATTCATAAAGCATTTTATTTCTGTTCGCAGGAGTTGATTCAAAACGTCATCATCTCAAGAAAGGAAGAAAAAAAAAAACTAATAAACACTGTTCATAACATTTATTTTCAGAAGTGGTGTACTGATCAGGTTGTACGAAATGGTAAATCCCATAAGATGACAAGCATAATTATGTTGCTACTTTCAAACTGGCACGCACACTCTATATTTTCATATTTTCCACAATGATGATGCTTAACGGTTCCATATTTATTGGCTTAATAAACCTAAATATCTAAATAAAGAGAAAAACTAAAGCGTAAATAAAGTTGTGTTTTACAGAAGAGTAATAAGTACTTTAATTGAATCGCTAATTTTATTGCCTACGTTTATGAACATCTGCGAGCAAGTTAGAAATATTAGAAACAAACGAAGGAGTATATACGAAAAGCATGGAAAGTACATATTTGAAGTTATTCATAAATCTTTTTTTTTTTCATGCAGATGTTGATTCAAAACTGATATGAAAAGTACATAATTTTTATTTCATATTATTTCCAAAACATTTTTGCCCTTGCAGAGGAGTTGATACCAAAGATTTGGTTAAAAAGAATCTCGAAAACTGTTAAGCTAGTTTTGTATTGTCCCATGGGAGCTCTGTAGTATGATGAACATCCAACCTAACCGGAAGCCCTCCAAAAAAACTTACAATATTACATTCGATAAAGAGAATGGGATAATGTCACATTTCTAACAAGGGCGCACTTCCCACCAAATGGCGCCAAACCAAGAGGCAATTTCCCTGACACAATATGCCTATATGTCATAAGATTAACGTCTGGTTATTTTTCGAATATCGATAGGGGAGAGGGAAGGGCTGTGAAATTGTAAAAACATCTAGCAATGATGGAAACCTTTAATATTTTCTATTTTGGTTAACAAAAACACGTTCCGACCAAGGTATGAAATGGAGGAGAGAATTGGGTTTTTCCCTTCTAGCAGCTGTGGCATTAGCCCTGTATCCTACAGGCCTATGCAGTAAAGGACTTCCAATTATGAATGTGTTAACTATATGCTCCATTTTCATCCCGATCCCGATATGGACGCACCCATCAGCCACCAAATCCTGAACCTTAAGGCCTTCCCCTAGCTGAAAGAAACGCTTGAACTCATAATTGATATCTGCTGTTTAGAAAATAAATACCAAGCGTCTAATTGAGGTCCCTCCATCCCACTCCTGACACCGATTTGGGGTGCCCGAGGACCTTGTAAAACAAAGATGGAGTATAAACATCGATTATTCCCATTTTTTATTTAAATCCATTCCCTGGGTCTAGTTTGCCTATCATGACTGAGATGATTTCTTCCCGATTCTCATTAAAAATCACTGAACTTTAATGTGAAGGCCCATGGGTAAAAGCGTTTATAGCATTGAGCAGCATTTTCAATCTACGGTAAACGCTTGTAGAGTTTAGGCGTTCTATTTTTTTTTTCTAGACCTGCTCCCCAAACTCTCAAACTAAATTGTCATTTCAAAACAATGGCACATCCTGAAAAGCTTATTCCCTTGGTAGTGTGAAAGTATGATCGAAAATAACAGATTTTGGATAGTTAGAACGTGATAAGAGTGGGGAAGGGAGGGGGAGAAGGAAGGTTAGAGACGGAGAAAGAGCGAATTAGGTAAAGAGAGGAAGAGAGGGAAAGAGAGAAATTGAGTGACAGAGAGAAAGAGAGTGGGGGTGAGTGCATTTATCATAGAAAGAAAGAGAAAGAGAGAGAAAAAAACTTACAGACGTGAAGGGAGGGGTCTTGAAGGTAAGAGGACATTATAGGAGATATTGACGTAACAGGGCGATAAAATTAGAACTTCAAGCTTCCGTGGTAAGAGTGTAGTTCTAAACGGAAGGAAAAAATATGAAAACTGATAAAATCAAAACACTTAGCGAAGGTCAGACTAGGACGTGTTAAGAATAAATCCCAGAACGAAAAATAATTCTTCTTCATTTTCAGTGCCTTATCACTTGATCGCCGTGCTATCTATCTCGGAGGTCGTGTGTATACGGAATCTCCTCACGTCCTCAAAGTTGCATAAATTGTCTTCAAGAACAAATTTCCTGATTACACATTCTTCACGACTGCTTGTAGTTAATAAGAATCGTTGTAGCTCGAAATGTCAATTTCGTGACACCTTCTATTATCTCATCTTAAACCATCTTTTATGTGAGGATGGGAAAAGTTTGAAAATAAAAATATACCTTCAGGGCCTTGAAGTCTTCAAAGTTCTTCTGCAACAGCATTCTGAATAGTATTTTGTGTTATTATTTCATGCGCACACCTATTAGTTCTCGCCTTACTCCTTTATAGAAGTATTGGATTTTATCAATTCAGATATTGGTGCACGAAGTAGTGTGCTAATCCATTACCTACTAAAGTGCTTAATTCCCATTGGCTTAATACAGAAACCACCTGGTTCCAGTAGGCAATATGTTAAGGGGGCCATTCGATAGTGAATGCCCCTTGAAACTATGAACGCCGGACGTTATTTGCCTGCTGCAGGACTGTGTCTGAGTAACTGACGCGGCCTTTGATGCACGTTTTAGAATGAAGCCATAAGAAAAGAGAATACAAAAACAACAGTGCAAACATTGCTGGAACCATTAGCTTAAATCCGGGGAGGGGGTAACCCCAAACAATTTTTTTTTTAGAGAAGTGGTATATAATGACCTCACTTCAAAGAAGAAATAATATTTTAATAAGTTGATAATCATAAATCATAAACGACGGTTATAGTAGTAAAATTTTCTACTTCAAATGCTGTCGAAAACCAGAGACAGGATGGGAGAGTATATGTGTGGGTGTGTGCGGGAGGGTGTGTGTGTGTGTGTTGTGCTAGTATTCCTGCCAGAAATGTCGGCAAAAGATTTTGATCATCCCCCTACCCATCGAAACGGATCAACGCCGGTGCTTTACTGTCATATGTATTAGCCGTCTTCAAAAGCTTGATAAGCGTGAGTAATAGTAGATCAAACTCGGATGAAATCCATGGTTTGGTTTTGATTTTTTCGATCATTTTAATAATGATAATCAGGATCTAAATTATCTGTGTAAAAGGCATGTTCATAATGTAGTCAGAAAGCCTGACATCAGGTGAACTTTGTAAATTAATTACAAACGACCATTTCAGGAATGAGAGTAGAATACTGTATTACAAACAAAAGTGATTGGGGGGACATCAAAAAATGGAATGTTAAATAGTGGTGGAAATAAGTCACGTGAATGGGGATAATCAAGAGGTTTATCAAAATTACTTTCAATGTACGACAGACAAATTGGTTCCAAAGGCAAACCGAACGCACAGGAAGTTCTTGACCGATTTAAGGTTTCCGATTTCAGGTTTATAAGATACTCTTGACATTTACTGAAAAATCCAAAACAGTGCCATGTTTTATTCTTTCTTTCTCCATGACTGTCATTTTTCATTCCTTTCTTCCCTGCGTTATTCTTCTCCATCTATCCTTCATCTTCCCCTGCCCCAGCTCGTATCCGTCTTCACTCTCTTTCCGGAGCTCCACAAACCTTTCCGATATTCTCTCTTTCCCCTCCACCGACATCATATTGCCCCCCTTTTGCAAAAACTTCCTTTCCAAATGCTCCTCTATCCTCTCTCTTTCTATCTCTCTTCTTTGCTCACGAATTATACTTGATTGGTACTAAGGCATACATGATCGAAACTTAATACGTCACGTATACTTCGAGATTTTGCTATCTGATTCCTTATCCATGTAACTCTATCGATCATATAACATACTTCACAACCTATTATTTTCAAGGATGACCAGAATCTAGAACAATGTACTTTCTTATATTCTTTGAAGAGAGACAGTAAATATCTCTCTACAATTTTGTGCCGCTGGCGAAATAGAAAATTACATTAAGTTCTAAATTTGGCAAAAATGCACAATGTTTTGCATATAAATCCAAACACGATTAAGCCTTACACACAGACACAGCTTACTGCACCCATGCTACACGGTCGTAGTAGAAAACGCAAGAAAGTCACGGTTTATTGGTGTGGATCGGAAACGATGACGAGATAGTTGATGGGATCAACGACCGAAAATCCATAAAGACTCCGTGCAAAAAAGACACTAGGGCCATGTAAAGGCAACTGCAGTGATGCCGTTTTCGCAGTAAAGACACCAGTAGTCAACCTCCGCCGTCAAGCCGGACTCGCCAGCCCTAATGAATGCCGAGGAGAAAAGAGGATAACAAGACCACTTTCTTATTTTCTGATGGATTTCGAATCGCCGATCAATATACAGGGCGTTTCAAGAAAAAATTACACTTTTGAAAAATCCATCACAATTATATTTCAAAATATACGGATTTTTTTCATTGATAAATGCCCATTGCATGGTCTCTTCTATCAAGTGCCTCAAACAAAACAAGTTTATTCACGTTTTGGCGAGCACTGATGTTTTTGTCCAGAGCGTAAAATTGACTTGAAAATTAAAGAGAGAAAATTAAACCAGCAGTCCGAATAAGTACTCCTACTCAAACAAACTGCTTTTTGGGGTTTTGTTTTGTTTTGTTTTGTTTTTTTTATTGCAGAAATTTATGATTATGTCAAGATAAAAAAAAATGAAAAAAAAAAAAATCCCTAGGAATTTGTGTCAATTTTCTATCATAATTTAAGGGCATCTATCGCCATGTAAAATCTTCTAACTATTTTGAAATGTAAAATTTGTAAGTGCAACATTCTTTTGATCGGCACTGTAGACTATAGTGATGCTGAACTGGTAGAAAGTCAATAGTACTTTCCTTCCTTGTAAAACACAGGACGTGTCACCGGCCGGTCAGTATATTCTACTTCTTATAGCCGTTGAATTGTTCGTGACATCTTTTCAGTTCTATGCAGATACTTTGTATTCACAACAAAAACAAAGCCAGTTCCTTTCATGCGATTTTTTATTCAAGCTTCAAACTTCAAAACTCAAAACTCAAACGCAAAGTGAAAGAAAGAATTTTTAAGACAAATACACTACCGCTATTATCTGACTATCAAAAAAGTAACATTTCGCCAGCAAGTGTATAACCTTTGCAATTCTCAACACACAGATTGGGTCTATTTTGAATAATGAAAAAACGACCAAACCTTAATTTTGATTTAAAGTATCATGAATTCCTACCATAAATATGAAAAAAAAACGAAGGAAAAATACTCATCATCCTAGTCTAGAAGGACGGAACTGCCTAGGTTTTCATTCTTCGGTATGAGAAAGCACTTTCCATTCACTCAATCTAGAAAGGTTTCTAGGACGAAATATCCATCATTCTAGCTGAGCTTTCAATTCAAGGACTATAGACCTCCACTACTTGAAATTAGTGTAGCTGTATAGGAGAGAATCATGTATAGTTACCCAACGAAAATGTAATTTCCTTGGATTCCAAGTTATGATTACTCTTCTGATTTTGTTCCTTAATTGTGCAGAGTGCGTCCAAAATGAAAGGAAATCCGGTTATATGAAGAATTTTATACTTCCAAGTGGAAATCCTAATTTTTTAAAATTTGATCTGACCTTCACCATTCAAATGAGGAATAAGTTCAGCCTTGAATATGCACTTTGAATGAAAGGAGATGTAGCATGTAGATTCTACAAGGAAGCTGATTTGTAACCTTTCACTCCATCATGGCATCTAGTAAACAAACTTCAGTAATAATCGACTTCAATAATAATTTTTGGGGGAGGGCTCCTCTGGAAAGCAGTTGTAAAATAGAATCAGATTACCCTCCACTATTTTATATTGTCTTGAATAGAACATGAATGAATGAATGAATAAATGAATAAATAAATAAATAAATAAATAAATAATAATCTTTTGATACGAATTATTTCATTGTTAATTGTTAATGCCCATTATTCAATGAACACGTGATTGCTTTTTTTTTTGTTGTTGTAAGAATCTTCGATGTCACTTAAGAAAAATATCACCTATACCTAATACATGCAAGCATTCAAATACAATAATCCCCCCCCCCCAAAAAAAAAAAAAATATTTGCAATAGTAAGCTTTCTCTCACTGAATTTCGGCCACTTTGTAACCATGGTAATGGAAGCATTTCATTAAGGTCTTTTCGACATGTGGTGGTGGTACTTTCACAACCACGAGGTAAAATGCCAACAAATCCAAATAGTGACTTCTTAAATTGAAATGCTTCCTATGTAGTAATGTCCAGGCATTCCTATAACATTGGCCAGGTCTCTTCTAATAACGGATACTTTGTACTGAGTTTGAAAATAAAGGGTATGCTGAATTTCGAAAGAATTTGTTTTGGGAAAAGCCGTAAATAAGAAGAAGAAGGAGGAGGAGGAGGAGGAGGAGGAGGAGAAGAAGAAGAAGAAGAATCATGGGCAAAGCTACTTTTAAGTGGAAGTGGACAGTTGAAGAAATAGCGTCAATAACAGTAATATCAATGAAAGAAATAGATAAAGAAATGTCAAGTACTGAAATGATTATTGGAATAGCAATGAATAAAATTCCTTCTTAATCGACGAAAATCGCAGACACTGCCGATCACCATCTAAAGATTTCCTGCCAGAAATTTGAGGGGAATAACGGTCATTGTCCCTTCATAGGATAAAAATATCAAGCAGAAACCAAAGTATGGGAATTTCATATCACTTTGATGATGTAGGGAGAGCGAGAAAAAAAAATCGAAACATAAGAAATAAGAATCATCCTGTCCATATCCAAAGGGATATGTGGTTTTTGATTTCCCTGATGGCGTCGGGGCTTCAAGTCTGTTATCACATCAAACATTATTTCAGACTGGTTAAATTTTGTTTTCCACATGTCCAGATTTCATTATTTCCAGTCAACGGGTATCAGTGGCATTGCTTGATAATCACGTTCTCTCTACTGTATTGTATATCAAACATTAAGTGATATACATGCATATCGAATTAATGTTCATATGTTTAAAAAAATCATATTTACAATCACGTGTTCACGGTAATCTGATAATTAATTAAAAAAAAAAAACATAAAAAAAAATGTGTCTGTTTCTCGTATGTTTGACGATGGCTTGAAAAAATAAAG
This sequence comes from Echinometra lucunter, assembly GCA_029962745.1. Lineage (NCBI taxonomy): Eukaryota > Metazoa > Echinodermata > Echinoidea > Camarodonta > Echinometridae > Echinometra > Echinometra lucunter. Next base: position 17,949,667 of record CM057153.1, on the reverse strand, counting down.
TATTTTGCAATGATTTTCCAAGATAGGATGTGAAGTTTAAATCACTTTACCGATAACAATAAGATATGGAGATTGAATAAAGTTGAAATCAAATAACAAAATAATGTATACGCTGTATAGCTGCCCATAAAACTTTCAACATAAACGAGCATACCAACATGTTATATACATAGTATACATGGATACAAATATTGATTGCTTTGAGGGGCATGGCTGAAACTATAGCCCAAGGTGAGTAGTCGAGCGCACTGTACAGTCCATTTATTTTCAGCTACATTGCTATCAGCATGAATATGAGTAGGCTGGTATTTGAAGGCATTACCCCGTCACACTTATTCGGAATCAGCAGGAATCAAGCAGAACCAGTCGGAATGAAGAATTCTTAAAATTCGCGCCACATTCGGGAGCGAATTTCATATTGACCTAACTGCCGTTCGAATACTCAGAACTTCCTTCGAACCCGCCTCGAATAACGTTCAAGAATTTAAACAGAATGCACCTCAAATGCTTTAAATGTACTTCGAATGTACTTAGAATGTCCCGAGAGTATCAAGAATGCTGTCGGAATGGTTCCCAATGGGGTATAAAATGGTCACAGGAATCTCGAGAAGGACGAGAGGATCTGCAACTATACAGGATTTCCAGGATTTTCGTTTTTCTGCGATTCGGCTCTCCCTTGAATGCGATCAGAATGCTTCGAATGCTGTTGGAATGTCGTAAGAATATTCAGAATGCAGTCAGAGTGCAGTAAGAATGCAATTCAAATGCCATTCGATATTTCTCCGCTTCGAATGCACCTCGAAAGTTTTGAACATGAGCAAAACATTCCGGCCGGCCACAAGAATGGACCCGAATATTTGGAATGCACTCAGAATGCAGTCAGAATTTTAGAATGCACTTCGAATATCCAGGAACTATGTACAAAGAATTTTCATTCCGACGGCATTCCGTCTCATTCCGCCTTTAGTGTGACTAGGGTTTAAGGAATAGTGTGAAAATACCAGTCTGAAAGTTTCAAAGTATAATATCCACATGAAGTATTTTTAAATATTAGAAATGTGAACCAATGTTTGAAAAATATACGAGGGTCGGTTGCACAGACTAGATGTAAGGAGTGCGCATGCGCGCATGGCTCATCGGACCGTACTGTGTGTATTGGCGTATCACGCGGCGGGAGGCAGATAACGCTATTTTTTAATTCGAGCAAAACAGTCCTCTTATTTATTGTCTCTGAGACGAAAAATAATAAAATCGCGGTTTGCGTCTAACTTACATTTTTTCATTCCAAATTATGCTTGGTTTCATGTTTTTTTTAGTACAAATACAAGTACTCATACACATGTTTCATCTTAGTTTGAGAATTTTTAAAATCGGCTGCTCACAAAGTTAGCCAATGCCTTTAAATCTTACCTAAAATCTTTTCAAATACTTTAAAGTGTGTTCATATGCATTTCTTGTTTTCACATAGTATATTCAAGATTAAAATATCGCAGCAGCCTCGGTGCAAACCCAAGGCCTGTTGATTACAAACCCACTTGATTAAAAAGAAAAGAAGAAGAGAGTTTTCTGGTTATTTCATTATTTTATTATACTGCAATGTTATCATCTTGTGTGCGATCACGGTTTAATGATCCTTTTCATCCATGAATCAAATTTGCATTTTTCAAAACAGATAAGCACGACTACCCACTCCCCATTCAGAATAACATCTCGCAGCCTCTCTGAAGTACGTGAAATAGAGACAAAAAACAAAAAAAAAAACCCTTCAGCATCTCCTTTGCTTGAAAATAAATAGCATAGATGGCAACCTTATCTGTATTAATGCTTTGATTTCAAGGTTTCAATTTCGGTCCTTTCTAAATGAAACGGAAAATGTCGGCCTCGACTATGGCAAAGCTTTATTTGATTTGTGGTGGCACACTTTTCATAAATCACCATCCAGGCCTATTTTACAGTTGACATATTATTCGTCTCTGATGAATACCCCATCCATAATAACTCACCTCTAAAAGTCCTCCGCGTATTCACCGGCTCTGTAGGGTGATTGATAACAGGAATTAAAGATTATATTTTGGTCGGAAATGAAATGGGAGAAAAATGGAATCTAGCAAGGCTTTCTGGCGGACACTGAATAAAATACGAGATGTCAATAGGCGACCTCACTCTGAAATCCCTACGATACCATTCAGAGAACAAATGCTTAAATGAGAAGAAAATCATTGCACGTTTGAAATGGGAGAAAAATGGAATCTAGCAAGGCTTTCTGGCGGACACTGAATAAAATACGAGATGTCAATAGGCGACCTCACTCTGAAATCCCTACGAGACCATTCAGAGAACAAATGCTTAAATGAGAAGAAAATCATTGCACGTTTAAAGCCTTCATTTGCGACTGGTTTTATTGATGAATGGATGAATTATCATTCCATTTATCCTTCTCTCTCCCCCCCCCCCCTCTCTCTCTCTCTCCATCCATCTCTGCAACAATACTACGTGAGGGTGGGGCGGCAATATAGTGAAACGTCCATCAAAATTGTTCGAGACATTGACAAAATATTAAATATTTCCCTCAAGATATAACATTTGTTTGTAATTTTTTAGAATTTATCCACTTTACATTCATTTTATCTGCGTATTTCAATATTACTCTTAACAAATATTTTTGCAAGATTTAAAGATTTCTATTAAATCTTGACTTGTTGAATAGGAGCCCATATTTTACGTTAGGTATTCAATACGAAATGCCTCAATATTCTACTCATGTGCTTTAGCGAGAGAAATATCAAAGTTGAATGTATTGAACGTGAGAATAAAGTTGATGCCCCTTTCATGAGATTATTTCATTTATAAATTGAAATGAGAGCCGACAGTGACAAATGAAAGTGAGAAAAATAGCGCAATGCAAGTCCCAAATCTCACTTTTAAAAAATGAATGCCATAAGGCTAATAGAAAAGTCATTCTATCCCTTCTTATGATAAGCACTTGGGAATCTACGTGTTTCATGAATGTCATTGAAAGAAGTCGAATGAGTTTTTTTTTCTGGACTGAAGCTTTTAAGGAACACCGGGACAAAGCAAGTCACAGGTGCCGCGCGGAACATGTCCATGGCTTTGCTCTTTTCTTTCAAATTAAGGAAAACTTAAGGTTTTCATTCTGCTCATGGCAGAAAACAAATTGCATTGATTCAAACCATATTTACAATAACTATGATATCTTTCAGGGAAAACTGGTGCAATAAATATGGAAATTGATTAAGTAATGAATAAGTGTAAAGGATTGTCACTCCATCAAGGCATGCTTATAATTTATGTGACAATGGTTTTATCATTTTACATACGCTAAATCTGTATAAAGTATTACTTCGACAACGTATTGGTTATAATTATCGGTTCATTATGTTGCATTCAGACTGTAATCTGAATTTGAAAAAGGTGATACAGAGACAAATTAAAAAAATGATGAGCACATAAAAATTAGAGTTATAATTATTGTCCTACCGACGCGACGACTGCAAGATGTGGCTTTGATGAGTGTGATTTTTGATACAGGATGAATTTCTTAATTCATTTGTTTATATTATGTTGCTGATCCAAACCACCAATCTACTGCAGGAATTCAGAGTCACTTTATGCCAGTTCTTCTTGAAAAATGCTGAAAGGCAATTCTATCACAAATACTCGAGATAAGCTTTCAAATGGCATTTCCATAAAACATGCCAATGTGAGTAGACTCTAACGAAAGGTTTGCTTTGTAGCTGCTTTTTTCAATATTACCTTGATATTGAGGTGGTATTGATTCTGTATTGTCTTTCTACATGGTGCATAAACTGAACTAGACAACCAGAAAGAAAACGTGACTCGATGTGAACTTTCTCATTTTAGGGGATGATTTCCTAAGAACGAATAGCTTTTATATCAGTTAGTTAAATTAATCAGTGTGGCGTCTTCATTTTACATGGCTGTTACCAAACTCGAGAAGATTTCCCTCCGTATATACCTCAGTCAAACCGGCTCGACATCGACAGATTCTGTCAAATTCTTTTGCTGTCGGACTTGCTAGGTCGGAATGCTGTCAGTGTAGCATCGGTCACATTGGTAATACCAAGATTGGAGTATTTATGGGATATTAATTTCATTAATTATAGTTTTAATGAGATACACGGGTCTAACCTTCATCATGGGGAGAACAAACGTGGTGGAGTAGACCATGCGTTACCGATTATACATGTAAGTCGATCGAAAACTCTGAATCATGAAACTCCATTAATCCAGACAGCCAAATACCGGGGGGGGGGGGGGGTTGGAGGTGGAGTATAACCCAGTTTACCTCTTTGTTCGTGATAGGATAATCGGAACCACTATGCTCTTTCTTAATATCATGGGATATATTCAGGATGAAGAGCACTTAAAAGAGAACATTTACCATGGCGCCACACTTTCGAAATGGTAACATTTAGAAAAAAAACAAATCCTTCACGCTCACCGACGGCCTTCTAAAGGCTGTTTGTCAGAAACAATTACAGATACATTTCAAATTCAATTAACTTGGATTTCTTTCGACAAATCTAATAGAATATACGAATGATTGTATAATCTCTGTTTTCCTCAGCTGTCTCCTGACTTTGATCACCCAAACTTTGATGTACGATAACTTACAGTAATATTGTTTGATTTGTTCAAGGCACGCTTTTCAGTTCAGTTTTATCCACTCCCAGTTTTCCTTTTATGTCTATCTGTTCCTATTCCTGGACTCGATTAACTATGATAATATAGTGATAACTCATCCCACGTATCCTACTCGTCAGAGAAAAAAAACCCTGGAACATCAGCGAAAACAAAACAAACGAAGCATAAAAAAAAGAGTCCTAAAAAAACAATAAAGAAAGATACGAGAAAGCATGGTATTCTATCATTTTGGTCTCCTGTTACTAAGAAATGAGTATCGATATCAGTTGACGTCGGAAGTATCATTTACATGCCATTTTGACTGGTCCAAGCTCTAGTAGTACGGGACTAAATAGCTTTTTGTGGTCCACTGGCGATCTGATGGAGAGGGAAGGGTGCTACACCACTCCAAATTTCCACAAAAACAGGAAGAGGAAAAAAAAAACCTTTAATGGGAAAATAAAAGAACCAATGCAATAAAATTACATATGATTTATAACGGAATAGTCGAAACTTTTGCTCGGTCGCGAGTATTTGAAAACTGGATAGTTGATATTTGTTCGAGTCCCCCGACGTACGGCTATATGCTCAGCCCCTCAAAAATTATAGCTCATAAATCACTGGTCTAGCTAAAATAAAAATCCTAGATCTCATGAAAGATAATTTTCATATAGCTTACCTGTGTATCTGCTTGGTCAGCCGAGTGAGGGCGTAGTGTTAGTCTGTACCCCGGTAGAATGTCCTGTCTCGCGTTCACGTGTTCCAGACCGAGAATGATGGCTTTCCTCTGGCCCTGACCACCTGCCCACGACCCGGACATCGGGAACAAACCCAACAAGTAGATGTCCTGAAGCGATGTCGATTGATAATCCTCAGGCGTGGTCATGATGGACGTCGCGTATGCAGTGGCCGTCATGGCGTGAGGGTAGTTGGTAGCGTCCGCAGTGGTGGTGGCCATGATCGATGTTGTGACATTGCCAAAGGATACATCAAATGATGCCAAGGTGATTGAAACAAGCAAGAGAACTATATAGTAGAGACTGGATCTTAAATACTTGGTCAAGACTTCCATGGTGAGCACTATTGAGTAGATTACTATCTACTTTAGATCATAAGACTGAAATATCCACACACACATACACACTGATCGGGTAACGTAGATCTGCAGTCTCACCGAAAATGATTTTCTGAGATTTAATATGTTAGCGACATCCCTTTAATGGATTTTTGAGGAATAAACTTTTCACACAACCTAATATTCTTAAAACCAATGGCAATGACAATGTCCTTGACCAACTTTGACCGAGTTATCACGGTTGTTGAGAGTTCCTTACCGCACACCCGTTGCTCCACACCTTATTTGGAAAGCACAAACCGCTATGTATATGTGTGGGGGTTTTCCCGATGGATTCAATCTATTTCGTCTTGACTCACTCAATGTTATTGACCATGTGCAGCTGGAACAATACGAGTTTGATTTTTGGTCATCGCATAGCGCCTATTCTCTCTCAGAGGCCTGATTGCGCACAGTCATGAGGGTGTGCTGACTTTGAAATTGCTGATTGAATAGTCCGCCCACAATCCGTGCTGTATTTAGATGTGATGCAAATAGTCTTTGTCATCTGAAGCGCTGTCCTTTCTGTCAGTGATAGATATAAAATACAAACACATTAGTGAACAATACAGTCTATTTGCAATTGCAAAATAAAATGGTTCTGTATGAATTGGTAAATTAGGTCAATAAATTAATGTTATTATTCCGTCTGCCTATAGATCTTTAAAAAATATTTGTGTGCACATGGGAAAATTATTGGAAACTCAAAATTCATAAGTTATTGTGGTCTGAATAAAAACGGGTAATTCGTGCTGAACTAATAATGAAAAGAAAAGAGTCAGCATACTTAATTCATTATGCAACAAATATACATTGAAAAATATTTTTATTTCACAAGATATTTTTTATACCATATTAGAAATCTCTTATCCATTTATAGAAGTAGGCCAGCTTTATTTCTCCAAATTTAGTTAATGAAGTATATTCGAATTCAACATCTGAACTCTTGTCCCTGACTCTATTTCAGAAAGCCCATTACTATGACTGTAAATACCTTGCCTTATCATGAATCATTACGTGACAGGATATGATTTTACCATCAAAACAGATAAATAAAAGGATAAGCGATGGTGAATGGATCATAGTTTGCCCTTTATATTATCCCAATCAGTAATGACAAATATTAGTTACCTAAAGCTTATTTTTAAAATCCCTTATAGACAAACATCAATCAAATTTACGCAGACGGGAAAGCAATATATCATGATCTTTACTATTCCGAATCGAGAAACTCTTCTGAAAGTGACAAGCGATACCTTCTGTAAAGTCACCTACACCACGCATCTTAAAAGTAAACAAAGTAAGTTGTCTTCAAACACTTTTCCTTCAAACTTCTTTCAAGAATGCTTTTTACATTGGGTCATCACCAAAATATATGCACACTTTCATGATATTTGCTTTATTTCCCGCCAATGTCATCGTCGCCTGTTTGTATTTCAATACAGTCAAACATGATTAGGCCATTAAAGCGATGCAAACATGTCATCCATACTGACTAGATAACAGTCGCCCTTCATGTTCAAATAGTGTTGATCTTTAACAGGAACACAGCAGATATTACGAGGTGCATCAATTGGCAGATCCGGTAAACTGCTTAGTACAGGGAGTAGGGCAACCTTTGAACAAGCGTGCTTTTGGAATTTGGTTGACAATTAGAGGTAGGGCGAGAAAACTATACATGTAATCATACCACATATTTGGGTCTTGTTAGACGCATACTACTGCGATAAGTGCAAGGGGGGGGGGGGGGGAGGGGGTGCGCGTCTCCTACCAATCTATTACTAGATCCACCACTTTGATGAATGGCATGGTTCGTTATCCTTTTATGACAGACACGGAATTAAATACTAATGTGCCATAAAATGCTTTGATATTGGCGGCAGTGATACGATTTAATGAATAAACACATCCATCTAGATGGCAGCGACGACGATTTTTCCATCAAATTTCGATCATGCTTATTATCTAATACTGATTTACGATTTACACCCAAAAAGTGTTAAATCTGTGTTGGATGACTGCATAAGAAGTCCATGTGTCATCACTTTTGTGGAGGCAAAACATGAAAATGATAAAAATAATAATTGTATTAATTGTAATGATAATGAAAATGAAAATAACAATTGTAATGATAATGATAATAATGATAAAAATGATGATGATGATGATGATGATGATGATGATGAGATGATGATGATAACAATAATAATAATAATAATAATAATAATAATAATAGTAATAATAATAATAATAATACTAATATAATAATAATAACAATAATAATGATAATAAAGAGTCATGCTTTTATAGCGCATAATCTCCATGCACTATATATAATAACATAATAATAATAATGATAATAATAATAATAATAACAATAATAATGATAACAATAATAATGATAATAACAATAATAATGATAATAACAATAATAATGATAATAACAATAATAATAATATGATAATAATAATAATAATAATAATAATAATAATAATAATAATAATAATAATAATGATAACAATAATAATGATAATAACAATAATAATGATAACAATGATAATGATAACAATAATAATGATAATAATAAAGAGTCATGCTTTTAAAGCGCATAATCTCTATGCACTATATAAATTCATCTACTGCGAGTTATTGAAAATAAAATTGTGCAAACTTACTTAGTAATATCTGAGAGCAAATGAAAATGTCATTTTTTACATCCCATTTCCTACAAAAGTCTGACAAAAGACTAGCAGCAACTCAAGAAGAATACAAACATAATTAGTTGTTAAATAATGATACAAAATCATTGTAAGAACACTTATTTCTTTACATCAAAATTGTGATTCCTGTTGAAATTACAAATTGCAAAGCAAAGAAAGGTTGTCTGAAAGGTCTGTAGGGTATATAGGTGAAAAATCACCACAAAAGTCCAGGGTGCCGTTGCTGCAAAACTTGCTATTATAGTAACTTTGCCATCAATGGTAACTACCATGGTAACATTGCTCAACAGCCAATCAAAATCCAGTATTCCATGAAAATTACCACTGATGGCAAAGTTATTATAATAGCAAGTTTTATGCAGCGGCATCCTGAATCTAAAAACAGTGTGCTTCTTTTGACATATTTTGGGGGATGTATAAGATCTTACTATGCTATGCTACGATTCTTTTGAAAGTACATATCTACATCGGATTCCATGGACCCAACACTATCTAACCCATACAGAGCCCCATTTCTTACCATAAACATAACCTAAAACCCCCTCGGAACCTAAACTCCTTTATTTTTGACAATCTAAAGCACACATCGAAATTTCGGATCCCTGGATTTTAATCCCTGTTTGGAAAAAGAGAAAATTTTCACGCTATGTCCAAAAACACTAATATCTTTAATTTCAGTGGAATAGAGGATGCTTTATTTTGTCCTTCATGTAAAATTAGGTCTTTGGTCGTAATTAATAATACAAAGATAAGGAAAATTGTTTTTTATGCCCTGGAAAGATCATTAATTTCAGAAAGAATGGAACTACTTTTCGCCCCAGATGAGTTAGGATAATAGCTCTTTGGCACTGTGCAAATAAACGGGTCACGAAAATAATGATTGACCCCCTTTTTGAAGTAAAATTCTCCTCGGTGTGATATTTGCCCTTTTTCAAACATTTAAGTTACAGCCAATCTCTTCCACACCTTAGACTTATATCATAATTGCAACGATTCCCTTATCAAGACAAGCAAATATACTGCTCTAAATCAAACATTTGCTCCAAATCTTACTCACCATTTCTTATGTCAAAGTTTATTATTAAAACGCTTGCAGTCATGAATCAGGAAACGGAGTTACCTTTAGAGTATCATGTTACTTGAACAACATCACGTGAGATAATATATAATTATTTTTAGTTCAGTCATGGTCTGCAAATCCATGATTTTTCACCTTTTTCAAAGTGGAATGAACTGTAATTTCCTTTCCTTGAAATTAATTTTATTCTAGTGATTTTTCCTTCCGTCTGTCTCACTGTCACTGTCTCTCTCACTCTCTTTGTCATAATTTGGCATTTATCGTGTAATCGAAAATAACCGTTCCTTTTCTAGAATACAAATGAGGTAAATCATACGATTCAATTCAAACTGGGCATTGCAGCTTTATTTGTTACTGTCTGTGGACAAGATTTTCCCTTCTAGGGGAATTTTGAGGACTGAGAGTGAGCAACTTGTCCAGAAACGACAAACATGACATCGGGCGGCTCGTATTTCGCGAAATCCTTGAATGGCTCTTACTGCAGGAAGTACTGTAGGCCCAGGAAAAAACAGGGGTTGATTAACATCTTGCCTTGTATAAGTCTTAGATGTTTAAGAATCAGTGTGGATCTGACGGAGTCAGAATAGGTATCAATTGCATGCAGTCATGTAATGGGTTGCTGGGACTCCCCAAAGCACACCCAAAGTAAAACCTGGCCACTTTCTCGCATCTTCTTTCCTCCCCTTCTTCTCTCCTTCTTTTTTTTTTCTTTTTCTTCTTCTTCTTCTTCTTCTTCTTCTTCTTCTACTCTCGCGTAGTTCCTCTCTTGTATCTTCTATCCCTTTTCCTCTGTTTATCTTCTTCTTCGTCTTCTTCTTTTATTTTTTCGTCTACATTCCACTTCTGTTCCTTAATCGTGTTCTTCTCCGAATTTTTCTCCGTTTCATTCCTCTGTTTCCTCTTCTTTTTACTTTCTCACTCCTATATGTATTTCTCGTTTCGTCTTTTTCACATAATTATATTTGTAAAGATATTTGCAATCATCCCCTTATTCTTAGTTTCTTTTCTTTACCTACAGCGTCTTCATACTTTCAGTTTAAGACAATTCTTATTTCCCCTGTCACTCAAAATACTATTTTCGACGAAGTCTGTCTTGCAGAAATGTCACTTGAGTTAGTTTGAAGTGGCCATCATCATGGTCACATGCATAGGACCGTCACATGAGAAAAAGATATGGAGGAAGTGTGGGTGTTAGTGTGTTTGCATTATGAAGCATATTACAGATATCCTTCAGACCGTATCAGGACAACTCCCCCGGGGAATGGGAGAGCTGTCCTTAGGGAGTTGTCATCCAGAAAAGGTGTCATCCGGGGAGAGTTGCCCTTGGGGGAGCTGTCCTCCAAAGGAGCTGGGCACCAGGGGGAGTTGTCAGGTGGGAATCGTATCGGGGGAGTTGTCCTCTTGGGGGAGTTGTCCTAGAACCCCTTCAGACATATCTGTGCTAATACTTGTAATTAACAATGACGTGTTTATTCTTTTTCTGTTTTTCACCTGACAAAAAAAAATCCCTTGTTTGCAAGCCATTGCTGGTTTCCCTCTCCAATCACAATATCAATGCCTTCAAGGGTTTCGAAGGAAAGAGACTGATAAACTCAAGGTAAGAGGCCAAGATATCTTCATTCAATACTGTCCCTTCGGGAAGAATCTCATTTAATTCTCGATGGAATTGGGCACGAATCATGACCAAACAAGCTTTGAAGAAGCATGATGGAACTTCGCAGTAACATTTCAAATCGGATTGGCCTATCTTTATATTAAAGGTAAGAAATAACAAGTGGCAAATGATAAACGAATTCTACAAAACTCGTCCGTCGCTGTCCCCTTTCTGTTAAACAATTCTTTAACCTGAAAGTAGATTTCTTCGAAGCATCAAAATTCAAGTTCATTTTCTTGAAAACTCAAGTTGGGGATTCAAAGATACAATTCATGGTGCTAATAATCTAGAAAAGAAAATTGGAAAATGCCTCTAGAATGGTTCAGCGAAGACATCAAGAAATAGGAGTAAACTCTTCACACATTTCTCTAGGGGCATGTCCAACAAACAGCAAAGAAAAGTTGTGTGAAATTTGAACTTCAGCAATTTTGCTCCGTTTTTCTTGTATTGTGACTTTCTTAGTAAGTAAATGTGATGCTTACTTACGTTTAAAGTTCGTGTACGGTTTATTGTGACAGTTACTTTTTTTCCCAAAATTATAACTGCACTATCCCGGGAGTATTGTTGGAGGCCAAGTCTCATCTGTTCTATGGCTATGACGATATCTAAACTAAAGGTACGAAACATTGGGTTATCGGGCCTTTCCACGTAGCATGTATGACAAGGCGTAATGGCTCAGTGGTGGAGCAGTGGTCTCATAACTGAGAGCCGGGTTCGAAACCTAGAGTCTGACTTGGTAAGGTATTAATCCTCATTACCAAGTCCCTCGGACAGGACTTAAAGCCGTTGGTCCCCTTGCTGCTTACTTATGAACATACACATGCATTCCTAGCAGTCAGGTAAAATATACAACAATAACAATTACAAGTGTCGGAATTGATCACTTAGGACCGGGCCTTCAATTAGCTGTCTAGCCTTTTTATGTTGATTGATCATAATTATTGGAATAGATTTAATTTGATTTATAAAACCACAGCGGGGTTTCGGGATCCCCCTCCCACCCCACCCACGCGAGGAAAAGTGCATTGATTGACTTTCATGGATTATCCTTCCCATTACATCCCACCCCCACACGCACACACCGCACACGCACACTCAAGCTGCAGTGGCTCGGCGCCCCATAACATGTACATCAAGTGCTGGACATTGGGCTAACCGAAATGGAGTCGTAAATCTACGGTTACATTTCGTTATTCCGAAGGTTCGTTTATACCGAAGGTTCGTTAGTCCGAAAATGAAATAAGGTTCGTAAGTTCGGACTAACGAACCTTATTTCATTTTCGGACCATCGAACCTTCGGAGTAACGAACCTTAATTTATTTTTTGGATTAACGAACCTTCGGAACAACAAACCTTATTTCATTTTCGGATTAACGAACCTTCGGAATAACGAACATCACCCGAATCCGCGAGGGGGACGCTCTCCTTCATTCCCTTTCATCTGCGGTTGTCAAAGGGGAAATCATTGACAACATCCGAAAAATATATTTTTCCATGAGGAATAGTTCCACTTAAGGCCAGAAAAATCTATGGAGAAGTGCAAGTGAGAGAGATAAATGAGAAACGCTCTCTCGATGAGGCGTTTCAGGTTTGGTGATGGGTAACCCATATACCTGGAGGTGAAAGAGCCTTTAAATTAGATCATAATCTTCTATGTTTTTAGGGCGTTTGTGGTCAAACTGTCACAAATATTATGCAGCTTATTTTTTATCTGACAGAAAGGATGTCCGCGATTTTTGCTTCTCTTTCTTTTCTAGCAAGTCGTATGGAAAAAAGATATCACAAGTAGGGGCGGACTGGGCTTGGGGAGTTTTGGGAGTTTTCCGCGAAATATTTCGGTTAGAAAGGGCTGGTCTCACATAAAAAAGGGCCGTTCAACAGCAAAAAGAGCCAGTCATCAAAAGGCCCGAAAAACTATCAAGGGAGAAAATAACATAAAAAAGAAAGAAAATATTCAGCCATATAGGCCCATGAAAATTTAGAGGGAAAAGGAGAAGAGACAAAAGAACCTCGGGAAGTTTTTTCACCCAGGCATCTCGTTTTTCTTTCTTTCTTTCTTTTTCCCTTCTTTGTTTTGTTTTGTTTTGTTTTTGTTTTTCTTGATGGCGTCGCTTTGTAGTCAGAGGGACTTTTGATTTACATCCTTTTAGAGAAGACGAAAAATGTCACTTTCTTGCTGCCTTACTTTTCTCGCTCGCAAGATTTAATTAAATGCTGAAAACTTGATTTGGGAGCAGGGACGTCGCCCCTGCATGGCAACATTATTGTGCCGCTATACGCCTATAAAGGCCGAATGTCTTTAAGGTACTATATTGTTGATTATCATAATCATAATTAGTTGTGATCTTAGAAATGTATAATTTCATAGACTGAGTAGGTATGTAGCCCGGTCACATCAAATTCCCCACCGAATATCAGTTCCTGTCCGCCCCTGGTCTCAAGCCTGTCAGTAATTACGTCTTTTCTTTCAAGAACACGCAGGGTAATAAGGAGACCAATCATTTTTAACACTCACCTATTAAACCACGACATAGCATCTTCAAATAATTGTTACTGAACACACACACACACACACACACACACACACACACACACACACACACACAAACATGTTGTTTCACTTTTGGTATGACCACTTAGACGGAAAGAAATTCCTTTCAGAAATTATACAATTTCCAAATATGGCAGATGATTTCTTTGTGATGGCGTCACATTATGATAATTATGAGCCAGTCTCTAGCAAACACCAGATAGGGGTATAACTGCCACAGACACTACCGAATTTGAATTTGGAATTCTGAAAAATATAATATACTTTTTTCAGTAAACGTCACCAGTGATGTTGTGCGTTGATGCTTAGCCTTTGACTTAAGGTGCCTTAAGGTCTGTTTTTAACGCCTGTGCCTTGGACTTGGATGCTTCAGCCTTTTGCATGCCTTGACCTTGGCCTTGAGGGTTTGGGGCCTTGACAACAACACTAAGCATTACACAGACCACTTACCTGCATGCCTCAAGAACGCTGTAACTGCCGCATGATACGCACATTCCACACCGAATCACGAAATTCGATTTAATTTACTCGCGGGGTGCTAGCCCAGCTTAATGCGGTAATGTGACTGCAACATTAATCTGAAATCTGACACTTTACCTAGTGACGAAATAAACAATTTTCTATATATCAGACATTGATCATTCTAGCAAGCTACTCCTGCATACTTCAATCACACCGCCAAATACTCTAAACCGACGCGTCAATGCAAATGCCATCGAATCTTTGCCATCAGGGGTAATGACGTGTTTTTGTTTTTGTTTTTGTTTTTGTTTTTTTCATTCGGTCTAGTGTCGGTCTGGTCTCAGTCTCCTTCGTGTAAATGCGTTATTAAAGAGTATCTTTTGAAAAAGCTGAGGCCTTGGTTACATTTTGACCGATAATGATAACGATAGCGAGATTTTTCATTAGAAGTAAAGGTTAAAGCTGCCCTACTATCATACAGAAACGAGAAATTGTCGATTAGATTTGATTTGCTTATTTCCGTTTCAATACAAACATATTCAGGCAGGTGCAAGGTATATAAAGGAATTTTTAAAAAATCCTCATGCAATTTGTAGAAAACAGAACTAAAATATATTAATGTTGAACTCAAAATACAGAGCAAGGTTGACCTAAATTTGAACAGAGGGACATGCATACTGAAGAAGGAATGCTTCTAAGACGCATGTTCCTTAAATTAAGTTGCATAAAATAAAATAAAATAAAAATGAATTGGTCAAATCTAAGCTACGAACAGTATGATAATAATAACAATCACGCATACACACCATTTAGTAGGGTATATACCTTTAATTGAAAATCTCGTCGTAATCGTTATCGCTCGAATGTGATTCGGGCCTCACTTCAAGTGGTAAGGCATAATCAGCAGAGTAAACCGTCGTACTAAATTCTTCTCGATTTTTTAAAACTCTGTATACCCGTAAACGTTTGCGACAAGCTTGTCCGAAGCAGCAACAAACAGTATTTGCAAGCAAGGCCTAGCTGCAGGGTGGATTCCATCTACCGATTATAAACATAACGGGTGAATAACAGCCCTCCTTGAGAAGAGTTCTTGAAAGTAAATCTTTTCTCATTTGAAAAAAAAAATGCACAGAAAGTATTATTCAACTCTCTACATTTGAACCAACATGGATAAGCCAATTATCTCAACAGAGTTGACAAGCCTTGAAGGCAAGTTGGATTATTAACAATTTCTAGAGGTGTTTATTGATTTATGTTCAAAGAGGTACCGGTATCGAATACAGTTAATGATACTCCGAGCTCTGCGGTTGGTGTCCTGATTTAGCATGTTTAGAGTAAAGGGAAAACAGAAGGCACAATCGTTATGGTACAGAGTGAAGGAGATAGACAGGAGAGGAGGCAGGAAGAGAGAGAGAGTACGTGAGGGTAGAGCCTCAAAGGAGAGAAAAAAAGAAGAAACAGAGAAGAGATAAAAGAGAAAATTTTTAAAAAGTGTAGGTTGACAAGGAGGCAAAGAAACAGAAAATTCAGATAGAGGAAATGCGGGAATAGAGAGTGAGAGAGGCAGAGAGAGCGAGAGAGAGAGAGAGTGAGAGAGAGAGAAAGAAAATGATATCCACAGAGGAAGGTCTGGGGACCTGGAGGGGAAGAGAGAGAAAGAGAGAGAGAGAGAGAGAGAGAGAGAGAGAGATAGGTGACCAGATAGACTAAAGTAATTAAAGTAATTTCCCTTAAGATATAAAAAGTAGACAACAGCAGATAATTGTGTTGGTTTTAAAGATTTGGTATGCTTCAGGAAGTGAGCTGTAATTGTTCATTAGAATTTACAATGAAATTGGAATACTCTCAATAGGCATTTGAAAAAAAGAAAAGAAAAGAAAATGTGCGAATAGATGTCTAAGTCCAAGTCAAAACGTTAATAAAAAAAAAACACAGTAGTTTCATACTTACATTTTTAAAGGCTGAAGTGTATGTTCAACTGAAAAGATTTGATATTCCTTCAGATTCAAACCAGCTATTTATACATTTTCTATTTTAAACGTGCAACAATGAAAATTAAGTATCTTTTGAAACGCTAAAAAGGACACACAGGCGAAAGGTGCGAAAACTTGGCTGAAACTTTGGCGAGCAGTCAAGATGTGAAAGATCTCGACGACTCCCGGACGTCCCAACAGTTAACAACTCTTTCAAGAAATGGTTCATACGCTCGATCACTGCATCTGTCTATCCCAGATGAATATCACAATGGAATAAGATTACGATTGTTATCTATATTTCTACCAGTACGCTTGCATCCTCTACAACAACACCACATCGGATGGGATTCCGAATAAGAAAACGCGCGCAACAGATCGGAATATTCCTTTCGGTCATGTCGATCATGCAGCTTTTGTCCCAATGCGCAATACGCGGGGTGAGTTGCGTACATTCGGCGGCGCCAAACACTCTCCGTCGCTCATGCATACTGCACGCAGCCGCACCGCCCAGAGACAGCTGATTCCCCGAGCGAGTCACGTGACCATATCAGCTGGTGGTAGTTAAGGGGGTGGTTTCATGAATTATGGGCTGACTGCTTGACTGTGGCTAGCAATACAGACAGTGATAGCTCAGACATACCGTCTAGCAGACTTAACGGACCGCAAGTGGACAAATGGCCTCCGAGTCTGACTGGGTATTTGTTGGATCAAAAGTGCAGGTCTTGCTGGTCAAGAGAATAAGTGCGATGAATATATGTATATTTATGTGGCAGCAATGTGGTCTAATGGTGAAGGCTACTGAACTTTATACGAGAGGTCCTGGTTCGATCCTGTCTGGGTGCTTGCATCCTTGGGCAAGACCGTCGTTTTACCTACAGTGGCCCCACTCGACCCACGTGCAAATGGGACCGATAGCAATAGTTGGGGTAATAATAATGTGCTGGACCATCAGAAAGAACAGCACTGAAGCTGATGAGGCTTCCCTGGATAAAGACAATTATTATCATTATCCCCGAATGCGAAAGTACCTGTAAATAATACAAAATGTCAGGGTACAAAATAAGATGCATCTCAAAATATGCTTTTCAGATTGATGTTCTTTCGATAATATTGGCGTAGGCTGTTCATATATATGAAATTGAGGAAGAAGATCGAATAATTCAATTTTTTTTTTTTTTTTACTATTTATGAAAAAAAAAATTAAAAAGGGGGAAAAGAAAAAGAAAGAAAGAAAAGAATCACAAGTAACAAAAAAAAAAAGGGAACAAAAAGTGTTTTGTTTTGTTTTTACGTTTACAGACTGTAATTCAGAACACCAACCATCAATACAGGATAGGCTCCAGAAGAGTACATCCATTCCAGACCCTTCGTTGTTTTCTTAGCTTGCAAGACAAATGTTATTTCACATGGAAGCCGTAATTGAAATAGCAACTCACATATACTTGTTTTGCCTCCCTTGTTTCCGACCTTCCCATTTCAAGGACGGTATCTTGATGCTGCATTGAGTATGGTGAAGAGAAGCCAGTGTGTTTTGTTAGGACTCCCTTACACTAGCTGTGTTCACACGAGATCCCTAAACTTAAAGTTTACTCGTTATGTCTAGAACTTGAGGTTATTTTTTAGTTTTAGACATGGGTGTAGAAAGGGGGGGGGGAGGGTGGGGGGAGTGGGGGATGCATCCCCCACATATTGAAGTGGAGTCATATATGTATATATATATATATATATATATATATATATATATATATATATATATATATATGAGTGTGTGTGTGTGTGTGTGACAATTGAGAGAATAATAGCGTAGCATGAATCAAAGTTCCCCTGAGCTGTCCTACCATTTTGGAAATTTTTGCAAAGGTTGAAAAAATGTCTCCGCCGGGAATCGAACCCGGGCCTTTGGCTATGAACGCCAATGCCTCAACCACTAGACCACGGAGATGGGCCAGTGGTTTCGGCGACTCCAAATTCGCTTAACCGACAGACTAACAAATCTTCAACCCTCACTAATTAATTCCTTTGTTGGTGACAGATGAGTTTCGAACAATGACCTGCCGCACACCTCAGCTGGATCCGAGCGAATGCTTTAGGATACTTCATCAGGTCTGAACAGATAAGAAACGAACAGGCAAAATAATATACACATAGAAGTGATATCAAAATAATGTCGAAATAATACATAATTGGAATAATGATACATAACTGAACAATTAAATATTAAAATAATATCCCGAAATAATACGGAAATGATACTTAATCAACTTTAGGAATAATGATTCATAACTGAACAATTAATATCGAAATAACATATAAGTAAAGAAAATATATCGAAATAATACGGAAATAATATTTGATCAACTTAGGAATATGGTAATTCAGAAATGATACAATGAATATAATTACCTCGGGTTGAAATTAGACCGAGCTCATCAGATCAGTAGAGGGTGAGAGGTACACTGCGAATAAGATTGTGATATACATATATATATATATATATATATATATATATATATATATATATACATGTGAGACAATTGAGAGAATAATAGCGTAGCATGAATCAAAGTTCCCCAGAACTGTCCTACCATTTTGGAAATTTTTGCAAAGGTTGAAAAAATGTCTCCGCCGGGAATCGAACCCGGGCCTTTGGCTATGAACGCCAATGCCTTAACCACTAGACCACGGAGACGGGCCAGTGGTTTCGGCGACTCCAAATTCGCTTAACCGACAGATTGACAAATCTTCAACCCTCACTAATTAATTCCTTTGTTGGTGGCAGATGAGTTTCGAACAATGACCTGCCGCACACCTCAGCTGGATACATATGCATGTATCCAGAAAGCATTCGCTGCCTTGAAGGTTACAGCAATCTTGAGTGAGTGGACGTTTCGTTCAGGTACTCGTTAGAAACAGTGGCGTAGTGAGCTAAACCTTTTTTTTGGGGGGGGGTGTGAAGAGTGTAAGTAACAAAGAGTAAGGAACCCCCCTCCCCGGAAAAATGTCATTTCAGCACCTTTGTAAATCAATGGTATCGGAATTAGAAAGAAACCACGTTTGAATTTAATGGGGGGGGGGGGGCAACTGCCCCCAAGCCCCTCATCAATCCGCCAGTACGCTGAACTTATCACACCAAAAACTTTCCTTATTCCCTTATTTTTTCTTTCTATTTTCAGTTAAAAGGAAAGAGCATCGAAAAGATACAGAGTGCGAAACAACTGATGTATTTCTTGACTTTTTTTTTGCATGAAGACTGTAACTAAATCATGTATTTTAGAATGTTATGGGCTCTGGTGAATTGGTTCTACTTGGAAATTGTCAAAATAAGAAAACACTTGAAGAGCTAGAAAAATAAGAAGGGCCAAAAAGATCTACAGATATCATTAACTATTGTTTGCACACTTCGCACAAAGACAAGAACTAAATATTGCATTTTCGAGATTTGTCAAGTAAGAAAATACTGGAAGAGCAGAAAAGATACAGAAAGCTGAAACAAGCCTGGTATTCTTGGAATATAAATTTCATAAGGTACAAAATCACGTTTTTTGGACATGATATGGGTTCGGTTGAATTGCTTCTACTTAGACAATGTCAAGAAAAATATTACAAAACTACCTCTAATTTCTAGTATTTCTGTCATCTGCT
>CM057153.1:17916375-17929305 GCA_029962745.1 Echinometra lucunter | reverse complement strand
CAGTTCTCCACAGTATAGATTTTCTTACCCAAACTGAATGAAACACCTCCGCTAGAAATATTTCAAAGAAAGTTTGGCATGATGGTCTTTTATGATAGGCCTACTTTATGTAGGCCCTTACCTATAGCAAAAAATATTATTCATCTCTGACTCCCGATTTGTATAAAATCTGAACACACTACTCACGGGAACCAATTGGTCCATTTAACAGAATAACCCTCTAATATACATATACTGTATATAAAAATAATTCGAGTGTAAACGTCTACTCGAGAAATACCGTAAGAAAAGAAAATCAGTACTATCGCAAACAAACTATTGTGATTTCGAACAGCGCCACTTATTTTGTGCCTGTTGCAGCTTTTTTCTGTGACAAAAAAAATAACCGTCTCGAAGTTTGAAAGCAAAGAATTAATGTTCCCTCGATTTTGGTTATTGTTTAGACCTAAACTGTTTTGTCGTCTTTGTTTGTTGTTTGCTTGTCAGAGATTTTGAAGAAAGGACAAAGTGACCCCAAATGAGAGATGACTTTTTTGTTCAGAATTTATTTCTGAGATTTTTGCCCCCTTTCACAAAATCGTGGATGTGCCCTACTATATCGTACAAAACAAAATTGGATGAAAAGGCACACATGGGGGAAAACGATATTTCAAGAAAGAGATAATGAATTTTTGGCATTGGAGATCATCGGGTACTGCAATTTCAAGTCCATCAAATACTAGTCCTACTTTCCCTTTTCCGCTGCTAGACAAATCATATTACAACCTAGTGTGCACATTGGCAAAACATTTGAGCTTGAAACTATATAGAGATGCATTGAAAGGGCGGTGTCAGATCGTTACCCTTTTCTATATCTTAGCCCGATCCATGAGCAAGGTCTTTCTTTGTTTTATCATTATTGTTATTATCATTATTATCATTATTCTCATTTTTTATTGTTATTAATATTATTATTATTATTATCATTATCATTATTATTACTACTACTACTATTATTGTTATTATCATTGTTCTTATTATTATCATCATAATCATCATCATCATCATTTTCATCATCATCATCATCATCATCATCATCATCATCATCATCATCATCATCATTGTTATTGATTTTTAGTTGGGGTAAGAGTTTAGTTTCAAACAATGAATATTCAAGTATCAACCACACCATAGAACCACACCCTGCAAATTGCAAGATAAATTATGAGATATAATGGGGAGGGAGAGAGTGGTTGCCCTCCCCTCATGTAGGTTTGGTATTTGGTATTCTTACTAGTACTTGATGATAATGAACTGTCAGACAAACAATAGCTCCTGTCTTATCTCTTATTGACCGTAGCTGTCTAGATCAATTCTTGACTGTGTTTTCAGGCTGCCCTTGGACTTGAAGAACGATACTCTGGTTGACTGGGCAGATGAGTGTATGAAGAGCTTAAATCCATTTTTCATAGAAAGCAAGGTTTTAGCACGACTGCATGTTTGTTCCATGTGCGCTTCAAAGTGACTAATTTGAATGTAAATAATTAGGAAAGTAGACAAAAATTGGGTGGCAAAAAATGTGTTTATTTCCAAAAGGTGCCAAATCCACTTTGAGTGATTTCGAGTAAATCGAGGATGTTATCTAAACCTTGTTCCCTGTTAAAAACATCTGACATCTGACAAATAAGAATGAAAAAAAAAATCTGGTGTGACATGTTTGAGTAGTGATTTTTTCTAGAAGTTTGGGTGTTTGTTCATTTCCATGGATTTAACGCCTTTTGAAAATAAACATAGGATTTGGCGCCTCATGGAGATGAATTTGTTTTTTTTTCTCGCAACATTAGAAGTCATTTATGAAGAATTTAAAATATTCTAGAAAAATTACTATTAATGCAAGATTTTTTCTCGTTTTTTTAGATGATGGTACTTCCAACTGTGAAAAGGTTTTGATGATTCGAAGAAGTAAAATGGTTTAAATAAAAATCCTAGATTTATTCGAAATCACTCAAAGTAGATTTAGAGCCTTTTGGAAATAAGCTCTTCGTATTTAGATTATATTCCAGTTGAATTAAATTAAAATTCTCTAAACAATCTGTTAAAAGGTTTCCATCGATTCAATCCTCTCAGCTGACGTTAAAAGGATATAGTCTCTTTTTCATTTGTCCAGTTGTATAATCACCATTATCATTATTATTATTATTACTAACATTAGCATTATTATCATTTTCATTATTACTATTGTTATTATCATTTTATCATTATTCATTTTTAGATTTTTTTAATAGAAAATGTAAAATCCTGGTGCAATGTTCGCGAGGACAATAACTTGACTTCCAAAGGAAGGTTCGAACAATAGTTACTGATGTGATGAAATATACACCGGAAAAGCTAGGAAAATTAAGTAAACCAAGGAAACCAAACACCCAGTAATATCATTCTCAAAATACAATAATATTGTCATAACGTAAACTGTGATTGCACTCCGCAATGCCCACAACTGCGTATTTCAAAAACACATTCAGAAAACAAAATAATCCAAAGAAGAAGATGTTTCTTTCAACATCTAAAGAAAAAAATATAAAAATAAAGAAAAATTAAAAAAAGAATCTCCTCGGCAGAATCTTACCCAATTTGTATTCTTTTCTACACTGTAACCATATTTTATAGAAAAGCAGTGTTAATATCAAATGTGAAGTTGACCATGATCAGAAGTTATCTAGAATTTTTTTTTTGTTGAAACTTTGATAAGAAGTTAGCTAGAGCTTAGTTTTCGGAAACTTGAAACTAGGATAAAGGATATGAAGAAAACGTGGATTTGCGGGAACCGCTTAAAGAAGAATTTAGTCAACTTGGAAATTCGTTTTGTAATTATGCAATCCAGATCTAATCTTGAGGACAAGCCGTTGGACAAGCGGTATTAACAACAACTTAAGGTTGAGTGCATTGGTTAAATACAAGTCAAGTCATGAAAGATGAATTACATAATTTGTCACTACAGGATATTTCAAGAAACTCCAGTAAATTCCAAACATTAATCTGTTATCGTACGGTTCAACAAACAAAAAACAACACAAAAAACAAAAAAACCCTAGTTTGCCAAAGTGCTACGCACTTGTCTTTTAAAAGTTTTTGCTAGTGATCTTTAAATGAAGATAAAAGCAGAAGTCTGGACAAGTCTCTCCCAATCACTCTTGAATCTGGGTACAGTGACTATAATCTTTTATTACGACATATCAATGCTTCTTATTCTTTTCATCCAAAGCAAGTCATGTATAAAATTAAGACGTGGGGAATGTCGAGTCAGACAAAATAGGTAAAGTCATTCTTAAATTTCAAACTTAATGTCTGTATTTTATAAATGCGACGAGATCTTCTTGCGTCACATCGAAGTATATACTATCACTATTTGCTTCTTTACCACCTGTTTACGTTATTATTACTTATTATTTTTCCCCTTCTGTTTGTTATCCCGTTGCAAGACCTTTATTTATTTTTGCCAGTCCTAACCCATGTTTAGTGAACGGGTATACACCTTGGCAAGAATGCCAGGATATAATATGATGATATTTAAATATTAATAATTTTGTTTACCCAGGGAAGCCTCATCAGCATAATTGCTGTTCTTCCTGAGGGCCCTGCAATTCATTACCCCAGAGATGGCCAGGTACCACCCTTTTACACCTGGGTGGAGAGTGGCGAATGTGGATAAATATCTTGCCAAAAGGCGTTAGTGACGGGCTGGGATTCGAACCCTCAACCCTAAGATTGAGAGTCAAGTGAATGAACAACTCTACCACGGCACCTCCAAGGTAACATTTGTGTTTTATTCAATTGCTTTGATCATTCCCCTGAGATGGATGATATAAGTGTAGTTATGATATTTTTCGTTCAACCCTTCCCGTTCGTTCTTCTCTTGCTCATCCTCTCGATCATTCTCTCTCAAACACTACCATTTTCTTTAATTTCTGTTGAATCTGACCCATTTCTTTGATGGTACTGAAATAACAAGCCGAGCGGCAATCCCTTTTCGTCTATTCGATAATCTACCCACAACAATCATGCTATCAATTACTTTCGTTATTTTCATAACTTTATGTAATTCGCATAATATCGATTACAGTTTGAAACAAAATCTCCCATATCAACACAGCATTGTTTTCGCGCTTGTTACGTCTCTATCATACCTAGCCACAGGGTGATATCTCCTCGACCACTCTAATCATATCCTTATCCTCCAAATGTATTTACATCTAGTCTTCTAATCTCCATTCACACCACTAATCGGGAGTGGATTTCACTATGTTAAGAGTGAATTTCCAATCCAAAATGAAGTGATCCCTATTACTATGACTCCTATAAAAGAGTGTATTTCCACCCCTCTTTGAGAGAGAGAGAGAGAGAGAGGGGAGAGAGAGAGAGAGAGAGAGAGAGAGAGAGAGAGAGAGAGAGAGAGAGAGAACTGAAAAAAATGGATTTTCGTCTTCCTCCAAATCCAGATTTTTGATAAAAAGGGAAGGTTTAATGACCCCCTCTTATTCTTCCTTTGAAAACGAGTACAGCAGCTGTTAATGTTAAACCTTTAGAATAAAGCCCGGAATGTTCAGCATGATTCCCAAAACGTTGGATTTTTATTTGTGTGTGTGTTAATGATTTTTTTCCTTTTGTTTCATTTTTAAATTTCTGTTTCTGTTTCTGTTTTTTCGGGGTTTTTTTGTTTTTGTTTTTGTTTTTGTTTGTTTGTTTTTGCCCTGAGCAAAAGGAAGGTCATTTCAAAACGCCATTATATAAACTGGAACAACCGCGATTCTATAATGGGGACATCATGAAATTCAAGTACCGTACAAGTGTTTATGATAGTGGGTTACATGTGTGCGGTAACCTCGTTTCTGCCTTAACCCGTTCGCTCTTCATTTCTCACGTTTCCAGGTGGTAAATACAAGAACGGTGTATTACAGAGAGACTTTTCGAGGAGACTTGAGTTTCGTGGTTTAACCGATTTCATCCTCATGGTTGCAATCGTTTGCGATATCGAGTGGCGCTATATCGGGTAAGAGAGCTTCCGTTACCCGCCTGGTATACGCAAGTCAGAAACCAGACTAGTCCTCTTCCTCCTCCGATTTCTTCTCGGAGGCATTTTGACTCGAGATCTCAAGCTTTAGTAGATCAGATTCTAATGGGCTGTTGCTGTGAAAGATAGCTTGGTATGGATGTAATGTTTCTAGGCAAGGCCGAGGTGTTCATGATGACCTACTTCCAAGTTTCTAGAATTTCTGAAGTCTTAAAAGAAAGTCTCGTCCGGCCTTCATCAACGTTACGAATATATTTTGATTGTATCTAACCACAATTATCAACGTTACGAATAAATTTTGATTGTATCTAACCACAATTATCAACGTTACGAATATATTTTGATTGTATATAACCACAATCATAAGCGAAACAGGAGTGCATCTCCTCCTCCACAATCTGTAGTCTAATTATGTAATTTAACGTAGCCGTGGAGTACTATTTTCTCGATTATTTTTTGAGAAATAATTAAGGTGGGAGTAATTTTTTCGTTTCCCATCCCTCATTCTAAAAAATTGAAGAAGAGGGGGGGGGGGGGGGGGATACAACCTGTAGCTCCTGTTCTTAAAATGAGGCATGCACGACGATTTGATGTGGCCAATCAAAAATATGAGTTGAAAATAAAGAAATAAACACAAACAATAGTCCTTTTCTATGCAATGGGCGGATGCATAACTGCATAAGCTTGCTTCGCTTATTCACAAATAGCACGTAATTACCGGTGTTATCTCTTACCATATCTTCCAATATATTGATTTTAAACTCCACCATTGTTATCATTATCTTTATTATTACTATTATTATTACTAAAAGAAAAAAATATTACTATTGTTATTATCATTATTATTATTATTATTATTATTATTATTATTATTATTATTATTATTATTATTATTATTATTATTATCATTATCATTATAATTAAAGACATTGGTTAACATTGTTATGATTTAAAAAAAAATCTTGTTTTGTTACTTGAAGATGGGATAAACATGAGGGTTATAGTGTAAAAATACCAGTCTGAAAGTTTCAAAGTATAATATCCACAGAAAGTATTTTTAAATATCAAAAATGTGAACCAATGTTTGAAAAATATACGAGGGTCGGTTGCACAGAATAGACATAAGGAGTGCGCATGCGCGTATGACTCACCTTACCGCACTGTGTGTATTGGCGTATCACGCCGTGGGAGGCTCATAACGGCATTTTCAAATTCAAGCAAAGTGGTCCTCTTAGTGATTGTCTCGTGAGACGAAGGATAATAAAATCGCCGTTTGCGTCTAACTTACACTTTTTCATTCCAAATTATGGTTGGTTTCAGGGTTTTTGAGTACAAATACAAGTACTCATACACATGTTTCATCTTAGTTTGAGAATTTTTTAAATCAGCTACTCACAAAGTTAGCCAATGCCTTTAATCATCATCATCATCCTTATCACCATTATTATCATTATCGTTATCGTTATCATTTTTTAAACCTCTCGTTTACTTCCGTTATACTTCACCTACACCCCCTAATTCTCTGTTTCTGTCTGTCTGTCTGTCTCTCTCTCTCTCTCTCTGATATTCTACTTCTCTTTTATCCCTCACCCTCTGTCTCCAAACACCTGCCTATATCAGTACATCAAATGGTATGTACTAAATACTTGACCGGACAGTCACTTAATTTGCCTCTACGTTTCTTCAAAGAACCTTCTAACCATGATTAAAAACAAAACAAAACAACAACAACCACCAAAAAAAATCAAAAAACAATTTTGCCCAGAATGCCTGCAGTTACCATGACGACAACATATAACATTCCTTAAGCCCCGAGGTTTCTTATTATTTTGTTCTTTAATTTCACTTCCCCAAAATGAAGCAAAGTACCTTAATGGACAAACAGCATTATTTTCAATACAGTGATGGACAATTTCAGAGAAAAATCGGAATTCGATACGATTCACAGTTCTTTTCACACAACGAATCCACCTGGTGGGGTGTTGACCGTTTGAAAACATGAGGCCAAAAACATTCGCAGTATTTGCCCGCAAGTGACATTCCTTACCATTTAGAAATAGTTCACTTTTTGCTCATGTCTTTTTTTTTCGGGCCGGGGGATGGGATCATGATATTGTTATGTGTTCATTTCCTTAGAGACATGTAATTACATGTTGTTAGAGACATTTAAAGTGCTGTTTTAACAATCTCGGTTCTATACATGAACAGAAATAGTTAAATTAAAACAATAAAAGAGAAAAGACAACACTGGGGGCAGTCCGAACATTACGGATTACTGTACACGCACGTGCGAACACAGGTTTTTCAAAACAACAAGGCATGTTCTATCCATGATTTTTAAAACTTATACGATTTTCGTTTTTTTTTTCCCCATGCATGAGTGTTGTTGAAAAATTACCCGTATAAACAAGTATAAATCCATTGAAAATATGCCTTAATCTCAACACACATTCCTTTTTACTGATCTGTGGCCTATTTGACAACCTAAAAGTAATACGAATGATAATGATAATATCAACAACAACAACAACAATAATAATGATAATTAATAATCGGGTTTTATATACCCGGAGTAGCCACATCAGTATTTCTACTTCTGCTCTTCCTACGGGTCCTGCAGTCATTATTACCCAGCAATGCCAGACACCCATTTAATACACCTGGGTCAAGAGGTACACATGCGAGCAAACAACTTTTCCAAGGATGTAAGCACCGGACGAGAATCGAACCCAGGACCTCTCATAACAGAGGCAAGAGCCTTCACCACTATGCCACAATGCTCCCACCCTATGAACGTCACGTGACCCTACCGAAAAAAAAAAACTATACCCTTCCCACGGTTACTTTCTGGGCCTGTCTTACAAAGAGTTACGATTGATTCAAATTAATCTCAACTTTGAGATTAATCTCAACTATGTACTTAAGTAAAAGGAGTTGAAATCAATCTCAGATTTGCGATTGATCCGAATTGATCGGAACTCTTAATAAGACGGGTCCCTGGTCCCACGTGTGTACAGAAATTAACTGGATTGCCCCCCCCCCCCGACAATTAACCTGTACCAACTTTGCCTGGAAACATTCATGCTGAAGACTTGTATTTAGAGAACTATATCATTAACTGAGAGGAGTCTACAAATGGTTATTTCCGCGTCGGATTAGCTAGATCCTGTCTTTGAAGCTTTTGCGTTTTATTCACTATCTATACGGTATACAATAATCCAATTCAATTCAATTCAATTTCGGTTTATTATATAATATATACAAAGCAATAATCCAAGGACTAATAATGCAATGTTCACATATAATAGGCATTAAAACAGAAATAATCATATACCATTAAAATCATTTAGCAATCAAAATTATAATAAAAAAAAATATCCACCAAACTGTATTCATATTGTAATAGAATGATAATAAAAACAGGGAGATTCATTAATTGTAGAAATGTACATGCATTATATTCGTTTGTTATTCCAATGTATTGCACAAGTTCTAGATAATTATTAGGAAATGGAAATTATTACATTATAAATAGCTCATTAAAGCATGCTCCTATAATGAGCATAGTCTATTGCTCAAATGCTATCATTGTTGAATTTTCTCATTAGATTGTAAACTGAATGGACCTTAATTAGAGCTGAGCTCCAGAAGTTGCAAATCTTCTGTTCTTTTGCATTTTTTATCGAATACAAAGCGTAAACGAAGCGTACTGGAAAGAACTTCGAAAAGTATGAAGAAAAGTGTTTGCAACTTTACATGAACGAAGTGTCGAAAATAAGAGCGCTGTGCTCCAGGTCATTTGGGATAAATTAAGTGTGACTTTCGACACTATTTTATGCTTTTCCAGTTTATATTTCTCGCCTTGTTGACCATTTGCATACACCTGGGCCAGATGAGCGATTATAAACAATCGGCAGAAGAGAGGATGGGATTGCGCAATCATCAAACCACCTTCGAGAAAAAAAAAACAGGACTGCTTTGCTGACTTAAGTCTAGGAATATAAAACTTAAAGCAAGTCCGCAGAGGGGTGCATACAGGATTGTTCGATGTGGATGGGGTCCCGGGACTATGGGGAATTTTTTGACAGTACTTTTCCCCAGGATGTCGTGCTTACCACATCAGAGGAATGGGAGGTTGCTCCTGTTCCAAGTGTTGGGAAAGGGGCCGGGGCCGTCTGGCATTTGCACGTAAAACGAACGCTTTATTGAAACGTAGTACAAAATTCGGTAGATTTTAATCATAGACATAATGGTGGCTTCTTGAATAGCTGTCAGGTCGGTCGCGCCGTGACGCCATGGCGCCCCGGTCATAGCTTAGCCGCCAACTAATACTGTTTTCACACTGCCGAAAGGGAATATCCATGCCGTTATATGTCATGACGCTTCACTTTCAAAACGCTTCCAAAACGCTTCTGGTTTCTGTTCACACTGAACCAATGAAGTCCGTTTTGAGCGAAAGCGTAATATTACGGTGTGAGAGAGTGCGGAAATATGTCATTACCCACCATGCATTTTGCCATCTCTAGCTGTATAATTTTTTTGTTTTATTTGATATATGTAACAAAACAAATCAGTTATTCAGAATAAAATGTATAATTATTACTTAACTTATTGCAATTTGTTTAAATTTACTGAATAATTATTTTTTTATTTGTAGGTATAGTTTAATTATTAAACTCATGTACGAATGCTAACCACAGAAAAAACGTCTTCTATTTCTGTGATGCTAACGCGTTTGTTTCTTCATACCATAGCTTCATACATGATTCGCGTCCATGCAGCTAGTAGCGTCGAACGTACGCTGCACTGCCATGCCGATCCATGCAGCTCGCTAGCGCTGCGATCGAAGATACCCGCGCTTTCACTCGTTTCCCGCATTTTCCAGGTTTTTGGTGGGAACCTGGTTGACCTTTGACATTTCATTCCGCTTTATTTCCTTTTTTCTGTACATACCAAAAAATAAAGCGTCATATTTGGAATATTCCGTTTTCAAAACACCTCAAAACCTAGTGATAGACCTCACACGTAGATTGCGGAATATTTGATTCCGTTTTCAAATATGACGCTTTGCCGAGTGTTCATACCAAAGCGTTTTTTTCAAAAAACGCTTTTATTCCGTTATATTTGTTTGGTGTGAAACTGGTATTAAGCGCTCGAGCATACTGATACCGCTTTCACACCAAGGTACGGTCGCTGGGTACGGTCGCAGAGACCGTACCCAGCGACCGATGAAACCATGGTGTGAAAGCATTTCATCGTACTCAGCGACCGATCGTTTCTGACCAAAACGATCGGTCGCTGAGTCCGACCTAAGAGGTACTTCAGCGACCGATCGCGACCGATGCAAACTTGATGTGAAAGCACATCGTACTCTGCGACCGATCGAAATGCAATGACCCCCATACATGCCCACGCGCTATCTCTACTTCCGCTTCCGGCTAGGTCAGCTATATACTGCGACCGATCGCTCAGGGCCTGACCAAATTTTGACGGCGGTGTGAAAGCACGTCCGATCGGTCGCTGGGTACGGTCTCAGCGACCGTACCCAGCGACCGTACCTTGGTGTGAAAGCGGTATAAGTCTCCATTTACACCTGGGTGGAGAGAAGCAAACGTGGATTAATGTCATGCCAAAGGACGTTCGTGCCGGCTGGGATTCGAATCATCAACCTTTTGTTTGAGAGTCAAATACATGAACCATTATACCATGGAACCTCTACATTAAATTTTGTATCCCCCAGAAAAGTGACGGTTCACTTTAACATGCGGAAACCGGAAAAACGTTGCTGTACGAGTAGCTTGAACAGAGTCAAACATAAAAAATATTGAATTTGAAATTAAGTTTCTTCTCTCTTGGAGAACAATGTTAAGTTGTCTGACAGCAAATTTCCCAGTAATTGCGGTTACGTCGAAAATGAATTCAACGTTGTTTACTTGACATGTTTGCGAATGGATAGGGGTACCAGACAAGCAGAGGCGCCGATTATCGCCGGGTGCATAGTTACGTTATCCTGTGCGGTATTTTCTGTCTTATTCATGTGTCTCCTCCTGATCCCGACGATGTACTGAAGAAGCTTTCTTTCAACAAGACATTGGGATCAAGGGGCATTTTAGTCAATGAAGAATCGCTGACGGCTACCCCATCAAGAAATTAGCAAGGGCTCTAACTTTAAAGATATAGTTCTCCTTAAGTTCTCCTTAATAAAAGTCAAACTTGGTTTATTTCTAATCTAATATCAGTGATTTACAAATGTTGCCGAAATGCAATGATATTCAGGCATTATTTTCCTCACTTTTTTGTAACTTGCCTCTCCCAAATTTTTGCTCATTACCCCACCTGGTCCTACAATCCCTCAGAGCCTCTGCAATCACCTTTTTCAGATACACAAAGAGCTAGTTAATCCATCTTTTTGTATTGATCTAACTTAAAAATTACCTTGAACTAATCTTTTGAGATAATTCATGTCACATTGTCATGTAGTGTAACGAAATCGCACAGGAAGGAGATCGAGATTTCCCGTCGCCTCAGGGAACATCGATACTTGGTACGAGTCGAGAACTCTCAAGCTTTACTGTATTCGTCCTCCTTGAATGAAAGTCTCTTCAAAATTCTTTAACTGTCACTTGATGTCGACTGTGTTTGGAATAACAGACGCCAAACATGCTAATGGACATATTAAGTGTCATCACAAAATGCCTTCCCAATTTCTGGCCCTGTCTGAAACGCGGGCAGTTTCTCTGATTGGCACGTTTCTCAACCGGTCGTCGTCATTGTTGTTGTTGTATTTTTTATTCTTTAATTTTTACTTTGAATACGTTGAACTTAGAAATTCTTTTAGGATGTATGGGTAAACTACAAAGGCACTTTTACAGAGGAAAAAATCGTCTGCATAATAGATGTCTCGAACTGCAGTTCACCTTTGACCTTGATAAAGTCCGCTGTTGCAAAACAGGCTTCAAAAACCTCCACCCCCATCCCATGTTCGCAGAACAGGCCTGGGGCGTGGGAGGGGGGGGGGGGGGGGGGGGAGGTATGAGATCACATCCCTGCCTAACTAAGAGGTGATCATGGCAATGATTGCCCAAATAGGCTATTAGATTTTCAAAAAATTAGACTGGAGGTGACGGCTTGGCCCTGTATATGATCATCTCTGTTTGTTTGTTTGTTTTTTGCTTTTTGCTTTAGCTGTTTTTTTTATTTGAAAGATCTAGGCCATAATGAGTGAGTGAAAAATTTACAGTTCTTCCCGCCCTATACACCTCATTATAAGCAGAACATCGACGTTAATATAGTTTTGGTACCCACAACCTTTAACCTCTAGCTCTATTTCGCAACAACCATGTAATGAACTTCCAGCTATGTTACCGAAACATTAGACGATTTTCTTGGACGTTTTCCGAGGGGCTTCCGACTATCACAAAAGACTGAAAAGGTGAAGAGAAAATAGCAGCAAGATTTCGACGGATTGAGGTAGGCCTACGTAGACAGTAATACAAGACAGATGAGGGAGAAAACAAATGGAATTGTCTAGAGTAGAAACAGAGAGGGCATTGAATTTAGCTGAACTGGGTGTAAATACATCTGTTTACGATATTTGATATAATTATATATAGAAAAATATTCAAAGTAGGTAAAAAGGACAGGATGGAGTCTAGAGAAAACTGACACTAATGGAGATCTGCAAAAATCACTTACCAAAAGAAACAGTCGCCAGTACTGAACCATAGTGAGGAAAAACTCAAAAGATATTTCTATGTCTTCTTCATGTTCATTCAACAAAATATGCACAAAAAAATAGAATAAGAAGAGGTTAGAAAAGAGAAGAGGGAGCAAGAGACTGGCAGAGAGAGAGAGAGAGAGAGAGAGAGAGAGAGAGAGAGAGA
>CM057153.1:17861011-17915875 GCA_029962745.1 Echinometra lucunter | reverse complement strand
ATAATTATGATTATAATTATTATCATTATCATTATTATTATTATTGCTAACATTAGCATTATTATTATTTTCATTATTACTATTATTATTATCATTTTATCATTATTCATTTTTGGATTTTTTAAATAGAAAATGTAAAATCCTGGTGCAATGTTCGCGAGGACAATAACTTGACTTCCAAAGGAAGGTTCGAACAATAGTTACGGATGTGATGAAATATATACCAGAAAAGCTAGGGAAATTAAGTAAACCAAGGAAACCAAACACCCAGTAATATCATTCTCAAAATACAATAATATTGTCATAACGTAAACTGTGATTGCACTCCGCAATGCCAACAACTGCGTATTTCAAAAACACATTCAGAAAACAAAATAATCCAAAGAAGAAGATGTTTCTTTCAACATCTAAAGAAAAAAATATAAAAATAAAGAAAAATTAAAAAAAGAATCTCCTCCGCAGAATCTTACCCAATTTGTATTCTTTTCTACACTGTAACCATATTTTATAGAAAAGCAGTGTTAATATCAAATGTGAAGTTGACCATGATCAGAAGTTATCTAGAATTTTTTTTTGTTGAAACTTTGATAAGAAGTTAGCTAGAGCTTAGTTTTCGGAAACTTGAAACTAGGATAAAGGATATGAAGAAAACGTGGATTTGCGGGAACCGCTTAAAGAAGAATTTAGTCAACTTGGAAATTCGTTTTGTAATTATGCAATCCAGATCTAATCTTGAGGACAAGCCGTTGGACAAGCGGTATTAACAACAACTTAAGGTTGAGTGCATTGGTTAAATACAAGTCAAGTATGATGAAAGATGAATTACATAATTTGTCGCTACAGGATATTTCAAGAAACTCCAGTAAATTCCAAACATTAATCTGTTATCGTACGGTTCAACAAAAAAAAAAACAACACAAAAAACAAAAAAACCCTAGTTTGCCAAAGTGCTACGCACTTGTCTTTTAAAAGTTTTTGCTAGTGATCTTTAAATGAAGATAAAAGCAGAAGTCTGGACAAGTCTCTCCCAATCACTCTTGAATCTGGGTACAGTAACTATAATCTTTTATTACGACATATCAATGCTTCTTATTCTTTTCATCCAAAGCAAGTCATGTATAAAATTAAGACGTGGGGAATGTCGAGTCAGATAAAATAGGTAAAGTCATTCTTAAATTTCAAACTTAATATCTGTATTTTATAAATGCGACGAGATCTTCTTGCGTCACATCGAAGTATATACTATCACTATTTGCTTCTTTACCACCTGTTTACGTTATCATTACTTATTATTTTTCCCCTTCTGTTTGTTATCCCGTTGCAAGACCTTTATTTATTTTTGCCAGTCCTAACCCATGTTTAGTGAACTGGTATACACCTTGGCAAGAATGCCAGGATATAATATGATGATATTTAAATATTAATAATTTTGTTTACCCAGGGAAGCCTCATCAGCATAATTGCTGTTCTTCCTGAGGGCCCTGCAATTCATTACCCCAGAGATGGCCAGGTACCACCCTTTTACACCTGGGTGGAGAGTGGCGAATGTGGATAAATATCTTGCCAAAAGGCGTTAGTGACGGGCTGGGATTCGAACCCTCAACCCTAAGATTGAGAGTCAAGTGAATGAACCACTCTACCACGGCACCTCCAAGGTAACATTTGTGTTTTATTCAATTGCTTTGATCATTCCCCTGAGATGGATGATACAAGTGTAGTTATGATATTTTTCGTTCAACCCTTCCCGTTCGTTCTTCTTTTGCTCATCTTCTCGATCATTCTCTCTCAAACACTACCATTTTCTTTAATTTCTGTTGAATCTGACCCATTTCTTTGATGGTACTGAAATAACAAGCCGAGCGGCAATCCCTTTTCGTCCATTCGATAATCTACCCACAACAATCATGCTATCAATTACTTTCGTTATTTTCATAACTTTATGTAATTCGCATAATATCGATTACAGTTTGAAACAAAATCTCCCATATCAACACAGCATTGTTTTCGCGCTTGTTACGTCTCTATCATACCTAGCCACAGGGTGATATCTCCTCGACCACTCTAATCATATCCTTATCCTCCAAATGTATTTACATCTAGTCTTCTAATCTCCATTCACACCACTAATCGGGAGTGGATTTCACTATGTTAAGAGTGAATTTCCAATCCAAAATGAAGTGATCCCTATTACTATGACTCCTATAAAACAGTGTATTTCCACCCCTCTTTGAGAGAGAGAGAGAGAGAGGGGGAGAAAGAGAGAGAGAGAGAGAGAGAGAACTGAAAACAATGGATTTTCGTCTTCCTCCAAATCCAGATTTTTGATAAAAAGGGAAGGTTTAATGACCCCCTCTTATTCTTCCTTTGAAAACGAGTACAGCAGCTGTTAATGTTAAACCTTTAGAATAAAGCCCGGAATGTTCAGCATGATTCCCAAAACGTTGGATTTTTATTTGTGTGTGTTAATGATTTTTTTCCTTTTGTTTCATTTTTAAATTTCTGTTTCTGTTCCTGTTTTTTCGGGTTTTTTTTGTTTTTGTTTTTGTTTTTGTTTGTTTGTTTTTGCCCTGAGCAAAAGGAAGGTCATTTCAAAACGCCATTATATAAACTGGAACAACCGCGAATCTATAATGGGGACATCATGAAATTCAAGTACCGTACAAGTGTTTATGATAGTGGGTTACATGTGTGCGGTAACCTCGTTTCTGCCTTAACCCGTTCGCTCTTCATTTCTCACGTTTCCAGGTGGTAAATACAAGAACGGTGTATTACAGAGAGACTTTTCGAGGAGACTTGAGTTTCGTGGTTTAACCGATTTCATCCTCATGGTTGCAATCGTTTGCGATATCGAGTGGCGCTATATCGGGTAAGAGAGCTTCCGTTACCCGCCTGGTATACGCAAGTCAGAAATCAGACTAGTCCTCTTCCTCCTCCGATTTCTTCTCGGAGGCATTTTGACTCGAGATCTCAAGCTTTAGTAGATCAGATTCTAATGGGCTGTTGCTGTGGAAGATAGCTTGGTATGGATGTAATGTTGCTAGGGAAGGCCGAGGTGTTCATGATGACCTACTTCCAAGTTTCTAGAATTTCTGAAGTTCTAAAAGAAAGTCTCGTCCGGCCTTCATCAACGTTACGAATAAATTTTGCTTGTATCTCACCACAATTATCAACGTTACGAATAAATTTTGATTGTATCTAACCACAGTTATCAACGTTACGAATATATTTTGATTGTATCTAACCACAATTATCAACGTTACAAATATATTTTGATTGTATCTAACCACAATTATCAACGTTACGAATATATTTTGATTGTATCTAACCACAATTATCAACGTTACGAATATATTTTGATTGTATCTAACCACGATCATAATCGAAACAGGAGTGCATCTTTATCAAAACAATCTTTAGTCTAATTATGTCATTTAACGTAGCCGTGGAGTACTATTTTCTCGATTATTTTTTGAGAAATAATTAAGGTGGAAGTAATTTTTTCGTTTCCCATCCCTCATTCTAAAAAATTGAAGGGGGGGGGGGAGGTGGGATACAACCTGTAGCTCCTGTTCTTAAAATGAGGCATGCGCGACGATTGATGTGGCCAATCAAAAATATGAGTTGAAAATAAAGAAATAAACACAGACAATAGTCCTTTTCTGTGCAATGGGCGGATGCATAACTGCATAAGCTTGCTTCGCTTATTCACAAATAGCACGTGATTACCGGTATTATATCTTCCAATATATTGATTTTTAAACTCCACCATTGTTATCATTATCTCTATTATTACTAAAAGAAAACATTATTATTATTATCATTATTATTATCATTATTATTATTATTATTATTATTATTATTATTACTATTATTATTATCATTATTATTATTATTATTATTATTATTATTATTACTATTATTATTATCATTATTATTATTATTATTATTATTATTATTATTATTATTATTATTATTATTATTATTATTATTATCTTTCATTCACTCCGTCTTTCAATCCTTCACTCATTCAGCGTCATTCACATTATTATTATTATTGTTATTATTATTATCATAATTAATCATCATCATCATCCTTATCACCATTATTATCATTATCGTTATCGTTATCATTTTTTTAAACCTCTCGTTTACTTCCGTTATACTTCACCTACACCCCCCTAATTCTCTGTTTCTGTCTGTCTGCCTGTCTGTCTGTCTGTCTGTCTGTCTGTCTGTCTGTCTCTCTCTCTCTCTCTCTGATATTCTGCTTCTCTTTTTTCCCTAACCCTCTGTCTCCAAACACCTACCTATATCAGTACACCAAATGGTATGTACTGAATACTTGACCGGACAGTCACTTAATTTGCCTCTACGTTTCTTTAAAAAACCTTCTAACCATGATTAAAAACAAAACACCACCAACAACAACAACCACCAAACAACCAAAAAAACCCCAATTTTTGCCCAGAACGCCTGCAGTTACCATGATGACAACATATAACATTCCTAAAGCCCCGAGGTTTCCTATATTTTGTTCTTTTATTTCACTTCCCCAAAATGAAGCAAAGTACCGTAATGGACAAACAGCATTATTTTCAATACAGTGATGGACAATTTCAGAGAAAAATCGGAATTCGATACGATTCACAGTTCTTTTCACACCACGAATCCACCTGGTGGTGTGTTGACCGTTTGAAAACATGAGGCCAAAAACATTCGCAGTATTTGCCCGCAAGTGACATTCCTTACCATTTACAAATAGTTCACGTTTTGCTCATGTCTTTTTTATCGCGCCGGGGGATGGGATCATGATATTGTTATGTGTTCATTTCCTTAGAGACATGTAATTACATGTTGTTAGAGACATTTAAAGTGCTGTTTTAACAATCTCGGTTCTATACATGAACAGAAATAGTTAAATTAAAACAATAAAAGAGAAAAGACAACACTGGGGGCAGTCCGAACATCACGGATTACTGTACATGCACGTGCGAACACAGGTTTTTCAAAACAACAAGGCATGTTTTATCATGATTTTTAAAACTCATACGATTTTCGTTTTTTTTCCCCATGCATGAGTGTTGTTAAAAAATTACCCCGTATAAACAAGTATAAATCCATCGAAAATATGCCTTAATCTCAACACACATTCCCTTTTTACTGATTTGTGGCCTATTTGACAACCTAAAAGTAATACGAATAATAATGATAACAACAACAACAATAACAACAACAACAATAATGATAATTAATGATCGGGTTTTATATACCCGGAGTAGCCACATCAGTATTTCTACTTCTGCTCTTCCTACGAGTCCTGCAATCATTATTACCCAGCAATGCCAGACACCCATTTAATACACCTGGGTCAAGAGGTACACATGCGAGCAAACACCTTTTTCAAGGATGTAAGCACCGGACGAGAATCGAACCCAGGACCTCTCATAACAGAGGCAAGAGCCTTCACCACTATGCCACAATGCTCCCACCCTATGCACGTCACGTGACCCTACCGAAAAAAAAACCCCACTATACCCTTCCCACGGTTACTTTCTGGGCCTGTCTTACAAAGAGTTACGATTGATTCAAATCAATCTCAACTTTGAGATTAATCTCAACTATGTACTTAAGTAAAAGGAGTTGAAATCAATCTCAAATTTGCGATTGATCCGAATTGATCGGAACTCTTAATAAGACGGGTCCCTGGTCCCACGTGTGTACAGAAATTAACTGGATTGCCCCCCCCCCCCCCCCGACAATTAACTTGTACCAACTTTGCCTGGAAACATTCATGCTGAAGACTTGCATTTAGAGAACTATATCATTAACTGAGAGGAGTCTGCAAATTGTTATTTCCGCGTCGGATTAGCTAGATCCTGTCTTTGAAGCTTTTGCGTTTTATCCACTATCTATACGGTATACAAGAATCCAATTCAATTCAATTCAATTTCGGTTTATTATATAATATATACAAAGCAATAATCCAAGGACTAATAATGCAATGTTCACATACAATAGGCATTAAAACAGAAATAATCATATACCATTAAAATCATTTAGCAATCAAAATTATAATAAAAAAATTATCCACCAAACTGTATTCATATTGTAATAGAATGATAATAAACACAGGGAGATTCATTAATTGTAGAAATGTACATGCATTATATTAGTTTGTTATTTCAATGTATTGCCCAAGTTCTAGATAATTATTAGGAAATGGAAATTATTACATTATAAATAGCTCATTAAAGCATGCCCCTATAATGAGCATAGTCTATTGCTCAAATGCTATCATTGTTGAATTTTCTCATTAGATTGTAAACTGAATGGACCTTAATTAGAGCTGAGCTCCAGAAGTTGCAAATCTTCATCAAATACAGAAGTATCTGTCTGTTCTTTTGCATTTTTTTATCGAATACAAAGCGTAAACGAAGCGTATTGGAAAGAACTTCGAAAAGTATGAAGAAAAGTGTTTGCAACTTTATATGAACGAAGTGTCGAAAATACGAGCGCTGTGCTCCAGGTCATTTGGGATAAATTAAGTGTGACTTTCGACACTATTTTATGCTTTTCCAGTTTATATTTCTCGCCTTGTTGACCATTTGCATACACCTGGGCCAGATGAGCGATTATAAACAATCGGCAGAAGAGAGGATGGGATTGCGCAATCATCAAACCACCTTCAAGAAAAAAAAAAAAAAACAAAAAACAGGACTGCTTTGCTGTCTTAAGTCTAGGAATATAAAACTTAAAGCAAGTCCGGATTGTTCGATGTGGATGGGGTCCCGGAACTATGGGGAATTTTTTGACAGTA
Organism: Echinometra lucunter; assembly: GCA_029962745.1. Taxonomy (NCBI): domain Eukaryota; kingdom Metazoa; phylum Echinodermata; class Echinoidea; order Camarodonta; family Echinometridae; genus Echinometra; species Echinometra lucunter. The sequence continues at coordinate 17,909,058 of CM057153.1, read as the reverse complement.
TTTTCCCCCAGGATGTCCTGCTTACCACATCAGAGGAATGGGAAGTTGCTCCTGTTTCAAGTGTTGGGAAAGGGGCCGGGGCCGGGGCCGCCTGGCATTTGCACGTAAAACGAACGCTTTATTGAAATGTAGTACAAAATTCGGTAGATTTTAATCATAGACATAATGGTGGCTTCTTGAATAGCTGTCAGGTCGGTCGCGCCGTGACGCCATGGCGCCCCGGTCATAGCTTAGCCGCCAACTAAAGCGCTCGAGCATACTGATACCGCTTTCACACCAAGGTACGGTCGCTGGGTACGGTCGCAGAGACCATACCCAGCGACCGATGAAACCATGGTGTGAAAGCATTTCATCGTACTCAGCGACCGATCGTTTCTGACCAAAACAATCGGTCGCTGAGTCCGACCTAAGAGGTACTTCAGCGACCACCGGCGTAAATCCACTCTGAGGAGTGGGGGGGATGATTGACTTTTTTGACGATTTTTTTTTCTGTCGATCTCACACTTAAGTATAAGCACACACCCTCACTAACCCCCACAGACCCCCCTACACACATTTTAATATTTATTTTGCGAGCGAGCGAAGCGAGCGAGCCAAAAATAACCACTTTTTTGGTTTTCAATCGCATTTTCAAATAGAAATTCTAAAATATTATGGTTGTTTATGACAGATATTCAAAGATTTTACTAACGGATTAATTAAAATATATTTTCTTTCTTAAAAAGTGGGGGGGATATTTGTACACGCCATCCCCCCCTCTCCCAAAAGTGGGGGGATATATCCCCCCACCCCCCCCCCCCCCCCCGGGATTTACGCCAGTGTCAGCGACCGATCGCGACCGATGCAAACTTGATGTGAAAGCACATCGTACTCTGCGACCGATCGAAATGCAATGACCCCCATACATGCCCACGCGCTATCTCTACTTCCGCTTCCGGCTAGGTCAGCTATACTGTGACCGATCGCTCAGGGCCTGACCAATTTTGACGGCGGTGTGAAAGCACGTCCGATCGGGTACGGTCTCAGTGACCGTACCCAGCGGCCGTACCTTGGTGTGAAAGCGGTATAAGTCTCCATTTACACCTGGGTGGAGAGAAGCAAACGTGGATTAATGTCATGCCAAAGGACGTTCGTGCCGGCTGGAATTCGAATCATCAACCTTTTGTTTGAGAGTCAAATGCATGATGCATTATACCACAACGCCTCTACATTAAATTTTGTATCCCCTAGAAAAGTGACGGTTCACTTTAACATGCGGAAACCTGAAAAACGTTGCTGTACGAGTAGCTTGATACATAAACATAAAAAATATTGAATTTGAAATCAACTTTCTTCTCTCTTGGAGCACAATTTTAAGTTGTCTGACAGCAAATTTCCCAGTAATTGCGGTTACGTCGAAAATGAATTCAACGCTGTTTACTTGACATGTTTGCGGATGGATAGGGGTACCAGACAAGCAGGGGCGCCGATTATCGCCGGGTGCATAGTTACGTTATCCTGTGCAGTATTTTCTGTCTTATTCATGTGTCTCCTCCTGATCCCAACGATGTACTGAAGAAGCTTTCTTTCAACAAGACATCGGGATCAAGGGATATTTTAGGGAATGAAGAGTCGCTGACGGCTACCCCATCATGATATTAGCAAGGGCTCTAACTTTAAAGATAGTGCTCCTTAAGTTCTCCTTAATGAGACAGCACTTATTGTATTACAAATGCCTATAAAAGCTGTTGAAATTTTCCTTTGACATGTTTGGTGCAATTTGGTGCCAAGTTATTTTCTCTGGAAAGAATCATTTTTTCAAGAATGGGCAAAAAACTTGACCACTTGACCAGAAAAAATAACCCATAGCCCATAAGTTATTGCTTAAAGTACATCCTGTACATTTTGACGAAGTCACCTGTTTGATAACACAACAGAGGAGCTTTCTACGTATCTATCTGTGATATGCATGTTTAATTGTTAATGAATTATTATGTTAGCAACACATTTCGCAAAATTACAGGTAATCTAACTTTCGTCATCATTGTAGTTATTAGCTACGTAATTTTCATATATATATATATATTTTTTTTTCAAATTCACATTTATTCATTTCCAACAGAAGAAAAATACATTGACACATATATACATTTTCTCCTCTTTTCTTGGTAAGTAAACAATGCCATAATCATTAAATGAAATTCGTAGATTCTGCCACATGCTATAGTATGTATCTCTATGGATTCTGCCGAAATGGAAGGATCCACCAGAGAAAAACAATAATTGTGCATGCCTACGAAGATTTGGAAAACATGATAGAAAAAACAGAACAAGATAGTGCTGATGCACACACATAAGAAGAAGAAGAAGAAGAAGAAGAAGAAGAAGAAGAAGAAGAAGAAGAAGAAGAAGAAGAAGAAGAAGAAGAAGAAGAAGAAGAAGAAGAAGAAGAAGAAGAAGAAGAAGAAAAAAGCTTGGGAGCTGGTGTTTTATTAGATTGATTATTGTGAAGTATCGAAGGCAAGATCGGTATAGAAATAAAGGGGGTGTTGAAGTGGGTTTGTTTTCGTTTCTTTTCTTGGTCTTTCTTCCTTATCTATCTTAATGCCATTCGATGCGTGTTGGGTGGGTTGGGGTGGCATTCCCACGATGGCAGCTGCAGGAGCAACAGTTTTGCATTATGTCTACATAGTATAAACAGGTTGAATATAATAAAATGAAGTAAGTTTTGATTTTTTTATACGGAGTTAGGCACAGTCATCATTTTGGGCAAAAGGTCCTGTCATTGGCGTACTGATGGGGGGGGGGGGGGGGGGGGCTTTGGTAGCAGTTGCCCCCGAATAAAATTCAAACTTGGTTTATTTCTAATCTAATACCAGTGATTTAAAAATGTTGCCGAAATGAAATGATATTCAGGCATTATTTTCCTCACTTTTTTGTAACTTGCCTCTCCCAAATTTCTGCTCATTACCCCACCGGGTCCTACAATCCCTCAGAGCCTCTGCAATCACCTTTTTCAGATACACAAAGAACTAGTTAATCCATCTTTTTTTATTGATCTAACTTAAAAATTAACTTGAACTAATCTTTGGAAGCTAATTCATGTCACATTGTCATGTAGTGTAACGAAATCGCACAGGAAGGAGATCGAGATTTCCCGTCGCCTCAGGGAACATCGACACTTGGTACGAGTCGAGAACTCTCAAGCTTTACTGTATTCGTCCTCCTTGAATGAAAGTCTCTTCAAAATTCTTCAACTGTCACTTGATGTCGACTGTGTTTGGAATAACAGACGCCAAACATGCTAATGGACATATTAAGTGTCATCACAAAATGCCTTCCCAATTTCTGGCCCTGTCTGAAACGCGGGCAGTTTCTCTGATTGGCACGTTTCTCAACCGGTCGTCGTCGTCGTTGTTGTTGTTGTATTTTTTATTCTTTAATTTTTACTTGGAATACGTTGAACTTAGAATTCTTTTAGGATGCATGGGTAAACTACAAAGGCTCTTTTAGAGAGGAAAAAAAATCGTTCTGCATATAATAGATGTTTCGAATTGCAGTTCACCTTTGACCTTGATAAAGTCCGCTGTTGCAAAACAGGCTTCAGAAACCTCCACCCCCATCCCATGTTCGCAGAACAGGCTGAGGGCGTGGGGGGGGGGGGGGGGGGAGGGAGCTATGAGATCACATCCCTGTCTAACTATGAGGTGATCATGGCAATGATGGCTATTAGATTTTCAAAAAATTAGATTGGAGCTGACGGCTTGCCCCTGTGTCTGATCCATCTCTGATTGTTTGTTTGTTTTTTGCTTTAGCTGTTTTTTTTTTTTTTTTTGTTAATTTCAAAGATCTAGGCAATAATGAGTGGGTGAAAAATTTACAGTTCTTCCCGCCCTATACACCTCATCATAAGCGGAACAACGACGTTAATATAGTTTTGGTACCCACAACCTTTAACCTCTAGCTCTATTTCGCAACAACCATGTAATGAACTTCCAGCTACGTTACCGAAACATTAGACGATTTTCTTGGACGTTTTCCGAGGGGCTTCCGACTATCACAAAAGACTGAAAAGGTGAAGAGAAAATAGCAGCAAGATTTCGACGGATTGAGGTAGGCCTACGTAGACAGTAATACAAGACAGATGAGGGAGAAAACAAATGGAATTGTCTAGAGTAGAAACAGAGAGGGCATTGAATTTAGCTGAACTGGGTGTAAATACATCTGTTTACGATATTTGATATATATAGAAAAATATTCAAAGTAAGTAAACAGGACAGGATGGAGTCTAGAGAAAACTGACACTAATGGAGATCTGCAAAAATCACTTACCAAAAGAAACAGTCGCCAATACTAAACCATAGTGAGGAAAAACTCAAAAGATATTTCTATCCGTCTTCTTTCGTTCATTCAACAAAATATGGACAAAAAATAGAATAAGAAGAGGTTAGAAAAGAGGAGAGGGAGCAAGAGACTGGCAGAGAGAGAGAGAGAGGCCGAGGCCGGGGGGGGGGGGGGGGGGAGAGGGAGAGGTAGAGAGAGCGAGAGAAAGGGAGGGAGGGAGGAAGAAGAAGACGAAGTCAAAAAGGAAGAAGAAGAAGAAGAAGAAAAAGAAGAAGAAGAAGAAAAAAGAGAAGAAGGAGGAGGAGAAGTGAGATAAAGATTAAATAATATGGGGTTAGAAAAAGGTGGAATATCAAATAAGCCACCTTTTTGTTGAGATGGTGGGTGAGGGGCAACTTGCTTTGAACGTTTGTACATATCAACTAGGCCTACATTATCAAAATCAAGATCAACATGATCAAGATCAAGCTTTAAAGGGGAACCTTAATCGTTGTCCGTCAGTCCTGTAAGAATTTCTTTAGGCCTCCTTCCGCCCCCCCCCCCCCCTCCAGCGCCTCTTGTGCTGTCATACATTCTTCAACTCAAGCATCCGTCTACCCACCCTCATCATTACTTCAACCTCAAACTTTGAAACTGAACTTTGGCCTAGTACTTATTAGTAATACCAAAGATGATGATACTCCACTCGACATATCCAGGGTTGCATCAGGTGACGGTTCAGTGAGTCACATGACAAGTCATGTGATACACGTTGCACAACATCTAGGTACCTGTATTGTTTACGTTTGCGAAACCTTGACCTGCCTTGGCTTCTCTTGTGCGCTGTTAATTTTTACATCACTAGTCTTTGTGTATTCAGTGATATAATTCATATCATCTCACCTACTTACTAAGTCGATTTACCAGTATTCCGATCACTGTGACTTTTAAACCGTCGCAAGAATGAAGATTCTAGTCATGCTAGTACAAGTTGTGAGCATAATTTTCACGATGATCGCCGTCGGGAGCGCACATCTGTGCATGCTGAGTCCACCGCAGCGTGGTTCAATGATGAACATCAACAAACCAGGTTTGACACATTTCATTTCATACCCATTGCATGTTACCTAACTTGTTGCTTGCATAGAATGATCCATTGGCAATTAAACCAACATTGTACATAGCTACACCATTCACTCTGAGTCTGACTGGAATAGATATGGTGGCCCTGAAGTACGCTCGATAACAGGTCATGTGCGACATGAATTTTGCGACCTAGTCGCGAAATTCGCGATTTGGGTCACCAATTTCGTGACCCATGACGTGAAATTCATGACCTGGGACCCAAAATTTGTGACCCGAGACGCGAACTTTGCGACAAGGGTTGCAAAATTCACGCCTTGTAGTCGCGAAATTCGTGACTTTGAGTCGTGAATTTCATGACTTGGGGTTGCGAACTTCGCGACTTAGGTCGCATATTTTGTGCATGGCTGAGCAGGACCGTATGAATCGATCACAATATAAGTCTTACTGTTACCGGAAGAAGATATTGAGTGGAAGAAGATGACCTGTTTTTGCGTCATTGACGCTGTCATCCTGACTCTGCCATATATCAAAAGATAGCAAAGAAGAAGAAGAAGAAGAACTTCATGAAGTCAGACTTCCATCATCGTCGACACCATGTGTTGACAGCTGACACAAAGTCACACACGTGCACGTGCTCATTGTACACATAATATGTTGATCGATTAACATCCTTCGCACTCGCACCGCTCAGCCATGTACAAAAACTTCACGACTTAAGTCGTGAAATATGCGACCTAAGTCGAGAAGTTCGCAACCCAAAGTCATGAAATTCACTCCCCAAAGTCATGAATTTCGCGACTACAGGGCGTGAATTTTGCAACCCTTGTCGCAAAGTTCGCGTCTCGGGTCACGAATTTTGGGTTCCGGGTCATGAATTTCACGTCATGGGTCAGAAATTGGTGACCCAAATCACTCATTGCGAGACTAGGTCGCGAAATTCGCGTCGCACATGACCTGTTATCTAGCGTACTTCAGGGCCACCATAAATAGATCTCCTACTAAGTACTACTAGACCTACTACTAGAGTTTCATTCTGCTATTAACTCATTGACTTGGTTCCCTTTACCTCTGCTCCATTCACTTTGTCACAAGTGCACACATGCAAACGAATGAGTGGGTCCTAAACCTAAACATTATTCGTGTGAGTGCAACAACAAAAGATCAAAGACTCCAACTCTCCCATTTTCGGCGGGAGATCTCCTGCTTTGAGTCCATTTTCACAAAATCTCCCGTTCTCCCGCTTGAGTTTGAATTTCTCCCGCCCTAGCTGTGTTTCTTTAATTATTCTCCCGCCCAACCACCTTTTTGAAAAAATAAATCTGAATCACTGGATTTTACCTCATTTAGTGTTGTCATGTGCTCAAAAATAAGCCTAGGATAACATCGCATGAATATTCTCATTTATGAGCGCTGACAATATCAAACAAAAACAACAGTGCCACAGTATAGCCAACGTATCCATCAAGTGAGATCTATACAATGCGGAAAATAAACATGAAGCATTGCATTACTGGATACTGCAGGAAAGGTATTTGCCCATTCACGCTGCATGTCATCAGGGGAAACAGATGTCTTTACTGTAAATGTTATATTACTGCAATATTGCAATTTTTGTAGCTGTAAGAGCTTGATGTTAGTATTATATCTGACATTCGCATCAAGCTGTACATGGCTGTCCTTTGACTCTTGCAGAGAGCAGGGTAAACAAAGGCACACAACAGTACATGATACTGAAATCGCACACCTTCGGAGTTTGCTAAAACAGCCCAATTTTTCATTTTAACGATGCCCCAATTTATTGAAAATTACATTTCCAAGAAAAGAGAAGGGTAACCATACTGGTATGGTTGATAAACCAAAAGAAGACACTTGAAAACGTAGAGTCATTAAGTCTTAATGAAATGGATTGAAGAAAGCAGAGTTTTTCCATTCCTTTAAACAACACTTTAAGAAAGAAATTACTGAGGCAGTAGTCCATTTGACCAAACTTTTTTTTTTTATTAAGAGTAGTCTTGTAATGATACTAAATATTTGCAACTCTACCAAAATATTGTAATTCAGCATGGGTATTTAGAATATTCACAAATAATTGAATTAAATAATAGATCTTTTTATTTTTTACATGCAGCATCTCCAGATTGTGCATTGCTGTCTGAGCCCTGTGGAGGTCGTAATGCTAGCATGGGATCTTCTCTAGCAATCAAGTGAGAATGGGCTTTCTTGTGTTTAATTCTTCTTCTTCGATAAATATCAACAGACTTGAAGGTCTAAAGCTATCATCTTATTTTCTTCCAACTCCTTACCTGTTAATCCCGGGATTCTAGGGGTTAAAGTTTCAGGAGCTGGAGTTCAAAGAAAATAAAGGATAAAATAAAACCACAGAACTATGGCTTTCACAAAATCAAACAGCTTTTTGATTCTGTAAAAACCTCAATTCATTTCTGTGCGCATGTGTACATTGACTAGTCTACCTTTAAGTTTTATGTTAACTGAGAGTATATTTGTACTTGCAATAATAGGGCAATTCCACGGTAAGGGTGTAATTCCGTTACCAACATTTTTAGACTTTCTGTGCCTCTTTTGTACTCTGCCTCCCTTCTCACCATTTAATACTCTGTAAATATGCCCATTCTTTCATGTGAGCTCTTTCATTCCAACAATTTTATTCTTACATTCATGATATTGTATGGTATAACACCTCGGTAACGTAATTAACAAACAAAAAAAAGAAAGGCGCCAATTTTAAACTTCAAACATGTCTTTTAAAATCAAACATGCATTATACCAACACAGACTAAAATTGTGGAATTCTTTATTGTTTCAGCTTTTTTAATTCAAAGATTTGGCTATTCAGGTCTATCAAAGTGATTGTTTTTACTATAAATGGGAAGTAAGCCGACTGTTTTTCTGACGTGGAATTGCCCAATATCTCTTCTTAGAAGTATCTAAAACTTACATTCTGAATATAGTCTGGTGACATGGAACCCCTAACTACAGAGAAAATGTCTTTTGGTAATTGGTACACTTGAAAAATGTCATCAATGTATGCACATGATAATCGTCAGTATCGATAAGTACTGAAAATGATGATTGTGCAACTCTTTATTCATGTTTATTCTTCTAATGTAGGGAAGGCAGTAAATTCCTTGTAGCATTCCAGAAAAACTTGGACCATTTCTACCAAAGTAACCCAGTAAGTACCTTGTGTAGTATGTGGTTGAGCCATTGAACTTTAAATTGTTATAGGAAGAGACTACTTTATTCATTTATCTATTTATTTATTTATTTATTATTTATTTATTTATTTATTTATTTATTTATTCATTCATTTATCTATTTATTCATTTATCTATTTATATATTTATTTATTTATTTATCTATTTATTTATTTATTTATTTGTTTTATTTTAACAAGGTAATTACTCTTTCAATTATAGAACTGTTCTTCTAAGAGGCCCTGTGAAAACAGGTAATCAACAAACATCTTACCAACATAAAAATAGGAAGATTTTTTTTCCTTTTAAAACATAAAACATAAATATGGAAAGAATATCAGACTGGCAGGTCAAACTTTCAAGACAGGATCAGCTAAGTGTAATTTTAAAAAAAAAGAGTTTTCATAAAAGTTCTTAATAATGTTACAAAAGAGAAAGTTTTGCAGGTTATTAACTCAAGTTTAATTTTAAGGAGAAAGTAGAAACGAGCAGTACAAAAACATAACAAACCGAACAGGATAACATAATCTATGGTTACATTAGTCTCCAATACAAGTTAACAAAGGTCTGCTTAGATTGAGCATTTCTAACAGGATAAGATAGCTGGTATTCTGTATTTAATTCTAGCTTTAATTGGAACCTGTACCTAGTGAGAAACTTGTATGTTTGTGTAGGCCTACAAATAACATAATTGTTGTTCTGGTTGATTTGTCAGTTTTATCACTTACAATTTTTTCTCATGTTTATATCACAAAGCCAGTGCCATGAAATATTATTTTTCTGCGATATTAGCAACCCTCATGAAATGCATATATCGCATTTTTAAACAGAACATTTCAAGTTATCTTGGTTCATCGACCTTAGTTGTGGTTACAGTGCAAATAATCATGAACTCTAGGCCATTATATACGACCTCTATCTGATTAATTGGTATATTATCAGGTTGCTTATGTCTATACCAGGATTTTGTATTAAACAAGACTTCAATGACAAGCAGCTTGAAGCATAGTCAGTTCTGCATGGGTGAATAAAGAAATAATAGTGATAGTTTATTAAAGAACAATCTAATATGTTTCATTCTTAAAAGTGGTATAGTTCTTGTATGAAAGCTGACTTACTTATTCTGCAAAATTCAGTTCTACTTCACCCCACAATGGATGTAAGGAGCCATCAACAATCATAATAATATGATGTATGCTTGCTTTATAAAGACATTTACATTACATTTGAATTAAAAAAAAACAGATATGATTTCTATTTTTTCCCCAAACTTACTTTACATTTAAATGCTGATAGATCTTCAGATTTTCTGAGATTGATCAGTTTAGATGGCAGAATTTTGTACACATATTTCCTTTATACCAACAGGGAAGTTTCAAGATTTCTGTAAGCTTTGATGAAGAGAAGACCTTCCAGCTTCTTGATTATCTTCCTGATACCTCTGAACCATCTCTTACTCTCTATTACATGAACGTCACCATGCCAAGCACGTGAGTATATGCCTCAGATCATAAAGTCTTACTAGATTTGGAAATTCTTACTAGTTTTGTAGTTCCTAAAATATTTGCCATTTTCTCTCTACTTCAATTCACCAGTCTAATGTTTAGAACCACATCTCTTCACTCTTTGAACCTATATCACCTTCTCACCCACCTGCCTACCAAAGCTTCTTGATACCGTACAAGTAAAGAGTATAAGAGTGTGTTTATCGAGAGTAACAGAGGGCTAATAAGCAACCGAAGTTCCGAAACTAGCTTACCCGTTACCCTCGATAAACACGACGGTGACTTGATTACCGGAATTGAGTTCCGCAAAAAAGGGGAATTTGTTCAAGTCGTGGCAATAAACACAATGCGACTTCAGTCGCCTTTCGTTTGGGAACTTCGGACTCCTGTTTCTGGATGAGATAAGAAGTAATAAGCCAGCCAGATTTGACCTTCACTGCCGGGTCATCTTGCAGCTGGGTATGGACTCGAGGGTTTCGGGAACTCAGATTGCGATGATAAGCACGACATATAGAGAGACCACCCGTGGTGAGCGCGATTTGTGTTCGTGACTCAAGTACCCATTTCTAATTTCTAGGAATTGAGTACCCTCACTAATCACACCCTAAAACTAAAATGTGTGTTCCATTGTCTATGCCAAGTTTGCTTATCTTTGTTTATAAAAACATGATTATTGCCATTACTCATAACAAAAATATATCATTATTATTATGTGTGTATACTTTGTATTCTCACTTTTAAAAAATGTAGGTTCATGGACCTGGTTCCGATTGATTTCTTATTTTGTAAACCTATACCATGTATATATGCATACTATTTTTTCTTTGAAATAAAGAAATGATTACAACAAAAAGTTCCATTCAATTTCAATTCAAAGTTTTATTTAGCATCTCTTATTGATTGAACAGAACATGATACTTACAGTGTACATGAATTTTACACAAAACCTTTTTCTATTTCCTGGCCGTGTAAGAGTCGGCAAAAGCTATCAATTTTGATATGATTCATTAACCAGAAATTGGTGCATGCTGTCAAAAAAAAAGTAATAAAGAAAATGTGACAATGTGTCATGCTTTATGAACCTGTCATCATTTTTCCCAAAGTGCTTTACATCACAAATATACAATTACATGTACAGTGATTAAATTGCAGTGTTAGTGCACGTATATCATCTGTTATTTCAGTATGGTCATTTCATTGCAATTAGGCCTTGCAAATTAAGTTTTCTTTTGTCACTTGTGAGAAGTCAAACAGTTTACCATAGTTGAATTGCTTGTGATTAAATGCCCATATCTCAGCCGGGGATAAAAAGAAAAGAGATAAAGTTTTTTGTTTTTGAAATGAAACCTTCTTGTTTAAAAAGAGAGAGTCTGTTTCTCCACAGTTCTTTCTATTGTTTCCATTTTTTTCTGTATATTATCTGTTTTGTTAAAAGCTAACTCAAGTATTTCATCTTAATCTTTCAGGCCAATAAACAAGCCTGGGACACTTAGGGTAAGTAAACAAATCAAGACTGAAAACAATATCCTGACTCATGATGCTTACACTTTTTGACCTTGCAGACAGTGTTACATATTTCATATTTTTAGTAAATGCATGCAACAATTTTTTTTTTGTTAGTAGTATGAGGTGTATTGCAAAAAATGCATACCAACTGAAAATGTTGGTTGTCTGGAAGAGAAAATAAAGTTCCTGATAAAAAAGGATATACGTCCTTATTATCAATCACTCTTTTTTCTGATTGTAAACATATTTTATAAATTTTTGTATGTGTGATTATTATCACATTTTATATGCATTCTCTGGGTGTAACATAAAGAGATACAATCAATCTTACAATCAATCTTACAATCAATCTTACAGTCAATTGTAACTCTTTAGTACATGGTTTGCCATAAACTTACAATTGATATCAATTGTCAGATTCATTGTATTTTTTATGATACAGGGCCCATGCACACAGAATTCTTGCCATATTGACTGCAGCAGTGGTATTTGATTGTTTGTTTGCAATGGGCTTACATGTATTTTGTACTTTTTCAAATGCCACATAAACATTGAGAGAGGTTTAAACCTGGTTGGAACAGTCTTTCTCATATTCTTTCATACTAATTCCATTCATTCCAGGTTGCATATGTGACACAGAACCCACAGGCCCCATCTGTATTCTACCAGTGCAGTGATATCATGCTCTACTGATAGGCAGGATTATCTACTCATCAAAACACCTTGGACCCCATTGCATAAAACTTACCATTAATGGTAACTCTGCCATCGATGGTAACTACCATGGTAACGTTGCTCAACAGCCAGTCAAATTCAAGGTTTTCCATGGAAGTTACCATTGATGGCAAGGTTATCATCAATGCTAAGTTTTTTGCAATGAGGCCCTGATGTTCCAGCACCTCTATGTTTTAAGCACGTCCAACATATTTGTATTTCAACTCTTACGTATGTCTTCCCACACCACTTTGGTTTAAAACCTTACGTTCAAAACTTCTATGATGTTTAAAAACATATTGTGTCATGCCTGTTTGTGATAGTTGTGTTCCATTTTATTGTTTAATCTTTATTACATTCAATATTTCAATAAAAGAATGAACATATTAACCCATTACTTAAATTACATATAAGAAGTACAGGTTTTTCAAGGGGGAGGAATTTCAAACTACCCTATACATGTACGGTATATACATGTATGTTCAAAAACTCTGAATTACAAGTCTATATTCCAACTTCAAACAACCCTAATGTTGGAAAGCCTGTATATGTTCCCACTTCAGGGCCCCGTTGCATAAAACTGGTAATACTGCCATCAATGGTAACTACCATGGTAACATCGCTCAACAGCCAATCAAATTCAAGGTTTCCATCGAGGTTACCATTCATGGCAAGGTTACTATCAAGGGTAAGTTTCATGCAACGGGGCCCAGAACAATATACATGTATGTCACAAGTGCATAACCTGTGAATACTCCAACAGACTTGTATGTTCCAGCAATTCAGTTCTGTGACAAAACCTCCATGTTTTGTAAAAAGATATTTCCAACACATACAGTACTTATATGTTCCAGTAGTGAGAGACAAGAAATGGGTGCAATGTGAGATTAAATGGGCAATCATGGGTGATATATGTCTTTCACTGATAGAAATTTAGATTTATGTATTTCTTGCAACTTTAGAGAAGTAAATGTGATTCTCAACATCAGTTTTACCTAAACATTTGCACAAACTAAAATATTCAGGGATTTGTGTGGAACCACTTTATATAAAAGCATATGTTCTTATATATGACATCTAGATATATAGATTTATATAATATTGAATTGTTTTTATGTCTTCCATGCACAAAACTGCCTTTAACTTTGAATAGAGGTCATTAATAGCTCATACAAGGTACTTAAAAAGCACAAAAGAAAATTTTGTTAATGTGTAGTTATTGCAATAAATGACTGAAATAGTCAGTAGGCTACTGAAACCACTAGTATTTTTGAAGTAATCAAACACTACAAAACTAACTAAGTTGAAAGAATTATATTTGATAATTACCTATTGTATATGCATTTGAATTTAAAAATTCAAAGCAAATGACAGGGAAGGTTTTATGATATACATGTACATGTAAGTAAAGAAAGTTTCTAGGCTAAAAATTTTTATCCAAAGTCCCCTTTTCATGATCTAGAAAATCTGGTGTTTTGGTTAAAAACCAGTGACACAGAATATGATAATTATAGCATAAAAATAGTTTATTTATATGACTACTTATCAGAGATAGGTATTTTATTTTTATGTGGAGATCAATATGTAATGATCATAATGTGGTACTGCAATCCGCATTGTCTGTGCCTTGCAAAAATCTGCATAACTCAATCAAAATGCACTTAGATAATATTCAGCACAGCTATCAGAAGTAAAGGGCCAGAAATAATGCCTATGATGAATGGAAATATATGAATATTGGTGAGTTTCTCAACTCTTTCTTGGCTATGAATCAAAACCCCGGACTGTCAAACTGTTTGGGGTATGTGGTACATGTGTACTGTACATGTGCCAGAAGTCGACATTACCAGCCCAGTGAATGTTAGTTGACTAAAGCTTCTGATTGGTTCATTGTAAAACAGTGGCCCGTATTCACATAAGGTGTACTAAGTTAACCCATTCGTGACAGGAATTATTTAAAGCCTAATTTGATCAGCTTTTATCTTCAAATTGGCAACACCAACATTTTTCTTTTATTGCTACATTTTTCTTATAAAACATCATGTATCTGAAATAAATATAAATTGACAGAATGTATGATGAGAAGTCTTAAAGTTGCCAGTTTGCAGGGAAAAACAGTAATTTTAACATTTTCATCACATTGCCAATTTAAGGATTTTAATGCTTATTTTCCTTTAAAAAAAATTACAGCATCAAACAACAAATATTGACGCAATGAAAATGGGCACAATATGTGTAGATTTTTTGCTCTTTTTGCTCATGTATTTGGTATGATATTTAGGGCTCTGCATCAAAAGTTATTAGACCAAACCACATAATGTGGACCCTCTGTCACGAATGGGTTAACTACAGTTTAAATCTGTGGCTTAACTATGGGTAGCCAAATGTGACAACTCTGTCTGTTCCTCATGTTCCTTATGTTTACTAGACTTCTGGTCTCATGCTTTAATGGTCAAGAAAACTTTTCCTAGGCAGTTTTTAATAGTATGAGTAGCAAAAATGCTGATAAAACAAACATCTGGGCTGGTACTCTGAAAATCATGTTATCTTTGCAATCAGAAATAGCGTACGCCATTGGCTCACATCGCGCACTTTTGTCTTGTGTGCTGGTCATTTGCGCAGTTTAAACCAACCATGAGTACGCCTTATAGATTTGTTATGACAATAAACACAGTGCAGATAAGACAAAAGAAAACACGATTTTCAGAATACCTGCCCTGCTGTTAGAGATTTGTGTTACATTTGGCTACCTTATAGTTAGACCGCTAATTTCTACCGTGGTTTTTAATTTAGTACACATTTGTGAGCACCTGCCATTTTCATTAGTCTTTGTAGTAATAGCATAATCAGTTACTGATATCAAAATCAGCTCCTCTGTTTCGTATGTTATAATCTATGTGGAAAAAAAACTTATCTTTGAGACAGTTTCATGTGTTGTCACGGTTATTAGTATTGTGGAAAATGTTCCTTTTCCCCCTTCAAATTATGCTATTTAGAATAGCATTCCATTTAGACTATCTTGCTTATAATCCTGAAATATTATTTACAGAGCAATTACAACTGTTATTTCTAATCACAATTTAATTATGCACTGAAACCGCATGAGTGATTATTTCATTTGATTTTTTTCTTTGTGGTATTGGTCATAGTAAATTTGATGACTAGTTTGATTCCAAACTTGCAGGTTGGAATCAAGTTTTTGTCTAAATGAATTTGAAAAATTGAACAGCTTTTAAATTTGTGAGTTTAAGGTCAACCTGTTAAATTTCTGGCTTTGTGAAGATACATGTATTGTTTTTTCAAGAAGAATTAGTTCATTGATTCATATGAATGCATGGTTCATGTTATAACTGAAATGTAGTCATTTAAAATAATCATGCCAAATGAAAGTACAATAATTATATTATATTGGATGGCTCAGAATGGGATACCAGAGAATATTCCACGAGTTAGGACCAGTATTGAACTCATCTTTGATTTGTGCAATATTGGCCCTTACGAGTGGAATATTTCTGGTATTCCATGAATGATGCCATCCATTATAATCATCATTTTCTATACACAACAGGAAAGTGATTTAAAATTCCATAAAAATCATTTCAATAGGGCCTCTAATCATACATTTATTTTGATCACACAAGTTTGATTTAGCTCTTTATGATGTCATCATTTGCGCATTACATGTATTGCGTACCTGTGCATTGCGTATGTTTGTTACATTGTGCACGTGAAGAGCCCATGCAAAATACTGTATGATATTGCATGGCAAATTTGTACATGACCCTATGGGGAATTCGGCATTTTATACAATATGCTCTGATATTGCACAGACAAATCATGCAGATAAAATTTTTCACTTTTTCATTTTTGATGCGCTGCTAAAATGCCCTATATAGATAATAATAATAAATATTATAAAATGGGTTCAAGGATGTAGCCAATAGCGAGTGCATATGCATGTCACATGTTCATGCTTTAATTCTACGCAACCTTCCAGCTGTGCATTTTTTGTGCAACACTGTGCATTTTGGATGCATCACTTTACCTCTAGCGCGTAAAAACTGAGACACGCGCCATGAAATACGTGTAACGTCCTTTCTAGAAGTCTTTCACAAGGATTTTGATGTGCTTACTCAGGGGCACATCACACTGGCTACGCTTGTGATGTCATAAGAGAAAGCAGATGTTGCCTCCTTGTCTGTGCAATCTGAGGAAATTTGGAGCGGTTTTAACAAATTTTCCACTACAAAGTCATACTGCCGATCCGTTTTCTAAAACAAACCAATGCACAGATTTAAATTTGTGATGTTAGTGGCGATGCAGGCATCTCGGGTATTTACAATAGCATGCAAAAGCACTCGGCGCAAGTACCTCGTGCTAGTCGCACATTGTAAATAAATACCCTCGAGTGCGCTGCATCGCCACTAACACACTCACATCTGTGCATTATTTGTATAATATTATACTACATTTATATAGTGCATTACTTGAATACTTCAATGTGCTTTACAATGTTACTACAATCACTCTTTAGGATTTTTTTGATAGAAGTGTTTCAATGACTTTTCTTCAGTAACATAACATGCATCTCAATAAAACATTTTATCACTGTAAAAGCATTTCTTGGTCTTTAAAAAAAAAAAATTGTGATATATTGAATATAACTGTATCTAACATGTAAATTATGAGATGAGATGACATAATTTGTATTTAGTCATTCAGCTATGAAATTATTGTCTATTGTTTTAGATGAAAAGGTTAACTCTTGGCACTGTTAAAGAAAAAAAAAAGTAAGTGGAATGGACTCGGCTTAGGGAGAGTAGGGAATGATCGTCTTCTCAATGATTTTCATCATTAGGCCCCCCCCAAAAAAAAATTGTTGTTGCCCTCACATGCACAAAATTTGAAAATTGGGTCGGTTGGTCTATTTTTTTTTTTTTACTACCCCACTGGACTGTAACTGTTAATGCACACGAGCGAGCGCGAGCCGACACTCGTGTATTGTTCAGTTGTGTGACGTGAGAG
The DNA here is from genome assembly GCA_029962745.1 of Echinometra lucunter. Lineage (NCBI taxonomy): Eukaryota > Metazoa > Echinodermata > Echinoidea > Camarodonta > Echinometridae > Echinometra > Echinometra lucunter. Next base: position 17,891,705 of record CM057153.1, on the reverse strand, counting down.
AGTTGAGTTTTCCGATATTTTTTATGAGTTTCTAATGGGGAAAACGCGGGCAGAATGCAGTCAAAACGCATATAAAAGTGTTTTTTAAAGCCATTGAATTCAAAGCTTAGCAAATTCTTCGCCCAAATCTGAGATTTTCTCACAAAATGGTGCATTTGTATATTTGGGTCTGCTAAAAAAACAAAACAAAACAAAAAAAACCTGACCCTGTTTTTTTTTCATTTTACGGTCGGTCCATTAAGGGCAACATAACATTTTTTTTTTTTGCCTTACCTCTAGAAACGGGTAATTTATTTTTCCACACGATATGACGATGAAGCAAGACCAGAAAACAAGAGCTCTTTCCTTGGTATTGTGCATAGAGTGCTTTTTATTGGCAACACCATTCAATTCTTACACAATCTGTGTGATACTCCCTGTAAGTGCATCTATCACCTACTCACAAAAAAATATTCTCTTATCTCTTATCAAAATAAGTGAAAAAGTGGAAAATATATGCAGTCTATGCACACATTTGACACACATATATATATATATAGATTTCCAATATAGTTCTTACAATATATATTTCATATCAATGAATGATACATCATAATAGTTATAAATACATTATAATACATAACTAAGCTTGAAAGAATAATATGAATCCATGAGTTCATGTGTGATTTAACAATGAAACAAAAATGAACAGAAATTTACAGCTGCATAATGCCTTGATCTTGCAAAATTTGAACATTTGGCCTATGTATTTGTCTTATATCACTGAAATTAATCGTATTATTCAGAAAAACAGTAACAAGTTAAACCCAATAAATCCAATTTTGTCAACCTTCTACTACTGCAAAAGATAAAAGGGGAAAAATGAAAGATTTGGGGCTAGCATCCATTATGTAGAAGTGAAGATACATGTATTTAGAGGTTATCATCAGAATTATTCCAAAAAAAAGAAGAGAAACAAGGAAAAAATTCAAAGGGTGAAACAAAGGGAAAAGCAAAAAGGACAGACAGAATACGAAGAAAGAACCACACATATGGAGCTGACCTAAATAAAAGGGCAGAAACAGAAACAAGAAATTGACAAAGATGTTAAGGCAGAAAAAAGAGAAATGAGAAGAAACATTTAAAAAAGGAAGAGACAATGAAGCAGTTTGGGGAACAAAGAAAAATAAAGAGAAAAAATAGAGAAAAAAGGAGAAAAATAAAAAAAGAGAACAAGAGGGAGGGGGAAAAGAGAGAGAGAGAGAATAAGATCATGATAAAATCTGGAAATAAATGCGAACGCTTTCTGAGCTAAATGACAGACTCAACTGAATGATAAAGCACTTTGGTCCTAACCTGTAGAAAACCATTAACTGTTCCATCGTTTAATCCTTGCATTGCTTGTATTCACCTAAGTATACTTGATCAACAGTAGCCCTAACTTTCCACATTTCCTTCGAAGACAACAACCTGCACCAAGGTAAATATCCTAACTAGATACTATCAAAATAGCTGTCTGTGGTGATCTAGATGAGTGAGTGTAGCTGCAAATGACATTGATTCAGTAGAACCATGCTTTCAGAGCTTTTGAAAGAGCAAAAACAGCGATGTGAGAAGGTGCAATGACCTGAAACAAGGTTGTTATGAAACACTATTCAACTGTTCCCCAAACACGATCCTAATTTCACCAGTGATTCGTACTACAGTAGAATGGTGTAGTATAGTAAGAGATCAGAGTTCCGCAGGGCATTTTATCAGGTGTCTTCTTGTGATTTCACTGACAAAGTCTGTTTTAACCGACAATTCTGACTAGCCTTATATACAGTATCAGTTGTCAGCAGCTGATAAAGTTGACAGCTTTTCAGTGGACAAATGTTGATGAAATGCCCCCCCCCCCAGGAGCAACATAAAATGAATCCTAACTTTTTCTTCAACATACCAGGTCTAAATATTCAATAGAGTGCACTTCAATACAGTGTTGATTCCTAATTTGAGTGTCAGTGTAGCTTAGTCCATTGACTACTGAATTCTTTCATTCCTGAAGGTTTAACACAGGGGCCACAAGGTTCCAGCAGCCAGTTGGATCAAGTAAAATACAAAGAAGTGGGACCGGCAAAATTACCTTCATATAAGGAGAGTTTGCTATAACAGTGTTCTTTATAACAAGGTTCCACTGTACCATTTTACCTATAAACCAAGGCAATGTGTGTTTTTTAAAAGTATTGGAAAAAAAATCCTAGCATAGTCAGTCAGTACATGATTACTCAAAGACTAGTCTTCACTGCTTAGATGATATTATTCTGCAAGTACAAAAACAAATGGCAATGTCTATCAAAACACTTTGTATTTTCATAATCAAACTTCCATTATCAGTGAAATATCCCTGACATATCAGTTTGAAATTAAATTAACTACGCATAATCACATTTATCATCATTATCATGACTTTACAATGAGTTGTTCAATGTAGGGCAGTTTAAATTTGTTCTGAGTGAAATAACTTCATATACATATATACAATGTAATTTACAAGGCTTGTTTACACTGATGAAACTCGCACACGCTTCCTACTGAATGTATATGCACAATCATTATCTGTACAATGCATCATGTTTGCAAGTTAGCTTATCATATCGAGTTTATAATATGTATGTACACTATTCTACACAAGAATGACCTTTCAACACCATTCATCAACTCTATAGTACTGAGTGCAAAAAGGATGCTGTTCCATCACAATATGCCATTCTTGTAATTGGGTAAAGCTCCTTGTGCAGCCTTATTTGTACACGGTAAACAAAACCACAAAAAACATTTTGCCGAAAATTCTGTACGATTGATGAAATGTAAAGTATGTCCTACAAATGTATGGTGAACTCTGCATTAAAAAGTCTGCCATAATTTTTTCTCTCAAAGAAAAAAAGGATCACCCTTTATTCTTTTCTTTCTACACAAAACCTATTAGAGACCAGTGGGGGCTTACAATTTAAGAAGGCTCAGATGCTCTCTGCCTCTCTATTAAAGAGAAGCATATACCGGTAATACTATTTCTTTGTGTAGCTACTGGATTCTACATGTAGTTTCTAATGAAAAGCAGCATAATATCACAAATTCTATTCCTTAGCACCTTATTGTGAATTCAACAGAAATGTTTGTGCAAAATTATCCACTATTGAATGTACTGTATCTCCTAACCAAAAGCATAAAAAAAAAATTTGTGTGACACTTAACAATGCCATGCAAAACATTACTCAAAGTTACATGTACATATATGCCATTCTGTTACTGTCCATATGAAATTTCCTTAAAAAAAAAAAAACAGCTTTAATACGATATTTTCCCCCTGTTACTGCAATGTTTTCTCCTAAACTTTAAATGCTGGTCCTCTGGTTTATCTCGTACTAGATTCAAGATGTACACATTTTCATGAAAGTCCTGTTCCCCTCCCGAGTATGGAGATGCACACTAAAACAATGATATGTTTTTCCTCTTATATATTCACAAACATTCTTGAAAGTATATTAAACAGGGTTAAATGAGGTTATAACTGAAAAATAAACTAGTTGGATATAATGTATGTGTTATATTCCAAAAACTATATACAAAATAGGTTTAACTGTTGTAAATCCTACATGTACTTTTATTTCATACCAGGCCAAACCTCTTAGCCTGGCCTGCACAACTCATAAAACAGAAAGATGAGATGAAACAAAGAAAAAAATCACTAAACTGGATGGACTGAAATTTACACGTTTCTTTTAGCGTCTGTCAATGCCCCTTATAGCCCACAATTCCTAACCACAATTCTTAGCCACATTATTGTTAAGCCTGAGATGGCCTTCTTGAAAGAATGTTAAAAATTGCACTGCTATAGAAGAGAATAAGCCAAAAAAAAAACAAAACAAAACAAAATAAAAAATGAACCAAACATGATGATTATTGCGCATCTCGAGAATATAAGTACACACAGAAACAAAAGATAGTATGTATAAGTTCACACACCAAAAAAAGGGGGAAAATGAAGATAAACAAAGAAAAAAATACTTGTATTTGTCAGCAGCATAACTGAAAATAAATTAGCCTGAACACAATCATCTGCTTTACTCACCACTAGAGTTGTAGTACACTAAAAGGAGTAGGTTTTGAAAGGCAAGACATTACAATGAAATTTAAAGCAAAATCAAAGAAGCTGACACAAATATAAATTTCTAACAGAGCAGCATACAAAAGATGTTTACAAGGACAATTCTGGATCTTTACTGATCAGGATATGCACACATGTTTATTCACTAAATTAAAGATGAAAATATAAAAACCTCTTTGGCAAACATAAATATATAATTGCTATGGCAACTTTGCACCTCTAATTTCTGTGAATTTCACTGAACTTGAAATTGTAGGCTGTCCTCAATGTCAAACACATCAGAATGTTGTCAAATTGTCCATTTTGGTCTCTACTGATTCATTTGGTCTAGAGGTAAACAAACAAAAAAAATGGTCTCTAACAAAACTACAATTATAACAAGAAAATATCTCCCACATGATAACAAATGCCACTAAATCTCATAAATAACTTCAATACAGGTTGAAGAGCCTCAAGAAGCTTTGTGGAAATTCACAATGTACATGTATGTATAATGATAATCACATGTCAAATGGACGATGCCCTAGGCTTTGTACCTCACAATACATTGTCTAGAAACTCTAGCTACTTTCCCTGGGTAACTAGGATGAATTACTCCAAAAAAGAGTAAGGAAATTAACATTTGGGCATTAACATGTGGACCTTGTGTCAGATAAGCCTTGTGCTAAAGAGGTATTCAAAAAAGTATACTTCTACTACTACTGACAACAGTAATGACTGGCCATCAGATAGGTGAAAAAAACCAAGACAATATTTGACTAAATATGCAATGAAAAAAGAAGCTGAAGAAAAAAAAAGAAGAAAGAAACACATTTCTAAATTCCTTAAATATGCTCATCACCTTAACACATTAGCTGATTTTGGCTTAATTAATTAATCAAATTTTTTCATCATACTGGATCAGAGAAAAGATGTTGTCCTGTTACTACCTGATTTCATTTGTCCAGGAATGTTGCATAAGACACATACTCTTGAAACTGTATCACACATAAAGCTAGTTTTAGGTACCAGTTTACACCATTGCACTATCCTGCAGACGCTTTATATCAACGTAAAAAAGGCATAGTATTGTAATGAGCCATTTGAACTACATGGACAAACTCTTGTACACCAAGATATATCATTATGCACCTTGTCTTCACTTGTTAGCTGAAGGAATGACTACTTTGCACCATCATGAAAGAAATCTTGCATACTTAGATAAATCTAATCACACTTCTCCACAAAATCAGCTGGAATCTAGCAACATACTTTTCCCATCATGAATGGAGAAACTAAAATGAAGAAACTAAATGCAAGATATTCAACTTGCATCATAGCCTTTAAGCACATGACCAGTCTTCTCTTTAACTGGAAAGAACAAGCAAATCTAGCTATGCCAGATGCTTTATTCAAAATTAAGCCGGGGTTAACAACTTTCCACCCTCACGAAGAATCCCACAGTCAGAGACAACTATTTGCAGGATGGTTCCTCATAACATCGCCGTACGCACATGACTAGTTCTCATCCATAGGAAAGAACAACGAAATGATGCCTCTCAGGTCACTGAATGGACAATAAATCTCCACAACACAACACTAGCTCAATCAGATGATCACTCCTCTTTGATAGAGTTCTTTGATCAAGAGTTGGTGAGTTTCATTTTGAGTTCTGTGCAGGATTGTCTCATGTTGGTCTACACCTAATGATCCATTCTGCTGTTGGGTTCACTTTGACTAGTGCCATCATGTTGGTCTCCGGGTCTAGACATCTCTCACCTGCAAATGGAGGGTAGAAGGAGATTTTCAGAGAGTCAGGATTCACAGCTTTACAGTATGCAATCATGTGAAAGTACAGCCCACTGCTCACTACATGATCTGTCTGCAATTTGATTTTGGAAAGAATTGTTATAGTATTTGCTATGAACATTCAAATATGGAAAATCATACTGACAGTTCTACTTCCAGATGATCGTATGAATACTTAAGTTGAAACTCTGGGCTATGACGAGCCTCATTGTAGGTATAAAAGCAAAGTCAACTACAAATGGTAGTAACATCATATCAATCTTGCGATTGGCTACGACTGGAATCCGATTTGGCCTTTACTCTGACCTAAAGACTTGCTGTTAATCAAAATTTGGATTTTAGTATTCTTCTATTTTTTCAAAAGCTCAAACAAGATAATTTTACTTGTTTAAACTTTCATATTTAATGCAAAATGCCATTTGTTCCAATATCTGGTTGCAGTTGGATCGTAAAGTGAGCGAATAGACATGATATATGTCTTAAGAAAGTCATATATCATATATCATACTACAGAAGAACTTTTAGAATATGAAACATGTGTGAATAGCTTGAATTACTATTACAAGTACCAGATCACATTCCTAAAATGTGCAAACAAAATATATGAAATGTAACTTGGATGGAAAAGTATATACAAATACATAAATACTGGTATATTTTAAATATAAATATATAAAACTGGGATATATTTTACACATGTATACTGTTGGGCTTGTAAGTCATACTATCTTAATGGTGGGCAGGTGCTGTACATCATTTGCTACAGTGCAAAATAATTCCTCTGGCAAGTATTCAACCAAATAATTTCTTTCTTAATCGAAATATCTTCAAAACAAATTGTACACAGATATGTACAGCATACCTTGGGCTGTCAATGACTTGATTTGTCTAAAGCACATTTACAGTATTAACTGATACGGTATATTCCAGTGCGGTGTACTGTAGTACAATCAAAGCCACTGGATATGCACTGGTATCATACATGCACGAAAGAGAGGGAGAAAAAGACCCACTGTTAGGGAGAGGGCAGGGCAGGAGGTCCTATCAACTTTGTTGTTTCATGTTCTCCTGACCTTTTCTTTTCTATCTTTTAAGTTTTCATCCTTGAATTGAACTGAACTGAATTGAAAAAGTTTTATTCATAATGCACTTTACAGCCATAAGGCTGAATTATGTACAATTTACAGGCCTGGCAAAGATATTTATGATACAAAACTGGCTAAAAAACAATGAACTTGCATTTTCCTTTTTTGGAGGGAGGGGGGCTGGTGGTGAGGGGTTGTAAACAGCTCTCTTGGAGCTTCACCACATTTGCCCATTTTGTCTATGACATCTATAGTTAAACTCACCTATGCTTCCACCAACTTCATAGAGATAGAACTTTGGTGCCTTGCTTGATGTGATGTTACTGACCATGTCAAAACTTGAATTCCTAAAAACAAAACGAAGAAAAAAGTACATTCGGCAGGTTAATTTAAGAATCAATCTGAAACATTCAAAGCAATGCTTGCAGAAAAGCATGAGATGAAAATCACAGCGAAGGTACTTTTTTAAATTTCAGCCAATTCTCTTCTATTTCTATGGAATACATTAAGTTAAATGTCACAAATTCATGGATGTTTTGTAAATATTACAGTAGAAAATTATTTGATCCTAAGAATGGCTTACATACAGGGAGCATAAAAATTCTAAATTGATCAACTCAAGTTAAACAAACACTATCTGAGCTAATACCAAGCATGGAAGACTTCAGAAGAACAAATTCTCCCTATGTCAATGCAATCTTTCAATCTGCAAGCCTGCATTGTTCCTTCAAAACCATCCCCTTGCAATACTTTTAGCCATTTATTTATTTAGATCAAGGGTAAACTGGACTATTATGAACAAACCTTTGCATGGATTTTTTCCGACTCCGCCTCTTCAGACTGTTCCTCTTGAGAGGTGCTGGTTCCAACGTGGTGAAGGGTGTGTCCTCTGTGAACTTGGCTACGATGTCTCCTGCCGTTGTCCTGTCGCTCAGCTGTATGGTGGTGAGGACCTTCTCTACTGAACCAGGTGTCTGGATACGGATGATTCCTTCAGCTACCTCCTGTAAGAGGGACCAAAACGTATCAGGAAAATTACCAAAAAAAATCTTCAATGCCTGTTATTTCTTCCAAATACAAGAATCAGACATAATTTGTAAACAAATTTTCAGCATTACTCCAAGTGTTAAAGATCATATGTTCGATCTGTAATGAATTTCACAAGTCAGAAAAAATTGGAACCAGCAGGATTCAAACCTGCCATCTACTGCTTGCTGGGCAGCAACTTAACTACCAGGCTATTCTGGTTCATGGCCAAGTCACGATGAATTGGAATCAAATACCCAAGATCCTCTTCTTTCTGACTCATCAATATGCAATGGTCCGCCTTGGACAATAAATAGTAAAATTTTTCCAATCTTTTCTGACTTTTGATTTTCATTATAGATCGAACATACGATTTTTAACACTGGGATAAATGCCGAAAATTTGTTTTACTAAGAATCAGACATGCTATTTGGCAGCCATCTCTACATATAGACCACCTAAATAGAGAGGTGATGCATGCCATTGCCTCCTGAGAGAAATTGTGCTCTAATATCACTATTTAACAAATTCCACCCATCTACAGTAGCAACTCTGATTCCTTTGATAATTTTAAAGACAGAAGATTTTTACATAGTGTCTTAACCCATGGACAATTGAATGAATTCACAAATTCCCATATACGGTACTTAGTACAGAGGTAGCCCGGTTCAGGAAGCCAGAGGGTTAAGACAGAAAATCCAGAGCATCAAGTTTGCATGCTACAAAAGTTTCATGATAATGAGATTTTATTAAAGTATTTTGCTCCCTTTCAGAGCAGAAATGTCTCCAGTGTATTATCAATGCTTGCTAAGAGACATTGGCATTATCATTATTAACTATTAAAGAGCTTTTATTCTTTTTTACTCCCTCTCCTATTTCCAATGCTAATAATGTTAGTTACCCCCATTCATACGATTCCATTGTACAAGCACATTTTCAATTACAAATATTAGTGAAAAAAGGAGTTTAGTTTACATGGTATACATGTAGTTACAACAATAAGGACTTACAACAAATGTTAGTACCAAATCGATTAGCAAATCCCTTCAGACACCATGTTTACTAAATTTTTACAAAAATTCTGTCAAAAAGTGTGAAGAAAATTGCTAAACAACAGTTGGAATATGTCTGTTTGTGTTATTTTAAGTTTTTGTTTTTTTTCAATTTATCAAGATTATTGTTTTCCACAATGCAGCTAAACATGGATAATAATCGTTAAGATCGGTGGAATGATAAGTATCATGAGTTCTCATGTTCTTGTATTGGTGTACATGTATCTATTGTCTTTTTTTTAGTGATTATTGCATAAACTTTGTTGACATTGATCTATGTGTGAAACAAGTGAGAGTGCAAGTGAGATTGGACAAAACTTCACGGGGTCCTTTCGTTGCTGACCTACAAGTTCAAACATCCTATTGCTTGATTTACATGCATATGTCCAGCTTAAGCCCACAACCAACATCAATCATCATTTTAATAAAAATGTTTTCATTATGTTGTTCTCATGTTTTCGATACCAAATGAAAAACTGAATGAACTTGAAAGAGGAAGATCCACTGACAGGAAGGCTGTTAAATAGAGTTGATCTGAATCTATAGCTACAAGCAAATCACTGTATTTATCTATTTAATTGCATATAAAGTTACTTTAAGAATTATTTGTGCATTGGTACAAGATGCATGTTAGCTGATCTTAGTATATCTATCGAACATAAACTCATTCAGTGGTAGAAAAACAAAAGGGAGATAAAAGAATAAACAACAGGAATTCAAAGTACATGTACAGTGAACAAAAAAGGGGAGCAAGCAGCAAGACAGAGAGGAGAGAGAGAGAGAGAGAGAGAGAGAGAGAGAGAGAGAGAGCAAGAGAGCGTGCGAGAAGTTAGGGGTTAGGGTTGAAGCTGAACAAAAAAAAAAATACAAATTTACTATATTTAAATAATTTTCAAATGGTTAATTTGACATGACATTACAATAAAGATATTTATGTTATGTACAATAATATTCAAAATTAAAATTCAGATACATAAATACAAAGAAACAAGTGAAGAAAATAATAATGTAGAACAAGAAATTACTAAATGGAAGATAGGGAATTAGATAACTATATGTAGTACATGATGCATCAAATGAATTAATTTTAAAAAATTGTTATAAATGAATCTAAAAATGAAATAGGAAGGATATTTTTCATGTAAATCCAATATTAAATAAAACTTGTTGAAGAAATCCTGCAATGGTATAGTGTAAAATTGTTTTTCTAAAGCAATGCAAACATAAAAAGCAGTCAAATGAACAAAACATCAAACTAAATCACAGCATTTACAAGTCATATGAAAACAGAAACATGCTGCTATAAAAGCACTTTGGGGGTAAAACAGTAAAAATGGATAATTTCAGCGTCAACATGCAAAAGAACTGTGTGAAGCATTCACACAATTACTGTACAGTAGCTGCATGCCAAAAGCATGATGCAAAGTGTGAGTTTTTGTTTGTTTTAACCTCAAATATGCCACTTCTCTTCTCTTTACTTCTCTTGAACAGCGTCATGACCTAGATAGAGGGAAAGACATGATGGAAAGATAGTACAAGGTAGGATCTTTGTGGGTGATGGCAGGATAGAAGAATAAGGAAAGGAGATGTGCTCACACATGTACATAATGTACGAAAAACTAAACCAAATTAATCATGATTATATATGTGACAAGCATTTTTCAAACTAGAATATGGGGAAAGGGGTTTAATTACCATTTCCAAACTTCCATTAATTATGCAATAAACACTTTCTACAAATGCCCACAAACAGCGCCAGTCTAATAATTTTCTTCCAGGGCTTTACATGTATCTGTAAAGGGGATGAGATGGGCGCATGAGGGGTGTAAAACCAAACCAGGGGAATGTTTCACAAAGAGTCAAGTTGGACTTACATGTATGGTCATGCGTAAGCGCTAATGCGCGTCCGGTATTTAACGTGTAATTTCATTGATAGATTTCCCAATAGTGCATGTCCCTTGAGCATGATCGGACCAATGCGATGATGCATATTATACAGCACGCAACTAGGAATTTAAGTACGACTTTAAGTCCAGCTTAACTCTTTGTGACACACCTCCCAGTATGCATGACAGGGTAAGGAAGGAATGGTACACGGGAGGGTATTTACAAGCTGTAGTTAAAACACGCATGGAAGGGAATGTATGCTATAAAACATACAGTGAAACACAAAGCAGAGGACCAAACATTCATAATTTTAAAGGCTCACACATAATATGAAGACCAGTGTATACAGCAAGTGCTGCAGGGCATTTATCTTTATGCCATTGTGTGAAAGAATGCATCCTTAACACAAAATACAAAAATGCAAAATTTAAAATGTCTATTTTGACATACTGGAAGAGAATTTTAGCAAAGATCATGTCACAAGAAGATCATATATCAATATACAAGGTCTACATGCTACTTGTGAAATTATCAATCATTGTTTGAAAAATGTGATTTTTAAATAATTTTCCATTTTGCGTTCCAGACGCGTTCTTTCGCACAACGACTTTAAGATAAGCTGCCTAAGAAAGTAGTAACAGGTAAGCAGTATTAGAGAATTAGAGATAAAAAATACAAAGTTGGTAGGTACTATTCCTAGTGGTGGTCAATTTTAATGTTTTTGTGATACTTTGGAAGAATTTTGTTTTTAGATGTTGAATACCAAACAAGGAGAATTTCATCTGTAAATTAATCTGTGTATTCCACATACGTACACCACTGAAACAAGGTTATTATCTGTTGATGTCCCGACTACCTTTCCCCATTTACATGTATATGAGATTATGTTTTCCCATCAAATACATATCATAAAAGTGGCTTTAATAGCAAAATGGAGTTTTGAGAGAAGACACATCTGGAGCGCAAACAGCACAAACAAATATGCATTTTGCATTACAGAAGTGCCTTTTTTATTAGAGGAGGCGCTGTGGCCCAGTGGTAGAGCAGTGGTCTCGTAACCGGGACTACCACGGTTCGAAACCAAGTGGATGCGCTAATGACCTTTGGTAAGGTATTAATCCTCATTACCAGGGAGGGGACTGTCGGTCCCCTGGTTGCTTACTAACAAGCGTACACATGCTATCTTAGCAGTCAGGTTAAATAACCGACCATTTAATCCATTTACCCATTAACCCATTTGTGTCACTACAATTTGCTATTAAGCTACCTTAAGAAAACCCCAACAGGTTTGAAAAATTGGTTTGTTAAACTATCAGATTTCATATAAGGTTAAATAGGATATGTGACATAGTTCTTCATGAAATTCCACTTTGAAGGATCAAACCAACAGATTACCACAGATCCCTGTTTAGATATTGGTGTAGGTGGATGGATGAATAAAATTCTCATATGTATTGGGAAATAGACATATTCTTACCGATTTGGAGTCTCTAGCTCTCTTCATGTCAACCTCATACATCTTACGGACCTGCTCTAACATCCTGAAAGGTACCTGTGGTGTGAGATAGAGACAGACACGAGGAGAGAAAGGAACAGAGAGAAAGAGACACAGAGAGATAGAAATGGGAGAGAAACAGAGAGAGAGAGAGACACACACACAGAGAGACACACAGATGTAAGAGGAGACAGAGAGATGGAGGAATAAGAAGTTATTCATTAGAAGAACCAGAATAATATAAACAGGATATTAATCTATATTACTTCAACCCAATTCTAATTAACTACAAACAACTCAACAATTATTCAAAATTCACTTGCCAGAAACTTTATAGAGAAATCATGACTAAGTGTGAACTGACAACACTGATGACTGAAGTTGGCAAAAGGGATGAAACCTTCTTGAAATACAAGATATAATGATCTTACATATGCATGTATATCATGAAGTCTCACTAATATGCCAAAATGTGGTCTTTTGTCATTCACATCTTTATGCATAAATCTGTTTTTGTTTTACTGCAAGATATAGAAGTTATTCCAATTGTCAAACTACAAAATGAACACATTACAGAATCATCATACACCACATGTGTACAGTTTTAACCTGGGCACTGTTTCATGAAAGTTGTCAGCACAGACAAGTTATCATCCTCTGATAATTACCATAGTAACAGTCAGTGACCAGTGCTTCTCAGCCAATCAAAACCAAAGATTTTACTGAACTTGTCAGAGAATGACAACTTGTCAGTGCTGATAACTTTCATGAAATGGTGCCCCGTTCTCTAAAGAATTCTCTTCTCCCCTACAAGGCTAATCATTGTAAAGGAGGCTGTTTTGTTCAGGAAAACTCTTCACTTTTTTTTCCAATAGCAAGAAGACTGCATTTGCATTGCAGCATTACTTATCATTTTTTCCTTCATATTTTTGCATATTTTATCAAAGCTAAAAAAAAATATCCAAGAGATCTAGTGAGCCTTTCCAGAGCTACACTGCTCACAGGGTTAAACATAGAATTAACCCTTCATGACAGAGGTCCACATTTTGTGGTTTGGCCTAATATCTTTTGATGCAAAGCCCTAAAAATCATACCAAATACATGAGCAGAAAGAGCAAAAAAATTCTACACAAACTGTGCCCATTTTGGTTGCGTCAATATTCGTTGTTTGATGATGAAATTTTTTAAAAGGAAAATAAGCATTAAAGTCCTTAAATTGGCAATGTGATAGAAAGTTTAAAATCACCATTTTCCCCTGCAAATTGGCAAATTTTTGACTTCTCATTAAAATTTCTGTCAATTTATATTCATTTCAGATACATGACATTTTATAAGAAAAATGTAGCAATAAAATAAAAATGTTGGTGTTGCCAATTTGAAGAATAAAAGCTGATTAAATTAGGCTTTAAATAATTCCTGTCATGAATGGGTTAACCGAGTTTCTGCACGTAAAGGGAAACCTAAAAGAATACCTACCACCCACAGGATATTGTGGTACTTGACTAGCATGCGCATGATGTTTGACGTCCCTGCTGCTATGTGAAGCTCTGAATAGTCAGGTGACTTCTTCCTAGAGATAGCTCGTCCTGAGAACAGGTTTGGTGCCATGATCATGGCCACGTTGTTCAGAGACATCTTATTCTGTTGCTCCTCGCTGACGACTCGGCTCAAGAAAGTAAGTAAGAGCTGAAAATAGAAAATGGAATGACATCAAATAAAACCATCACAAAAAAATGTGATATACCTAAATGTGTACACTAGTAAGCGTTATCGTTTTCCATCTTTTGATACAGAACATGGGTATAGGCATGGGTGAACAGGGGCAGAGCTGCAATGATCTTGATGATATGATGTTCTGCGCTAATCACTCTGCTTGAAGAGTAAATACGAGTTGAAAATAGAGATGACATCAATAGAGTCGTCACACAACATGTGATAATACACACAGTATATGACGGTGGTATCATTTACTATCTTTGGGTGCAAAATGAAGAAAAAAATTGCCCAAGCAGGCAAGCACAATTAGTTCTCATTGTGATCTTGTTCAGGAGCATAATTTCCGGACAAGTGTTTTTTTCATGATCACAGACTTGGACCATATGGAAGAGCAAAAGCTGAAATAGACAACAGGGATTACAGAAATTAAATCAATGGACAACATGTCATGCATCTCTCTTAAAGTGGTAGAGGGTAATTTCTTTGGATACAAAATGGGGGAAAAAAACAAAACAACATTTGTGCCAAGCACCTGTAGAGTGGTCATGGTGATGTTGATCAGGATATTACGTTCTAAGATCCTTCAATGACTAAAAAGACTTGGCTAAAACGCATGATCTGAAAATACAGTGTAGGCAATGGGGCAACATAGGTTAAAGCCACAAGAAAAATAAGAGCCTATGTGAAAGTGGTGGGGTGTACTATTTTTGGCTGGCAGAAGGGCATTAATGCATGCGCACAGCGCAATGTTATACATCCCTGGCTGGCAGAAGAGCGCTGACGCGCGCTCTTGAGCTAATGCCCTTCTGCCAGGTGGAGGATGTATAAAATCCTGTACTAACACCCTTCTACCAGCCGGGCGACGATATTACCATAAACATACGAAAAATAGTAATGACGTAGTTCAAAGACATTTAGTTCTGTGACCCATAGGTGAATACACATTGCAAGGAGGGAATGGAAGAGTTGAGATCAGACAAATGATTCATGAATATGAAATAAGCTAAGGTGTGAAACCTATTAGCAACAGAATTATCCTGAGCTTTCAGAGCTTTTATTTACTATGAAGTGATGGAAAATTATTACTGAAAGTTCAAGGCAAAGTGAATATTGTAATGGATTCTCTGGTTACATATGATTTCTAATGACGCACTCATTGTGTTTTGAGAGTTTTTTTTTTTCAAATAGACCAAATCAATTTTGAGACTTCCACCTGTCCCCGGAACGTGAGAATATGAGCTGAAAATAGACCCCGGTTGAAAAAAAACCATACGTGGGTCTAACCACCAGACAAAGATGATGCATAATTGTGTGAGGGGCATTATCTTTAGATACCAAGACCTAAAAATAATGTAAAATTCATGAGCAGAAAGGTCAAAATTCTCTCCACAGTGAGTACCATATATTTCGAGGCTAATGTATGTTTCACAATGATCATTTCCTAAATGCAGGGTACCCAAATTTGTGGCTTTTTGTATGATCATGACACGATTATTTCGTCATTATTCTTTGTTAATAATCGCACGCAGCCTTGCCAAAATTTCACATTAACTTCAACACTTGTGGCGCTGTATTCAATAAAATGACCTAGCCCGTGGCTATATGCATCACAAATACAGCCATCTACAAAAATTGACAGCTCGCTGACAAACTCATCACTCCTGGCCAGACACATTCTTCTCAAAATAATTTTTCCTTGGTCTAATCTTCTACATCCATCTTTCCCCCTTCCCCCCTGTCAGGCAGGTAAAGCCCCATGACGGACCTCATGCCATATGCCCTAGGGGCGGTCGCAGGTTAATTGACCAATGACAGAAACTAACCATTGTCAGGTTCCAGTCCAACAGAGAACTGGAACAGGAGGAAGTCCTGGTCTAATTTATGGTCCAATTTATCTGGGCCGTATCAATTCTCATCTAATAACAGCTATGCCATGCTCTTCCTCTTTCATCAAGAAAAAAGTGGTTATTCTAAACAGGAAAAACCAGTTGTTTTCACTTTAACCCATTGAATACTAGCCCTGATAACTTGACATAAAATCCACTGAAATTGCATGACTGTTGAATCAAAACTATAAGTGTCTATATAGGTTTAAAATATTTATTTGGTTTTCATAGTCGTATTTGCAACCCACACACCAGCATGGTAGTTTTCCTTAAAGTGTCCAAACACCTGAATATATAATTTGTGTACAGCTAGTATGTGAGAAATTACCCCCCCCCCAAAAAAAAAAAAAAAACCCCACAAAACACAAAACAAAAAAAAACAAGAAAAAAACAAGAACAAAACTTTATCTAGCATTCTAAGGGTTATTAAAGGTTAAGGAGTTTGAAAAAAAACCCAAAAGAAAACATATTCAAATGCCTCTATGATTCTAATGCCCTTATTCATGCCAGCATGTGCACATATATCAACTAGTCTACCTCACAAAGCTGCTTCACGTTTAATAATCGAGAATACATTTGAACTTGCAATATCTCTTTGAAGAAGTAATATTTCAAGCTCACATTCTGAATGATTGAATCCTTGACATACATACATGGCACAATATCTTTTGATGACTGGTACACTTTAAAAGATTTATAGCTGAGTAACTTTAACATACTTGAGTTAATCTTTTGAAGAAAACAGACAAATTAAGTGAAAAAAATATAAAATATCAAATTAGATCAATCTGTGTGAAAAAAAAAATTCTCCAAGGCAATTATCTATTTAGGTTGTAAGAAATACATGTAGCTTCATAGTCACTTTATAAATGTAGAAAGATCTACATTTATAAAATGATCATATATTTCACAATACAATTACTGGTAAGAATAATTTAACAAATACAGTATGTTGGGGGCAGCAATACAATACTCCCTCATTGCCCCCCCCCAAGGGAAATAAAGAATAGAGAAAATGTGATGAAGCTACATGTATGGAAAAAGAAAGACAGATTAAAAGAGAGAGAGAGAGAGAGAGAGAGAGAGAGAGAGAGAGGCCTCATTTGAATGTATTCCAGCACTTTAGAAAAGTCAATGAAGATTGTGAAGTAGTACCTTTAAGACATTGACTAATCAATGACTAAACTAATTATGTCTGCAGGAGACATGGGTGTCTGTGTGAAAAGGCTAAGTAATTATCAAGTTTGTTATCTTCCTATTGTCCCAGACATTACATTTCCTGCTCTCAAGATAAGCCCACTGTCTGCATACTATTTGGTTCCTCTCATATTACTTCTATTATATTGTCATATCAACAAATGAATTGCATAAGCAATGCAGAAAACACTAAAATCTAATTATTATTTTTCATAATGTTGTAATATGGGTTGCAAGTTTCCCATTAAGACACATGCACTTGCTTTGCCCAAGTACATATGGACTTGAATATATTGTAAAAGTGGAATATTGGGTGGTGTGGAAATTTTCACGCATTTCGCATGGCACAAGACTTGCGCGAAAATAAAACTGCAATTTTTTTATTTTATTTTGCACATGAATACAGTTATTTTAACTGTCTGGGAAAATTAAAAATGCATGATGGCATTTAACTCAGCTGAGCGCGAATAATTAATTGTGCGAAAATTTCCACTTTTACAGTACTATTATTACACTGTACATGTACAGTACGTATCTTTAGCCTCAGTCCATACAAAACCTTTTCACAGCAACTTGTCCCAAACTTTAATAGAAAAAAAGATACAGTAAGTCTGCGAATGGGCGACTGTTATATTACATGACATTTCTGTGGATAATTTGAGACATCCAATTCCCAAAGATTAAAATTCTAACAATCCAAGATCCAAACCTTCACTTTCAGCTCAAGCTTCTATTGCATTTGTGTATGTGCTTTTGAAATTTAACACAATGACTACTGATTTCTCTAATTCTGAATAAGCTTTATACAGGAGCCATCCCACAAAGGGTTAATTTCAAAAGGTAATGAAACTCATGTGGTATTAGAAGAAAGAATGGAACTGAAATGGTTTCCAATACAATACACTTTTAATCACTTGACTCAACTTGCTGTTAGTTTCATTATATGTCATATATCACCAACAGAGCCAAGCCTACTTGACGTTGAAATCTAGGCCAAGCATTATCTACCTTCGATTCAACCCATCACGAGGGGCCCTTCCTGATTATCACCATGTCATCTAGAACAGTTTCACAAGATTATCTCAAACTGACCCCCAGTGTAGCAAGGCTAAATGTGACAAGAAATCCCTCTAAATATAGAGTACATTGTAGGTCAAGCACGTATATACATGTATGACCATTCGCATGTAGATGCAAGATATTGTATTGGAAATAGAATTACAGGCACGTCTGTGACAATACAATACAATGCCATTTGTACTTGACCTTATCCTTACTGAAGCATAATAAGGTCTTACATAAAGGAAATAGATCTTCAAAATCTCTACTCAAGTCTTATTGAAGGTCACAAGATGGGTTTAAAATGAAAAGCAAAGGATAATCAAGCCTTAAGGGATAGGTTCATGTAATTTGAGCGGAAAGAAAGAGCTTTACACTAATCATTGAGAAGCTCAGTAGTTTCAATGTTGATTACATGTATTCACTTTTTTTTTCAAGAAGAGATCCCTGAAAATTTTGGAACTAAACATATTTTTCTCTATTTTTCTTCTTTTTCACATAAAGCTGGACAAGTACATGTAGCTAGCTTTCCTTGTTATATAATCCTGAAACACCATGAGTGATGTATGTACAGGAATTATGGAATTTGATCCCATTAATCATTAACCAATAACTTTCTATCTATTGCTCACTGTCTGAAAATTGTAAAGCACTGTGAAACCGCTCATATGAAAGGGGACCATATCAATGAACTCATTGTATCGTATCATATCGTATCCCAGTGTAAGCAGGGAAACTCCCATCTCCCTGGTATAAGTGTCTAATTCAATGACAATTCAGGAATTAGAACTCTAAATTTCATGTATTTCAGATGTCCTTCCTGTACACATACAAGGAACTGGACAATAGGATTTGATAAATGTGTCAAATCAATAGGAAATAGGTCTTGATATTGTCAAACTATATCAAATATATCATGGAGCAGTAGCAGACAAGATATAAACAGGGCCAAGTCAACACAGTCGGAATGATGGAGAAAAACTTGGCAACTCTTATGAAAATACCTGACTCATCTGTGTATCACCATTGCATTGCAACCATTTACAAAACTGTTCCGTATTAGAGACCACTTTGGCAAACTGTTGTTCTATAATGACTAGATAAATACATAATATATTTGTAGACACACCAACAGGTGTACAGTATTATTCCACTTCCTTTCACGATACAGCTTTATAGTATTAATCCTTTTGATGGAAGAGCCCAAACAGCCAAATATTTCGCAGGGTTCGTGACAAGAATGACTGACATTGCAAGGAAATCACTAACTTGTTAATTTTTATCCAAACCACAAATGATGTCAATTTTCTCAGGCAAAAAACAGAGAGCGACAGATAATATGGCAGAGGTGAAGGGTGCACGCACATGCATCGAATTCATTGAAGTTCACGTGATGTGTGTCCTTGCTTAAAAATATCAACAGCACTCAGAAAAACTGAACAAAAGGTTTTCATCTTCAACAGGATGAGAGCCAAATTAAGATTCCTTGATAGAACAAGGTGTAAATCTCTGCACTTCCCAACAATAGCATTACATATTCATCAGAAAGACCACAAATAGAATTCTTTCCAGGAAATGCTGATGCACAACTACCTTATCCATAGTAGAACTATATTTATGAAAGGTGACTGCTGATGTTCAAAATCCTAGGAGGTTACTGTGAGTGTTATCATTGTGTCTACATGTATTCATCTCAAGATATCTAAGGTCTGATTCGTGAAGTCCAAGTCTGTCAGGATATATAGAGACATAAAAATATAACAGATTATACGAAGAGATCCACAAGGGTAGAGGGCTACACTAAAGGGCATATCTCTTAGAATATTTCTTTAAATTCCAGGTCCTTTAGACCAGAGGACAAGGGTGTCCGCAATCTCTAGAACAGGTGAAAAACAAGCTCTGGAGCAATTTCGGAAGAACAAGACATTCCAAAACATCTAGACTTTGATCCTCATAACGATCATAAAGAGCCTCATGGCAGATTATGAGGATCTTTAGAGTTCACCAAAGACATCATCATACTACATTTTCAAACATAGGTAAGGACAAGGCATAGGTTCCACTCTCAAAGGACACATTCTACAACATTTCATGTTCAACAAGGGTACCTTGACCCATTGCCTACTGGAACTGGTGATCCTGTGTTAAACCTATGGGGAATCAGAGAATACAAAGGTCAAAGGATTCAATGTTTTCAGAAAAGAGAATGAATGAACAAGCTACAGTTTAAATGAGTCAAAAGAATAAAACATTTCAGTAATCCAGGTTTAGATCTCCATGCAGATCATGAAGATCATTGTATCACCCAAGATGTCATCAAAGTTACCCTGTTACCAAGTGGAACCAGGTTGTCCCTGTATTGAACCTATGGGAATTAGAGAATTCAGCAGTCCCCAGGTTAATAGTGGTTGGGGACATGATGTAAAATTGTAGCTGTGACCCTCTCAGATGAACTCTACAGCTTCCTATGTTCAACATGGGTGTCCTAAATGTCAAGAAAAGGTGAGGAATAGGCCTAAAACTCATTCTGTTTACAAGGCATTTTAATCCTGGTATGTAAATAATCCTCATACAGGGTTCATAAGGGAAGTCATTACTATCAAGAAGAGGTGAAAACAGGGCTACGGTCTGACTTGGTGTAACCCATTTTAGGTCATAGGCAGTATCTCCCACCCAAGTGTTATACTATGTCCTTGTACTAGGAATAATCTTCAAGGAATGTTCATGTTTTCCTTCAAACAAGCAGAAACAAATATCCTCAGTATACTTCATTGCCATGGAAATTATCTTGTGTTCAATATATCAGAGGAATAAAGAGTTATAGGTCAAAATATAACTACTGACAGTTCTCTTGTTTCCACAGATTTAGCATAGGGAAACCTGGTTCCAATAAAAAATGGTTTTAATGAATGACAGTTATTTACAAATTTGGCATCACAGAAAGGGTTACAGAGAAGACATTTCAAAATATCTTACGTTAGATCCTCATAAACCACCCATAAAGATCCCCAGGAGTTCATCGAGGAAACCCTCAATGCCAGTTAGACCTTGCTTGTGGTTTACACAGTTAGGATCACATAGGCATATCAAATGTCACATCATCACATCGCGATACCAATCTAGGCTAGTAATGACGCTCATCTCGGCAAGGAGAGTCATGTACAGGCACATGGCGGACTAAGTGCAGCTCCTGAAAGATGAACATCAAACATCGAGAGCAAGTAGACCTTGTGAAACCTAAAACGTGGGAAGCGGAAGAAATGAAAAGCTTCCCCTCATCTTGATACGATCTGACTCACTCTCCTCCTCTCTGAGTCAAGTCTAAACAGGATGCTCTCTCCTCTCTCAGTCTCGCTCTATTCTCTCTCCCTCTCTGCGCCGTCTTCTCCAGACTCCAGCTTCCCAAGGGGGTGGGTGGGGCTAGCTAGCCTGGGGTGAATGTCTCTCTACCCTTCACAGAAGCTACTGTCCTCTAATTCATGAATAACTAAAAGTCTTTCAAGAGAGAGAGGAAAGAGTGGGAAAAGGCTTGAAAATCTTCTATTTCTTCGTCGCTATCTCAACACTCATTTTTCCTGAAGGAGTGGGCGGCCCTGACTAACTGGGGTTAATGTCTTCCTACCCTTTACAAATGCTACTATCCTGTAATTCACAACAACAAAAGGCCTCTACAGAGAGGGAAGAGGCAGTGGCCATGGAGGGGCTTGACAGTCTGCCCTATGAGTGCTTCATCATGATCTCCATACTCAATCTTTGCAAAGGAGAGGGTGGAGCAAAATGGGGTTAATGCCTTTCTATCCCTCAATGAAGCTACTGTCCTCTCATTCATAAATAACCAAATCCCTCGATAGAAAGGGGGTGGGGGGCTCGAAAGGCTGCCATATCACCACTACATCACCATCTGTTCACTCTGTCTTCCCATGTGGGTTGGAAGGGCTTGCCAACTGGGGTTGATGTCTTCTTATCCTTCACCAAAGCTACATGTTCTGTCCTTTATTTCATTAATAACGACAAATCTCTCCTGAAAAAGGGTGGAGGGAGTAGGGGGAGGCGGAGGAGGAGGAGGAGGGTGGGGGAGGGGGAGGGTGAAGTTTGAAGATCAGCAATATCTACTTCAAAACTGTTGCCATCTTTTACACTCAACTTCCACAAGTAGTGACTGGATTGACTAACGGGGGTCAATATTTTCCTGCCCTTCAATACAATGCTCTACATGACGAAACTTTAAAAAGAGAGAGGGTAGTGACATTTTCAAAAATCTGCCCCTTCGCCTATTTGAGATGTATTCTTTTCAACACTGTCATCTCTTGTCTGTGGGTGTCAGCTGACTAACCCTGTTCAACATCCTTTGACCTGTCAGAAATGCTACTGTCCTCTTCTAGATTTTAAACCAGGATCATAGACTCCTCCTTTGTGAAAATACAAGAAGCTCCAAATCTGCACAAAATTTTGGGCAATTTATTCACAGAAGGTACTGAAATAGATGTTCTATATTAAAGTCTAAGTGCTCTTTTTGCAGGTAACCAAATTATTTTAAGTTAGTCAAAAGAATGTCTCACACAAGAAAAGTGAGATTACATACCCTGCCTTTATCACAGCTAATAAGATAAGTATTTAATGCTTGATTTTCAGATTTGTGTTATTCATTTGCCAGGTAGCTAGTACACTACCAAGTACAATTTTTGAAGACCTAATTTACATGTCACTAATGCAAGCAGAGGAACTCTAAGGCTTAGCAAATGAGGATAAATACCCGGCCTAAAGTTACAGGTTCTGATCCTACCTCTCTCTTTGTTTAAACAATGCACTTACAATTCAGAAAATTGTACAGAACAAGTTCCCTCACAAAATATCAATACATGCAAGCAATATGAATGCTTCAAGAGATGCAATTTGAAGTGACTTTGAGCAAAATAATGCTTTCAATTTCAAAGAAGATAGAAAATAATTAGGATTGGATACTCTTTCCTTTAATAAATTTAATCTGGTTATTTGTGAAATGGGACAAGGAGACAGCATGGACATAAAACTGATTGCATGACAGAGACTGCTGTGCTCACTTCCTGTCTTCCCATCATGCCTGGCAACCGGGATGATAACAGCAGGCCATCATAACAGCCCAGAGACAAACACCCATCTAAATGACTCCACAGGGTTTGTTCAGACACAGGCAATGTGAATGACCCTGAACAGTAATTCCTTACACACAAGCCATCATAACAGCCCAGAGACAAACACTCAGCTGGGGGCTTCTACATGTATAAAATGTGTTTAGCCACAAGCACTGTCAACGTTTCACAACAGTATTCTTCATATGCACAGGCCATCAAATCAGCCCAGTGCTGAATGTCCACCGAGATGTATGACTCCATTTAATGTGTTTAGGTACAAGCATCGTCAATGATCAATAACAATAAATACATAAGTCAAAAGTCCAGAAACAAATACCCAGCTGTAGGATCAAGTTGGGTAGAGTAGGTTTACACAGAGGTATCATCAATGTTCCTGATTAGTAAACTCCAACTACAAAAGATGGATTATATTTTGTAATATGAAGCATGAGAGAAATGTAGATATTCATTTTAAATGAACTTTCTTACATTCTTATAAGTCTTAATTCTCTTGAAAATCTTGCCTGTGCTTCTCTGCGACCCTTCATCATTATCATAAACATCTTCCAGTCCTTGATACCTCACTAGACAGTGAGATGCTTCTGTAACAAAAATATATTTTGTTTGTTTTAAATTCAAAGCCTAATGTTCCATGAAATTTTATTTTGAATCTTGGGATGGCAACCTGCAAATGAAATACAATCTGTTGCTGATGAATGTATTTCAGGTAGTATCCTAGATGATCCCAGGACAATAAATTTGAGAAGGGCAGACACTAAGCCCACAAAGAGAAGTTAAAGTGTGAATGCTAAAGCATTCAGGTCGATCATAAAACATCATGACAGGTCTGGCAAAAGTCTAAGATAACAAACAGATATTTCCTCTGGAAACCGTTTAATCTCGCTGCTGGCAGCCGTTCTCAGCCTATTTGGGGATATTCCATAATTTGTCACGAACAGGTACCAAGGAACAATTTGACTAGGATTTATTGGGGCGTGTAATTGAAAGTCCTTTGTTTCCCGGAGTCCTTCATTCGACCGTGAGCAATCTACATCAAGGAAAGGGAGGTACAACATCTAAGTCTTGCCACATTGCAAGGTATGACTGACATCTGTCACCACTGCCAAAAGAATAGACAGCCTCTGGTGATCACAAAGAGATCCATCTTCTATGAGAATTTATTCTGAAATAAATGTATTAAAAGGGTGGTGAACCTGTTCAGCTTTCCCACATGGGAATTTTATTAGTACCACTTTGGGAAACAGACTTTGATGATTGCTGAAAGATCCTTTCAGATAACTTTCTTAAGGAAAAATGTAGGAAAGGGCAGAAAACCTACTAGCCTTTCCACATGGGAATTCATCAGAATCATTTGGGTAATAGACAGACTCTGGTGACTGCTAAAAGATCTATCCTCTGGATGATCTTGGAAGAACATGGGAAGAGGATGAAAAAACCTGTTTGATTTTCACACATGGGAATCTATCAATACCATTTGGGAAATAGACAGACTCTGGTGATCAGTAACAGGTCCACCCCTTTTAGCATTTTTTGAATGAAAAGTATACATGTGGGGATAGGGTGGTGACATCTGCTAAGCTTAGCCACATGCAGGACTCGGGTAGAAAAAAAGACTTTGTTTGATAATAAAAGATCCTTTATTACTACAATATTCTGAAGGGATCTAATCTTTTCCACATGAGAATCTGTCAATACCACTTGCAATACAGATGGACTGATGATCACTACAAAGATCTTTCTTTCTACAATTACTGTTAGTTACAATGGGAGAAGTAAAGCAGCTTTAAAGTAAAAGCTTTTTCACATTTAAATCTATCTGTATCATTAAGTAAAATGGACTGCCTCTGATCATCACAAAAAGTCCTTTTCTTCTTTGTCATCTGTTTCTTTGGGCTACACAATAAAACAGAGTTGCATGATAACCCTTTCACATATGTAAGAATATGTAAAATGAGTAGCATATAAAAAAGAACAGCTACCCTTTATGATCACTAAAATATCTCTGCTTCCAAAAAATTCTTCACATGAGCAATTTAGGAAAGGGTGGTGCACCAGCATAACTATTCCACTTGGCAACCTTTTAGCACCGTAGGAAAATAGACTTTGATAGCCACTATAGCATTCTTTCTTTCTGTTACATTTCTGTGTGGGTAGCATATAGGAAGGGAGGTACACCTGCTTGTTATAAACCTTTCAACAGGGGAATCTTTCAGGTACCATTTTATGAACAGAGAGACTATGAAGAGCACCGAAACATCCTTTCTGTCAGAATGTACACCTGTTAATTATAAGCATTTCCACATGGGAATCTATCAGTCACTACCATTCTGAAAATAGACAGACTTCTATGATCACTTAAAGACCTGTAGGTACTACTTGGTAAATAGACAGACTTTAAAGTTTTTCCACATGGGAATCTATCAATACCATTTTGAAAATAGACAGACTTCCAATCACTAAGACCTGTATTACTACTTGATAAATAGACAGACTTTAAAGTTTTTTCCACGTGGGAATCTATCAGTATCATTTTCAACATACACTGTAGACAGACTTTTATGATCATTTCCAGATTTCTTTTCTGCAATGAATTTCTTGGAGAAAATAATACAGGAATGGAAAGCATTCTTGTACATTACACATACACTTTTCCAAATGGTATATTTGTCAACACCATTTGTAATATAGGAAATAAATGATGAAAGATTATTTCTCTTATCGTGAGCCGAACCCTTTCAATGCCCTAGATTGCTAACCCCGGCATGGAGTTAGAAGTTTAGTTTTTGTTATCCTCTTTCTCATCCTAAAAAATGATGAAAAATGTTAATAAAACCACTGACCAAAGTTTCTTTCTCGTCTTAATGTTTAGTTATTTCAAGTTACGTGAACAGTCAGTGGTTTGGAAATAATATCTTTATGTTCTGTATGACATATGCGATTCTGGATGAACTTAAAAGGCACTTTATTATGCTTTTTTGCCCTTACCTTTAGTGTTGCTCTGTGTGTATCTGGTAACACCAAGACCAGGAGATTAAGGCACTGGAGCTGCTTTTTCCGGTCCTTGATTTCTTTTAGAAAGGAAAGACAAGGACAGATTATATGCCTATCAAGTCATTATGATTATCTTGTATCTTGTCAGGAAGTTTCACTGGTTGTTTGTTAATAGTCAGTTGAAGGTTTGAAAAGACAGGTAACACCTGATTCAGGTTTATTTTCGATATATCCTGCAAAACATAAATCTTAACAAGAACAAAAGTCTTGGAGAAAAATAATCTTAATCAGATGCCTTATATAATGATAGTGCTAAAAATTTGGATGAAGCAGTTTCACTGGTTGTTTGTTGATAGTCAGTTGAAGGTTTGAAAAGACAGGTAACACCTGATTCAGGTTTATTTTCGATATATCCTGCAAAACATAAATCTTAACAATAACAAAAATCTTGGAGAAAAATAATCTTAATCAGATGCCTTATATATTGATAGTGCTAAAATTTGGATGAAGCATCACAAGTACAAATCAAGGATTCCATAACACAAGCTTTGATAGCAACCACAATCACAACCACCATCTGCCATTAAATTAATTGATAACTGTGTTCAATTAATAACAAACTAAAAAATTGTATATCAATAGCTAAGCTTTGAGTTACGGGGCCCAGATTATCATGATCAAACATGTGTAGTAGTACTCACTCTCGACCATTGCGAAGGCATTAGTACTCAAATGTGAGGATGGGCGTGGGCATCTCTCGCAGGAATTGCTTCAAGAGTCCGACTGCATCGTTTATCCGGAGATCTTCAAAGCTGAACTTGCCGTCGTAGAAGTCCCTTTCAATCTCTTCCCTTAGTTGCTGTAAACATAGTCATTCAGAAAAAAAAAATGGAGAAGCATTGCAACATAATACTGTTACTAACAGTTACTAACATACCGTCTATTTGGTGCCAGAAGGGCATTAACCCATTCGTGGCAGGAATTATTTAAAGCCTAATTTGATCAGCTTTTATTCTTCAAATTGGCAACACCAACATTTTTAATTTATTGCTACATTTTATTTATAAAACGTCATGTATCAGAAATGAATATAAATTGACAGAAATTATGATAAGTAAAAAAGTTGCCAATTTGCAGGGGAAAACAGTGATTTCAAACTTTCTATCATATTGCCAATTTCAGGATTTTAATGCTTTTTTCCTTAAAAAAATTTTCAGCATCAAACAATGAATATTGATGCAACCAAAATGGGCACAGTTTGTGTAGAATTTTTTGCTCTTTCTGCTCATGTATTTGGTATGATTTTTAGGGCTCTGCATCAAAAGATATTAGGCCAAACCACAAAATGTGGACCTCTGTCACGAATGGGTTAAGGATGTGTAAACTGATATGAGTTAACGCCCTTCTGGCTCCGAACAGACGATATAAGTATGGAGATACATACAGTGCATGTGAACAAAAGTCAACACATATACATGTATTTTAACATCTTTGATGAATAAAAAAAAGGGATGAAAATTGGTTTAGAGAAATAAAGTTGCATGCTTTGTTTTAAGTTTATCAGTCTCATAAAAAACATAAACATTTTTATATACATAAAAGGAAAAATTTTCTTCAATAAGCAAAGTTACCACTTAGTAATTATCTGTACATCATATTATGTATTCTATATCATACACTTTAACGCATGAAATCAATCATGTGACTAAAAAAAGATGACTCACTCTTACATTAACATTTAGGGATATTTCACATGGAACATTACTGAACCACAATACATACAAGTCTTTGCACAATGTACAAATTAAGCCCACTTTCCCAGAATTCATTCAAACCAATATACTGTATGTGACCCTCCACCACAAAAACGACCAATAAGTTGCAATGGGAGTTTTAGAGTAAACGGGTAAAATAGAGAGCTTGGGGTTGAAATATTGTTTTTAGGCTCTTTATTTTTTCTGATAATTCATTTATTGATCTGCCATCTGACTAAATTTGAAAGCCATCTGCATGTAGAAATGAGTTTTTTTCTCTCGATTTAAAATCACTATTTTGGGGAAATTTTGAAAGAAAAGTATGCCAGCATGCTGGGTAAAACCGGTCTCCACATAAACATGCGCATATAGCTCAGAAGTTATTAACTCTATGACTTTGAAAATTGAAACAAGGAGAGAAGTATACTCCTTTGAAACTATTTCAAGTGTGAGCCAAATCTGATAATCCTTTCATAGTCAATAGGAAATTTTCTTCAACCTTTTAGTGAGAAAAACAATAGGACACTAGTATGGCAGTCCCGAATGTCACTCCTCTTTACATCCTGTTATTCTGGTGATTAGCCTGTCTGACAAGCCTTCATTCTCATTGTAATTTCAAAGGCTTTCTTGACAAGGCAAGCCATACATCATTCAGTCCAAGCTTTCAAACTATGTTAAAATGTAAAATGTCAAATTTCCGACTTATTGGTCGTTTTGTGGTGGAGAGTCACATATATACATGTACAAACATCAGACAGCGATGGAAGGTTTTTTGTGACTTTGCGATCACAAACTACTAGAATCTCCTCCCATGGGTACAGAGCATAAAAACACAGATTAATGCTTTCCTACATGGCACTGCTGTGGCTGAACTCCAATCACCACACATGTAAAACTTCCACAACGCTATTTCCCTATTCACTTAAATGCATTTCTAGTTGATTAAGTTTGACATCTATGTCGGCTCTGCCCGTATGTAGCCTTTTATCAAAGTACAGTAATAAACAGAAACAAGGTTACACTTCCTGTGGAAAATAGATCTTTTCCTATTTTCTCTGGCATCAAAGAGAGGCACGTTCCACTCTTTTGAGGGTTTTCAGTAGTTTCAAGTGCACTGATATATTGTTTCTTTGTAGTAATCACTTTATCGCTATGTTATCAATACTTTCCTACAATTATTACTATAATAATAAATCCTACTCTATAATGATATTTATAGGAAATCTCGCATATACACTTACTATCAAAAGGTGAAATTTCTTTCCACCCAGTAAAATCATGTGTTTACCAAAACAGAAGTATATCTTTGATAAGATTTGTGGTAAATGGCAACAAAGATTTGCTGGAGAGATACCGTGAAGTGTGCCTCCGAGTAGTTCATCACTGCAAATTATTTTTTAGAGGGAAAGGTTTTCGGAGGTTCTTCTGGACAATTCTTGTGCTATGGTAAATTGTAATCTCATGAAACAGTTTTTCCTTCCTTGGTTTCATGGCAAAATCAGAAGAAAATTACAGGCTTCCAATAAAACAAATGTACAAACAAAATTTGCCTGGGCACACAATGTAATACATGGGATCAGTGATCAGAACTTACTTCATTATAAATTAAGGCAAGAGTTCCTATAGCTCTTTCACAAATATTAGACAATATCTGCATTAATTCTGTTATGTTAACATGCAAGGGAAAGATTCTAGCATATGGAAGAATACTATAATTGACTATAAAACCCACAAAAGGCAGACATGCTACATTCTGGACATAAAAATCATCTTTTTTAAACTCTTAGTTAAAGTTTCCTTTCATTCAAGGAACAATCAATGTCACAAGTCTCCTATAATGATTATCAAATCCCCAATGACAACTACTCTAAGCAGAGAGTATTATATTTGAGATGAATTAATGCCAACTCGACATGTTTTTTCTCTCTCCAACCCTTCACAAACAATCCCACATCCAAGGTTATAAGCATTTCCATCAAATCCATGCAATATGTTTTTCATGTCAATTACATTTTCTCTTAATAAATATTTGGAAAAACCAACTCATGGTCATTCTGCCACTATTCCCGACCCATTTCCCACTCATATTACGTGACTCACTTCCTAATTCCAAACCATTACCATGTTTCAATCAATTCTTTTTCCATGTTCTGCTGACTTCACAGATCAATATTTTGTTATGCAATGAATGAATCAGATTTCCTTCCCAAAAAAAATTGGCGGCAATGACGTTTTTGTTGGACAGTTTCACTCTTCTTTGAGAACAATGAATGTACTACTGCAAAAAAAAAATCCAATTTTTTTTCGTAGAAATTTATTAGTAGCTTTCTGATGAAATGTACAGTGTATATCTCTATTCCAGTCTATTATAATGTTATGCAAAAAATCTAAATGGACATGAAATGCAGTACACAAAAAAGGTAATCACAATTTTCTATCACTGTGAAGGCATATCACTCTGACAAGCAAGGAGTGCTTTTTTACAGTCATATTATGCCTCGCA
>CM057153.1:17835552-17860511 GCA_029962745.1 Echinometra lucunter | reverse complement strand
ATAATAAGGTCTTACATAAAGGAAATAGATCTTCAAAATCTCTACTCAAGTCTTATGAAGGTCACAAGATGGGTTTAAAATGAAAAGCAAAGGATAATCAAGCCTTAAGGGATAGGTTCATGTAATTTGAGCGGAAAGAAAGAGCTTTACACTAATCATTGAGAAGCTCAGTAGTTTCAATGTTGATTACATGTATTCACTTTTTTTTTCAAGAAGAGATCCCTGAAAATTTTGGAACTAAACATATTTTTCTCTATTTTTCTTCTTTTTCACATAAGCTGGACAAGTACATGTAGCTAGCTTTCCTTGTTATATAATCCTGAAACACCATGAGTGATGTATGTACAGGAATTATGGAATTGATCCCATTAATCATTAACCAATAACTTTCTATCTATTGCTCACTGTCTGAAAATTGTAAAGCACTGTGAAACCGCTCATATGAAAGGGGACCATATCAATGAACATCATGTATCGTATCATATCGTATCCCAGTGTAAGCAGGGAAACTCCCATCTCCCTGGTATAAGTGTCTAATTCAATGACAATTCAGGAATTAGAACTCTAAATTATGTATTTCAGATGTCCTTCCTGTACACATACAAGGAACTGGACAATAGGATTTGATAAATGTGTCAAAATCAATAGGAAATAGGTCTTGATATTGTCAAACTATATCAAATATATCATGGAGCAGTAGCAGACAAGATATAAACAGGGCCAAGTCAACACAGTCGGAATGATGGAGAAAAACTTGGCAACTCTTATGAAAATACCTGACTCATCTGTGTATCACCATTGCATTGCAACCATTTACAAAACTGTTCCGTATTAGAGACCACTTTGGCAAACTGTTGTTCTATAATGACTAGATAAATACATAATATATTGTAGACACACCAACAGGTGTACAGTATTATTCCACTTCCTTTCACGATACAGCTTTATAGTATTAATCCTTTTGATGGAAGAGCCCAAACAGCCAAATATTTCGCAGGGTTCGTGACAAGAATGACTGACATTGCAAGGAAATCACTAACTTGTTAATTTTTATCCAACCACAAATGATGTCAATTTTCTCAGGCAAAAAACAGAGAGCGACAGATAATATGGCAGAGGTGAAGGGTGCACGCACATGCATCGAATTCATTGAAGTTCACGTGACTGTGTGTCCTTGCTTAAAATATATCAACAGCACTCAGAAAAACTGAACAAAAGGTTTCATGCTCTCAACAGGATGAGAGCCAAATTAGATTCCTTGATAGAACAAGGTGTAAATCTCTGCACTTCCCAACAATAGCATACATATTCATCATGAAAGACCAACAAATAGAATTCTTTCCAGGAAATGCGATGCACACACTTACCTATAATCCATTATAGAACTATATTTATGAAAGGTGACTGCTGATGTTCAAATCCTAGGAGGTTACTGTGAGTGTATCATTGTGTCTACATGTATTCATCTCAAGATATCTAAGGTCTGATTCGTGAAGTCCAAGTCTGTCAGGATATATAGAGACATAAAAATATAACAGATCATACAAAGAAATCCACAAGGGTAGAGGGCTACACTAAAGGGCATATCTCTTAGAATATTTCTTTAAATTCCAGGTCCTTTAGACCAGAGGACAAGGGTGTCCGCAATCTCTAGAACAGGTGAAAAACAAGCTCTGGAGCAATTTCGGAAGAACAAGACATTCCAAAACATCTAGACTTTGATCCTCACAACGATCATAAAGAGCCTCATGGCAGATTATGAGGATCTTTAGAGTTCACCAAAGACATCATCATACTACATTTCAAAGATAGGTAAGGACAAGGCATAGGTTCCACCCTCAAAGGACACATTCTACAACATTTCATGTTCAACAAGGGTACCTTGACCCATTGCCTACTGGAACTGGTGATCCTGTGTTAAACCTATGGGGAATCAGAGAATACAAAGGTCAAAGGATTCAATGTTTTCAGAAAAGAGAATGAATGAACAAGCTACAGTTTAAATGAGTCAAAAGAATAAAACATTTCAGTATCCAGGTTTAGATCTCCATGCAGATCATGAAGATCATTGTATCACCCAAGATGTCATCAAAGTTACCCTGTTACCAAGTGGAACCAGGTTGTCCCTGTATTGAACCTATGGGAATTAGAGAATTCAGCAGTCCCAGGTTAATAGTGGTTGGGGACATGATGTAAAATTGTAAGCTGTGACCCTCTCAGATGACTCTACACTTCAGTCCTATGTTCAACATGGGTTCCTAAATGTCAAGAAAAGGTGAGGATAGGCCTAAAACTCATTCTGTTTTACAAGGCATTTTAATCCTGGTATGTAAATAATCCTCATACAGGTTCATAAGGGAAGTCATTACTATCAAGAAGAGGTGAAAACAGGGCTACGGTCTGACTTGGTGTAACCCATTTTAGGTCATAGGCAGTATCTCCCACCCAAGTGTTATACTATGTCCTTGTACTAGGAATAATCTTCAAGGAATGTTCATGTTTTCCTTCAAAACAAGCAGAAACAAATATCCTCAGTATACTTCATTGCCATGGAAATTATCTTGTGTTCAATAGATCAGAGGAATAAAGAGTTATAGGTCAAAATATACTACTGAGTTCTCTTGTTTCCACAGATTTAGCATAGGGAAACCTGGTTCCAATAAAAAATGGTTTAATGAATGACAGTTATTTACAAATTTGGCATCACAGAAAGGGTTACAGAGAAGACATTTCAAAATATCTTACGTTAGATCCTCATAAACCACCCATAAAGATCCCCAGGAGTTCATCGAGGAAACCCTCAATGCAGTTAGACCTTGCTTGTGGTTACCAGTTAGGATCACATAAGGCTATGCAATGTCACATCATCACATCGCGATAACCATCTAGGCTAGTAATGACGCATCATCTCGGCAAGGAGAGTCAGGTACAGGCACATGGCGGACTAAGTGCAGCTCCTGAAAGTGAACATCAAACATCGAGAGCAAGTAGACCTTGTGAAACCTAAAACGTGGGAAGCGGAAGAAAATGAAAAGCTTCCCCTCATCTTGATACGATCTGACTCACTCTCTCCTCTCTGAGTCAAGTCTAAACAGGATGCTCTCTCCTCTCCAGTCTCGCTCTATTCTCTCTCCCTCTCTGCGCCGTCTTTCTCCAGACTCCAGCTTCCCAAGGGGGTGGGTGGGGCTAGCTAGCCTGGGGTGAATGTCTCTCTACCCTTCACAGAAGCTACTGTCCTCTAATTCATGAATAACTAAAAGTCTTTCAAGAGAGAGAGGAAAGAGTGGGAAAAAGGCTTGAAAATCTTCTATTCTTCTTCGTCGCTATCTCAACACTCATTTTTCCTGAAGGAGTGGGCGGCCCTGACTACTGGGGTTAATGTCTTCCTACCCTTTACAAATGCTACTATCCTGTAATTCACAACAACAAAAGGCCTCTACAGAGAGGGAAGAGGCAGTGGCCATGGAGGGGGCTGACAGTCGCCCTATGAGTGCTTCATCATGATCTCCATACTCAATCTTTGCAAAGGAGAGGGTGGAGCAAATGGGGTTAATGCCTTTCTATCCCTCAATGAAGCTACTGTCCTCTCATTCATAAATAACCAAATCCCTCGATAGAAAGGGGGTGGGGGGCTCGAAAAGGCTGCCATATCACCACTACATCACCATCTGTTCACTCTGTCTTCCCATGTGGGTTGGAAGGGCTTGCCAACTGGGGTTGATGTCTTCTTATCCTTCACCAAAGCTACATGTTCTGTCCTTTATTTCATTAATAACGACAAATCTCTCCTGAAAAAGGGTGGAGGGGAGTAGGGGGAGGCGGAGAGGAGGAGGAGGAGGGTGGGGGAGGGGGAGGGTGAAGTTTGAAGATCAGCAATATCTACTTCAAAACTGTTGCCATCTTTTACACTCAACTTCCACAAGTAGTGACTGGATTGACTAACTGGGGGTCAATATTTTCCCTGCCCTTCAATACAATGCTCTACAATGACGAAACTTTAAAAAGAGAGAGGGTAGTGACATTTTCAAAAATCTGCCCCCTTCGCCTATTTGAGATGTAATTCTTTCAACACTGTCATCTCTTGTCGTGGGTGTCAGCTGACTAACCCCTGTTCAACATCCTTGACCTGTCAGAAATGCTACTGTCCTCTTCTAGATTTTAAACCAGGATCATAGACTCCTCCTTTGTGAAAATACAAGAAGCTCCAAATCTGCACAAAATTTTGCGGCAATTTATTCACAGAAGGTACTGAAATAGATGTTCTATATTAAAGTCTAAGTGCTCTTTTTGCAGGTAACCAAATTATTTTAAGTTAGTCAAAAGAATGTCTCACACAAGAAAAGTGAGATTACATACCCTGCCTTTATCACAGCTAATAAGATAAGTATTTAATGCTTGATTTTCAGATTTGTGTTATTCATTTGCCAGGTAGCTAGTACACTACCAAGTACAATTTTTGAAGACCTAATTTACATGTCACTAATGCAAGCAGAGGAACTCTAAGGCTTAGCAAATGAGGATAAATACCCGGCCTAAAGTTACAGGTTCTGATCCTACCTCTCTCTTTGTTTAAACAATGCACTTACAATTCAGAAAATTGTACAGAACAAGTTCCCTCACAAAATATCAATACATGCAAGCAATATGAATGCTTTCAAGAGAGCAATTTGAAGTGACTTTGAGCAAAATAATGCTTTCATTTTCAAAGAAGATAGAAAATAATTAGGATTGGATACTCTTTCCTTTAATAAATTTAATCTGGTTATTTGTGAAATGGGGACAAGGAGACAGCATGGACATAAAACTGATTGCATGACAGAGACTGCTGTGCTCACTTCCTGTCTTCCCATCATGCCTGGCAACACCGGGATGATACAGCAGGCCATCATAACAGCCCAGAGACAAACACCCATCTAAATGACTCCACAGGGTTTGTTCAGACACAGCAATGTGAATGACCCTGAACAGTAAATTCTTACACACAAGCCATCATAACCGCCCAGAGACAAACACTCAGCTGGGGGCTTCTACATGTATAAAATGGTGTTTAGCCACAAGCACTGTCAACGTTTCACAACAGTATTCTTCATATGCACAGGCCATCAAATCAGCCCAGTGCTGAATGTCCACCGAGATGGTATGACTCCATTTAATGTGTTTAGGTACAAGCATCGTCAATGATCAATACAATAATACATAAGTCAAAGTCCAGAAAACAAATACCCAGCTGTAGGATCAAGTTGGGTAGAGTAGGTTTACACAGAGGTATCATCAATGTTCCTGATTAGTAAACTCCAACTACAAAAGATGGATTATATTTTGTAATATGAAGCATGAGAGAAATGTAGATATTCATTTAAATGAACTTTCTTACATTCTTATAAGTCTTAATTCTCTTGAAAATCTTGCCTGTGCTTCTCTGCGACCCTTCATCATTATCATAAACATCTTCCAGTCCTTGATACCTCACTAGACAGTGAGATGCTTCTGTAACAAAAATATATTTGTTTGTTTTAAATTCAAAGCCTAATGTTCCATGAAATTTTATTTGAATCTTGGGATGGCAACCTGCAAATGAAATACAATCTGGTTGCTGATGAATGTATTTCAGGTAGTATCCTAGATGAATCCCAGGACAATAAATTTGAGAAGCGGCAGACCTAGCCCACAAAGAGAAGTTAAAGTTGTGAATGCTAAAGCATTCAGGGTCGATCATAAAACATCATGACAGGTCTGGCAAAAGTCTAAGATAACAACATAACAGATATTTCCTCTGGAAACCGTTTAATCTCGCTGCTGGCAGCCGTTCTCAGCCTCTTTGGGGATATTCCATATTTGTCACCGAACAGGTCCCAAGGAACAATTTGACTAGGATTTATTGGGGGCGTGTAATTGAAGTCCTTCGTTTCCCGGAGTCCTTCCTTCGACCGTGAGCAATCTACATCAAGAAAGGGAGGTACAACATCTAAGTCTTGCCAATTGCAAGGTATGACTGACATCTGTCACCACTGCCAAAAGAATAGACAGCCTCTGGTGATCACAAAGAGATCCATCTTCTATGAGAATTTATTCTGAAATAAATGTATTAAAAGGGTGGTGAACCTGTTCAGCTTCCCACATGGGAATTTATTAGTACCACTTTGGGAAACAGACTTTGATGATTGCTGAAGATCCTTTCAGATAACTTTCTTAAGGAAAAATGTAGGAAAGGGCAGAAAACCTACTAGCCTTTCCACATGGGAATTCATCAGAATCATTTGGGTAATAGACAGACTCTGGTGACTGCTAAAAAGATCTATCCTCTGGATGATCTTGGAAGAACATGGGAAGAGGATGAAAAAAACCTGTTTGATTGTCACACATGGGAATCTATCAATACCATTTGGGAAATAGACAGACTCTGGTGATCAGTAACAGGTCCACCCCTTTTAAGCATTTTTTGAATGAAAAGTATACATGTGGGGATAGGGTGGTGACATCTGCTAAGCTTAGCCACATGCAGGACTCGGGTAGAAAAAAAGACTTTGTTTGATAATAAAAGATCCTTTATTACTACAATATTCTGAAGGGGATCTAATCTTTTCCACATGAGAATCTGTCAATACCACTTGCAATACAGATGGACTGATGATCACTACAAAGATCTTTTCTTTCTACAATTACTGTTAGTTACAATGGGAGAAGTAAAGCAGCTTTAAAGTAAAAGCTTTTTCACATTTAAATCTATCTGTATCATTAAGTAAAATGGACTGCCTCTGATCATCACAAAAAGTCCTTTTCTTCTTTGTCATCTGTTTCTTTGGGCTACACAATAAAACAGAGTTGCATGATAACCCTTTCACATATGTAAGAATATGTAAAAATGAGTAGCATATAAAAAAGAACAGCTACCCTTTATGATCACTAAAATATCTCTGCTTCCAAAAAATTCTTCACATGAGCAATTTAGGAAAGGGTGGTGCACCAGCATAACTATTCCACTTGGCAACCTTTTAGCACCGTAGGAAAATAGACTTTGATAGCCACTATAGCATTCTTTCTTTCTGTTACATTTCTGTGTGGGTAGCATATAGGAAGGGAGGTACACCTGCTTGTTATAAACCTTTCAACAGGGGAATCTTTCAGGTACCATTTTATGAACAGAGAGACTATGAAGAGCACCGAAACATCCTTTCTGTCAGGAATGTACACCTGTTAATTATAAGCATTTCCACATGGGAATCTATCAGTCACTACCATTCTGAAAATAGACAGACTTCTATGATCACTTAAAGACCTGTAGGTACTACTTGTAAATAGACAGACTTTAAAGTTTTTCCACATGGAATCTATCAATACCATTTTGAAAATAGACAGACTTCCAATCACTTAAAGACCTGTATTACTACTTGATAAATAGACAGACTTTAAAGTTTTCCACGTGGGAATCTATCAGTATCATTTTCAACATACACTGTAGACAGACTTTTATGATCATTTCCAGATTTCTTTTCTGCAATGAATTTCTTGGAGAAAATAATACAGGAATGGAAAGCATTCTTGTACATTACACATACACTTTTCCAAATGGTATATTTGTCAACACCATTTGTAATATAGGAAATAAATGATGAAAGATTATTTCTCTTATCGTGAGCCGAACCCTTTCAATGCCCTAGATTGCTAACCCCGGCATGGAGTTAGAAGTTTAGTTTTTGTTATCCTCTTTCTCATCCTAAAAAATGATGAAAAATGTTAATAAAACCACTGACCAAAGTTTTCTTTCTCGTCTTAATGTTTAGTTATTTCAAGTTACGTGAACAGTCAGTGGTTTGGAAATAATATCTTTATGTTCTGTATGACATATGCGATTCTGGATGAACTTAAAAGGCACTTTATTATGCTTTTTTGCCCTTACCTTTAGTGTTGCTCTGTGTGTATCTGGTAACACCAAGACCAGGAGATTAAGGCACTGGAGCTGCTTTTTCCGGTCCTTGATTTCTTTTAGAAAGGAAAGACAAGGACAGATTATATGCCTATCAAGTCATTATGATTATCTTGTATCTTGTCAGGAAGTTTCACTGGTTGTTTGTTAATAGTCAGTTGAAGGTTTGAAAAGACAGGTAACACCTGATTCAGGTTTATTTTCGATATATCCTGCAAAACATAAATCTTAACAAGAACAAAAGTCTTGGAGAAAAATAATCTTAATCAGATGCCTTATATAATGATAGTGCTAAAAATTTGGATGAAGCAGTTTCACTGGTTGTTTGTTGATAGTCAGTTGAAGGTTTGAAAAGACAGGTAACACCTGATTCAGGTTTATTTTCGATATATCCTGCAAAACATAAATCTTAACAATAACAAAAATCTTGGAGAAAAATAATCTTAATCAGATGCCTTATATATTGATAGTGCTAAAATTTGGATGAAGCATCACAAGTACAAATCAAGGATTCCATAACACAAGCTTTGATAGCAACCACAATCACAACCACCATCTGCCATTAAATTAATTGATAACTGTGTTCAATTAATAACAAACTAAAAAAATTGTATATCAATAGCTAAGCTTTGAGTTACGGGGCCCAGATTATCATGACTAAACATGTGTAGTACTCACTCTCGACCATTGCGAAGGCATTCACGTACTCAAATGTGAGGATGGGCGTGGGCATCTCTCGCAGGAATTGCTTCAAGAGTCCGACTGCATCGTTTATCCGGAGATCTTCAAAGCTGAACTTGCCGTCGTAGAAGTCCCTTTCAATCTCTTCCCTTAGTTGCTGTAAACATAGTCATTCAGAAAAAAAAAATGGAGAAGCATTGCAACATAATACTGTTACTAACAGTTACTAACATACCGTCTATTTGGTGCCAGAAGGGCATTAACCCATTCGTGGCAGGAATTATTTAAAGCCTAATTTGATCAGCTTTTATTCTTCAAATTGGCAACACCAACATTTTTAATTTATTGCTACATTTTATTTATAAAACGTCATGTATCAGAAATGAATATAAATTGACAGAAATTATGATAAGTAAAAAAGTTGCCAATTTGCAGGGGAAAACAGTGATTTCAAACTTTCTATCATATTGCCAATTTCAGGATTTTAATGCTTATTTTCCTTTAAAAAATTTTCAGCATCAAACAATGAATATTGATGCAACCAAAATGGGCACAGTTTGTGTAGAATTTTTTGCTCTTTCTGCTCATGTATTTGGTATGATTTTTAGGGCTCTGCATCAAAAGATATTAGGCCAAACCACAAAATGTGGACCTCTGTCACGAATGGGTTAAGGATGTGTAAACTGATATGAGTTAACGCCCTTCTGGCTCCGAACAGACGATATAAGTATGGAGATACATACAGTGCATGTGAACAAAAGTCAACACATATACATGTATTTTAACATCTTTGATGAATAAAAAAAGGGATGAAAATTGGTTTAGAGAAATAAAGTTGCATGCTTTGTTTTAAGTTTATCAGTCTCATAAAAAACATAAACATTTTTATATACATAAAAGGAAACTATTTTCTTCAATAAGCAAAGTTACCACTTAGTAATTATCTGTACATCATATTATGTATTCTATATCATACACTTTAACGCATGAAATCAATCATGTGACTAAAAAAAATGATGACTCACTCTTACATTAACATTTAGGGATATTTCACATGGAACATTACTGAACCACAATACATTACAAGTCTTTGCACAATGTACAAATTAAGCCCACTTTCCCAGAATTCATTCAAACCAATATACTGTATGTGACCCTCCACCACAAAAACGACCAATAAGTTGCAATGGGAGTTTTAGAGTAAACGGGTAAAATAGAGAGCTTGGGGTTGAAATATTGTTTTTAGGCTCTTTATTTTTTCTGATAATTCATTTATTGATCTGCCATCTGACTAAATTTGAAAGCCATCTGCATGTAGAAATGAGTTTTTTTCTCTCGATTTAAAATCACTATTTTGGGGAAATTTTGAAAGAAAAGTATGCCAGCATGCTGGGTAAAACCGGTCTCCACATAAACATGCGCATATAGCTCAGAAGTTATTAACTCTATGACTTTGAAAATTGAAACAAGGAGAGAAGTATACTCCTTTGAAACTATTTCAAGTGTGAGCCAAATCTGATAATCCTTTCATAGTCAATAGGAAATT
Source organism: Echinometra lucunter (assembly GCA_029962745.1). NCBI lineage: Eukaryota > Metazoa > Echinodermata > Echinoidea > Camarodonta > Echinometridae > Echinometra > Echinometra lucunter. Next base: position 17,850,360 of record CM057153.1, on the reverse strand, counting down.
TTCTTCAACCTTTTAGTGAGAAAAACAATAGGACACTAGTATGGCAGTCCCGAATGTCACTCCTCTTTACATCCTGTTATTCTGGTGATTAGCCTGTCTGACAAGCCTTCATTCTCATTGTAATTTCAAAGGCTTTCTTGACAAGGCAAGCCATACATCATTCAGTCCAAGCTTTCAAACTATGTTAAAATGTAAAATGTCAAATTTCCGACTTATTGGTCGTTTTGTGGTGGAGAGTCACATATATACATGTACAAACATCAGACAGCGATGGAAGGTTTTTTGTGACTTTGCGATCACAAACTACTAGAATCTCCTCCCATGGGTACAGAGCATAAAACACAGATTAATGCTTTCCTACATGGCACTGCTGTGGCTGAACTCCAATCACCACACATGTAAAACTTCCACAACGCTATTTCCCTATTCACTTAAATGCATTTCTAGTTGATTAAGTTTGACATCTATGTCGGCTCTGCCCGTATGTAGCCTTTTATCAAAGTACAGTAATAAACAGAAACAAGGTTACACTTCCTGTGGAAAATAGATCTTTTCCTATTTTCTCTGGCATCAAAGAGAGGCACGTTCCACTCTTTTGAGGGTTTTTCAGTAGTTTCAAGTGCACTGATATATTGTTTCTTTGTAGTAATCACTTTATCGCTATGTTATCAATACTTTCCTACAATTATTACTATAATAATAAATCCTACTTCTATAATGATATTATAGGAAATCTCGCATATACACTGTACTATCAAAAGGTGAAATTTTCTTTCCACACCAGTAAAATCATGTGTTTACCAAAACAGAAGTATATCTTTGATAAGATTTTGTGGTAAATGGCAACAAAGATTTGCTGGAGAGATACCGTGAAGTGTGCCTCCGAGTAGTTCATCACTGCAAATTATTTTTTAGAGGGAAAGGTTTTCGGAGGTTCTTCTGGACAATTCTTGTGCTATGGTAAATTGTAATCTCATGAAACAGTTTTTCCTTCCTTGGTTTCATGGCAAAATCAGAAGAAAATTACAGGCTTCCAATAAAACAAATGTACAAACAAAATTTGCCTGGGCACACAATGTAATACATGGGATCAGTGATTCAGAACTTACTTCATTATAAATTAAGGCAAGAGTTCCTATAGCTCTTTCACAAATATTAGACAATATCTGCATTAAATTCTTGTTATGTTAACATGCAAGGGAAAGATTCTAGCATATGGAAGAATACTATAATTGACTATAAAACCCACAAAAGGCAGACATGCTACATTCTGGACATAAAAATCATCTTTTTTAAACTCTTAGTTAAAGTTTCCTTTCATTCAAGGAACAATCAATGTCACAAGTCTCCTATAATGATTATCAAATCCCCAATGACAACTACTCTAAGCAGAGATTATCATATTTGAGATGAATTAATGCCAACTCGACATGTTTTTTCTCTCTCCAACCCTTCACAAACAATCCCACATCCAAGGTTATAAGCATTTCCATCAAATCCATGCAATATGTTGTTTTCATGTCAATTACATTTTCTCTTAATAAATATTTGGAAAAACCAACTCATGGTCATTCTGCCACTATTCCCGACCCATTTCCCACTCATATTACGTGACTCACTTCCTAATTCCAAACCATTACCATGTTTCAATCAATTCTTTTTCCATGTTCTGCTGACTTCACAGATCAATATTTTGTTATGCAATGAATGAATCAGATTTCCTTCCAAAAATTGGCGGCAATGACGTTTTTGTTGGACAGTTTCACTCTTCTTTGAGAACAATGAATGTACTACTGCAAAAAAAAAATCCAATTTTTTTTCGTAGAAATTTATTAGTAGCTTTTCTGATGAAAATGTACAGTGTATATCTCTATTCCAGTCTATTCATAATGTTATGCAAAAAATCTAAATGGACATGAAATGCAGTACACAAAAAAGGTAATTCACAATTTTCTATCACTGTGAAGGCATATCACTCTGACAAGCAAGGAGTGCTTTTTTACAGTCATATTATGCCTCGCAAAATTTCATTAGGGCAATTTTAACAGTATTTTTCTGCCACTTTAGATGACCTGTAACTGGCTATTATTTTTAAGCTCACAACACTGATACTATTATTTTTTTTTTCAACTTCCTCTCCGTCAAGGGGAGCGATCTACGTAACAAACTCTTTAGACCCTGCTACTATAACCCACCCATGTCAACAGGAAATGTTTCTATTTCTCCCTCAATGTACTACAGCTGATAATCAGTGAAAGTCATGACTGTTCACACTGCTTCACAGTTATTATCAATGTATGTTCCCACTTTCCTCTGCTAAAAAAATGCTATGTAGAAAAGAGTTCAAAAATATTAAGTGGAATGCCTTGTAACACAAGTACATGTAACCTGTATTGTCCGAGAATATGGTAAAGTGGCTGTATCGAACCATCTTCTGGAGAGCTTATGGATAGATTGTGACATATCTGGGCCCTGTTTCATGAAACTTGTTATCAAAAATAAGTTGCAATAACTGTTATAAGCTACTTAAATCCTTGCATCTGACTGGCTGAGAGCAAATTTTTCAGAGAAATGTGGCAGTTGTTACTGATAAGTTTTATGAAATGGGGCCCTGGACAGAAAGGAGTGCTATCGACTACACCTGAACAATGTGGGATTAGACCCAGTAGAGTTCTTGGAACCCATGGAGCCCATTTGGGAGTGACTGGACTTTCATTTATGGAATTTTATACATTATCCCCTCTCCTAGAAAGAAACTAAGTAGACAAATAAAATATTAGAGTGTGATTTTGATTTTGCATCGTTCAAATGGAGTACGAACATAAAATGCAAGCTTAAGTTTTGGTAAAAGCAAGTTTGGAGCAATATTTATTAGGATAGATCCTTCACAATATATGGTGCATGAAAGAGAGAATAACTATGGTAGTACAGGTCATCTGGTGGAAGTTAAACGGGTTCTAAACGATTAATCTAAGGTCAGGTTTGCCTGTTCTCATAACTGTTGTACCATTCAAATAAAACAATTGCCTTGGCTTGAAACAACATATCCCGTTCACACAGTAACACTTGATAATACGTGATATGAAGATGTTAGGTCATTTCATTGTTTTACAAGTCAGATTAGATTTCATTCTTTTTCTCCTACATAGCTTTTAGAAAATCATTTGGCATTACTTTAATGCATCAAGCAGGAATATTCAAATTTTCCCTTTTTAACTTAAAACTCTTATAGTTTTCTTTCACATCCAACAATTAATCTGAATTGAATACACCATGCAATCAATTACAATGAATGATTGACAATGAATAACTTCATCCATCTTGTAAATCAATTAATCAATTTGCTACTGGTTTCAAAACCATTTTTGCCAGACATCAAAACAAGTGAACAATCCACTTATCAACAAATCCCTTCATGGTATAATCTTGTCATATAGCTATTTAGTAAACTCATCCAAATCTACATCAAGCAATGAACCAACAATGTAATCAACAAATAAGCCAATCAAATGATTCATCAATTTCTCCATAAACCATGAAATAATCTGTCAATTCTTCTATCACAATGTTCATTAATACAATCAAGTTATTCATACAATTCATCACTTCATTATTTTCAATTACCTTTATTCTTGCTGATGAACCTGGTACTCTTAACACTCCTTCTTCTTGTAGACCGTGGATTTCTAAGTAGCCTATTAACTGATAGAAGAAAATAAAAGAAACAATGTAACAACAGCACAAGTAACATCAATTAGAACAAAATCAACTTTTAAAGCATGGATGCATTCGGAAAATGTAATTTACCTCTGTACATTTGGAAAACGTAATTTACCTTTGTACATTTGGAAAACGTAATTTACCACTGTACATTTGGAAAATGTAATTTACCTTTGTACATTTGGAAAATGTAATTTACCTCTGTACATTCGGAAAATGTAATGTACCTTTATATATGAGAAAATCTATGTGCATTCCAGAAGTCAAGGAATGTGTTCCCCCCCCCCCCCCCTATTTATAACACCTCTCTATTTTCTGAACAAAATGAGGCTGTAGTATGTTCAGGTCTGGTTTCCAGAAACTAAGGTGGAGCTGCTTAAATAGAATTCGAACAATATCATTTGTACAAAAGTGTCATTTTGACTTTTGTGTATGTAGATGGATTCTATATCAACTAATGAAATCTACAATTTGCCAAACTTTTCTTGAAACCCTTGTACAATAACTCGGGCTAGGGTCTACAGAAAATGAGCGTCATACTGAAATCACATTTCCGCAGTCTAGCCACTACTGCTCGTGTGTTTTCTCAAAATAATGAATGAATTGAATACAGAATTCTTCTATTCCCACATTAATACAGTGGCGATCCAGTTCCTGCTAACAAAGGGTTAAGTAATGTTACTATATAAATAAAAAACAATAATGTTACCACTGGGAAATGTCAGCAGTGGACAAAATGCACGATGGCAAGCCTCATGCATTTCACATTATGGAAACCTTGCGCACTGGATACCCCTTTAATGCACTCAGAACTGCACACTACACATATCAGAGACAAATCTGGATATTCCCCTTTTTTTTCTGCCACAGTTCTCCGCTAGCCTTGACTACAGCTTACACTTCCATGACCGTGAAATTATTTTTATCAGAGTGGTTTCAAAACAAGGATGCTTCATTTCAAACAATATCCAAGGGCAACAACATAAACAAAGAAACAAATACACAGGGACATTTCAGGAAAGTTTTGTTTAGTTGATAAATCAACATCTTTCAGTATCAGTAAAATATCCAAACTCACTAAATAAACAAAATAAAAAAAGTTTATCATTTCACCTTCCACTTCAATAAATGCAGTACACACAACAAAAGCTATGATCGAATTGTTTTATATTCTTACCTACAACGAATTCTGGTAATGCTATGGCCAGTGGATTAATAACATCCCAATTTTAAATGTATTATGAACCTAATGTTCCTTTTAAATCTACACGTACAAGGCCAGAATGCTGCTGATAGATTATTTCAGCTAATGTGTCATGACCCATTTTAACAATATTATTCTGGAAGGAAAATACTCTGTCAAAATACTTGTCAGATGTTATTGTTTGCATCAATGTCATACCATATGACAAGCAGTCACGTTCTGGTTACAGATAGATCATATCATCTGTTCAAAGCCAGAAGGGCGTTAACTCATATCATTTTATACAGACTTAACGCCCTTCAGGCTCCAAACAGACGATAAATGAAGCTAGATCGATAACAAATACATTTTCGGATCAGTAGGCCCATCCCACTAAAAGACCCTAACCTATCTTCTAACTTCCGTTATCTAGTGTCTTCAAATAGAAAAATACCGTCAATCTACCCTCACTGTTCCATTTCTTTACTGAAATTTACCAGGGAGGTTTTCAATATATCCAGCAATTGCAAGGAACATGGTTTGAAATTGTAACCAACACAGCTTTTAACGCTGTATGTTCGCAGATGTTTTTTGAGGGCAAGTGTCTACATAGTACTGCTTGTTGCCCTACCAAAATTCTGAATATGCCTTAAATGTGTAAGTTTTTGCTTACCACATCTAGCTGGGGCAGTTTTTATCACCTTACCTGGAAACAATTTTTCTCTTCCTCCCTGGTAATCTAGAGAATGAGAGTGTACATTACATGCTTCATTCTTTGTTTGATACTTACTTTCTGAAGAAATAGAGGTGTAGTTGTTTCTGGACTCCACATTCTATCATTCGCAATGAGATTCCTTAGAGGCACACCAAACACACCATGTTCTAAAAGGATGTTAAATGTAAGTAAGAATTAGTCACATACATATACAAGAAATAAATACTCATCATGAACTCTAACTGAATATCTTTGTAACCCTGGGCAGCTAGACCGATGAATCCAGGGCCCCGTCTTATAAAGAGTTCTGATTGATTCAAATCAATCACAACTTTGAGATTGATCTCAACTCTTATCTCTCAAGTACACAGTTGAGAGCAATCTCAAAGTTGTGATCTATTTAAATCAATTGCAACTCTTTATAAGACGGGGCCCAGGACTACAGATCAACTGGTCCAGTTCTACAACCCTAGTAACAGGGCTATCATGCACTGGCATGTTACAACCATCAATAATAATAATGAAATTTTGTCCTTGTATGACGAGTATCACATTATGATATCATAATTCTATGTCTTTCCACAGGACTTTTGGATATCATTATTAAAGGTGGTCTCCAGTTTTGGTAAATCTCAGAAAAGTGTATATCTTTATTTCAGTTCATCGTCCTGAAAGACTGTATCATAAAAATATCATGATGTGTCAGTGGCGTAGCTAGGATTTCGTTCTAGGGGGGTGGTAGTGAACATGTGTAGCGAGCGAATCATTTACCCCCTTTCTATGTGGGTGAGATGTGAACTCCTTTATGTGGGTGTATTTTATAATCAAAATGTAAAAAATTAAGTTTTTGGTCCCCGAAAACAGCATCAAGGCAGCATCACACAGTGCCTCCACACATCTAAAAGCAACAGGAATTCTATTGTGCCATATACACAACGAAGGGCTGTGAATGTTAGGCGGGGAGCCATTGGTGTGCAGGGGTCTTAGCATTCGGCTGAGTTTAACTGTTCTATTGTGTTCCTTTCAGGCATTTACACTAAAATTCACGAAAGGAAAAATCATGAAAGGAATATCACATGATCTCACACACATATCTTTTATACAAGGCAGACAATGTGAGACTATACTCAATCAGTTTCATGCCAATTCTCTTTTTGCTACCAAATCTTGAGACAACCTTCAAACCTTGCTTTTATTGTCTCTGTGCCATCACAGTCATAGTAGAAACGAGGTACAATACAGGTACACACTAGATATTTTTCATACATGCTATGCAGGGCTGTAAGAGCAAACAAATCTTCTAAAAACTAACATTATCATTACCTTTGACTCTCCTTTTTGTTGATTTTCTGACTGGTTCAAACTCGATGCCCATCCTGTCAAACATGGCGGTCAGTTCTATCAGCGCAATTTTTCTTACTTTATCTACATCTTTGCCTGAGAGGAATTCTACAGGGGTCGTGCCCTGTGCATCTTTGGCAATTGTGATATTCTGGAAAGAGAAGAACAGATTATAATATACAGAATATTACTGCATAAAATACTTTCCATTCACAAAGGTGATTGCAAAAGAGGACAGTAATTTTCACAATCATGATAAACAATAAATGAAAAACAAAAAGAGAGCTCACAAGGGAATATCATCATGTGATAACATGTTTTATATTGAAGAAAATCCTTCAATTGGGAAGAGGAGAGCACCCAGGGCAGTAGTAATACATGTCAAGAGAAGGCAATGTATTTTAAAACTACAAATATCACAGAAGGTGATTAATACCCCTTCCCCAATATGTGTGCTAAATATCCTGAGCATTGCTCAAAAAATGAGGAAATAGTTGGATCCGCAATATTTCCCGCTTTATTACAATTATTGCAATGGCAATGCAGTTTCTGACACATTAAAAAAATATATATCGTGCTTATCTTCATCCCAAGACCAATGTGCATGCCAAATTTCATGAGCACTGTTAAAAAACCGAGGAAGTGAGGAAGTAGTTCGATCCGCAAGATTTGCCACAGACCGACTGCCCGACCAACCGCCCAACCACACGCTGATTCCTACATGTATATACCCCCTTCAAACTTTGTTTGGTGGGGGTATAAAAAGGTACATCACAATAAATAAAGTGAGTAAATGATCACAGTATCATCCAGCTTGAACACTTTTTGAGATGAAGTGTCTAGGTCTGATGAGGGGAATACATCTTCAGAATGTTTTTAAAAGAAGGAAAAAATAAAATATATCAACATTTACATTTACCAAGAATGATATTAAAACAAGTAGCTGTATGAAAGTTCAAACTGCAACTATAAAACAGAGCTACAGTGCAAGGTTTTACATATACCAAAGTGGCAACTACAAGAATGTAACATAATAAATAATGTCTCAATGCATATATAGAAATTGGTAGACAATACAAGGAAACAAAAACAATGGATTTTCATTTTTGTAATGAGGTTGTCAGAGAGATGAAAAAATCAATGCCCTACAAATATATGCTAACACTAGTTTAATTCAGGACTTATCATTGGCCTACTACTTGAATTTTGTATTCAATATCACACTGCGTTATAATCTTGCACAGTTAACATAATGGAAACATCAAAACTGCTTGACATAGTATTGGGCATGAAACAAGTATCTAAATTAAACAACATGCCATTATTTTTTATCACACTTGTTGGAAGACACATTTTTGGCACTGAATTTATAACAAAAGCTGTTAGCCTATATCTGGTATAAAGTGTCAAAGAAAGGTCAGTGAAGACCCATCAAAAGACTTACTGGTAGAGTTGTGGCAAGGTTCTTGAATAAATCTTCTTGCCTTAGAAATACTTCATCAGCACCATGCAAGTCCTAGATGCAAAAGAAGAAGAAAAAAATCAAAATATTGTGACTAAATTTGAAAGCCAAAACGCATCTTTCCAAGATGACATACTGAATTCCTGATTCAAGATCAATCCAAAGCAGAATACTCTGAAAGAATCTGAAAAACCCAAAACATCTTTTGTAAATATTCTTAATATAATATTTGACATTGTTTTATCAAATCATTAAAAGAAGTATAAAAAATATGTGTATCATTCAACCTGTAAACAAAAATTACCTTTTTAAGAAAGTTTGATTTAGTTGCAGTGAACATAAAAATGGTAAGCCAGTTTGGTACATGTACAAAAGGATTATGGGGAGAGGAACTTCCATAAGTGTTTAACAACAAACTAAAATGCTGACAGTTTCGAAATCAACAATCCTCACAACCAGCAGAAGGATTAACGTGTTAGTAATCCGTCTCTTCAAAATTGTAAAATTACTTCAATCAACTTAAGAAAATATTGATAATCATCAATTGTGAAATAATCATTTCACTGACATGGGACATATCAAAAAATAGATTTTGAAAGTACAAATAAAGAGAAGAAGGGTGTGAGCAACATGGACAAAGAATAGAGAAGAGAAAATTCAAGTTCAAACCCTAGATATATCCAAATCACGACACACGGTAAACTGTGATACATAACAGTGAACATCATACATACATGAAAACACAAACATATCAAATTTTTAACATATGTATCATCAATTTTCACAACACAAATGTACATGTAAGAAAAATAGAATTAAATATATGGGATTCCACTATTTCTCCACATGATAATCCCAACATTCCAACTTTAATGAGAGTCCTGATGAACTGTATAGAACACTTTACTTAAATTGGGTGAATGAAACAGAATGAAAAATAAAAAAACAAAACAAAACAAACCAAGTACCATCTTCACAAAATATGATGCAAATATGTTTACCTGAAATCTTGCCTTTGATCTCTTTCTAGAAAGAAAACTGCACAATCCAAGCATCATTTTGGTAAACATGGAAAAGTGACTTACAAATCCCAAGAATCAAACCAGAGAAGACACAATTAGGAAGAGAATGATTTCATGGGCATAGTTCCAAGCGTATAATCCTTATAATCCTACGGTGAGGCAATCTGGAACAGCAGGGTAACATGAAACCTTTGATTGCTTAACAGCAAGTATATATGATGGTGGTATGATGGTGGGGGGTCTGTATGCAAGCACCAAGATAATTCCTTAAAATAGAAGAAATTCAGAGAATCCTAATAAACCAGGGTAAATCTTACAAAAATCTTTCCGTAACCAGATGGAAGGGATTCCCTCAAGAAATTTACACATTTATAAGGGCCTATGTTAAGAAGAACATCATCTCCAAAAATGGGAAAATGATATCCTCACAAATTTCAGGGCTTCGTCAAGAGATGTAACAGCAAATTTTCATGTAAGTGGATCAATATAGTCCTCCACAAAACAGAGAATGTTGAAGAAGTCATTCAAAATGATCAACAAATCCAAATGAGAAATATTCAATTTTTGCCTTCTTGACTGTTAATAAAATGACCACCCAAGTTCATGCTACTGTTGCTTTGCTTATCTTCTTCCTCCGGGAGTGTTGTTTCACCACGGACCTCTCCAATACCCTGCTGTACTGAAGTAGGATCAGGCTGCTGTGAGTAATGCCAATGGATTGATCCACTCCCGTCCGATTCAACCATTCATGTGATATTGATTCTCCAAGTTGTACTCCATAGACTGTATGGAAACTGTGTAAGACAGTCAATGGCAATAAACCTTCAGCTTCACTGTGACGCCCCTCTCAAGTATCAATCTTTGGCAATGTCCTGTCAGAAATTCCTCATTGGCTTGACAAGAATAACAGAATGCCGTATTCTATGTGCTTGTTGGTATTGAAGTGAGAGCTTCAATAACTATACAGATTTTAAAAGACACGACAGTTGAATATCCCGAGTCTTCCTGTACAGTATGTTATTCATTCCAAGAAAAATTTGTTCCTCCTTTGTACCCGATCTTTCTTATCTAGGATTGATAGGTCATGACAATGTTCTGACCTAGAAACTCCTTGACCGTTGTTCAACTCTTGAAGAAGCCACCAACCACAAGTGGACTGAGGTGTCTATGAAGGAAGCTATAAAGTTTGGTGGAAGAAAATCCAGAGAAAATGCAACATGTTAAGACATGCCAAACAGGAAAATGAAATCCATACTAATGGACAGACACTGCAAATCTCTACAAGGAAGAAAAACATTCATCAAATCTTGGTATGGAGAATGGGTTATCGATTAGTATCGATGAGCCAAGCTCGTTCCATATAAAGGCAGGTATTGAACGCCTTGTTGATAAAATAGGAAATTAAAGCTGCACTGGAGAGTGGCTGATGTACGTGCGAGGCGAGAGACAATGTGATGAAAGTGTGAGAGGAAATGGGTGAGGGTTGGTAGTTAGCCCATGGGTACCAAGCTGATAGCGCAATATGTCATAGAGGCACTTCCTACATGGCAGGATGTATACTACATAAAGGTCAAGCCAACTTAATAACAGAGCTCTCCTGATTAATATTTGCATAGTTTCATATTACACATAGAAGGGAAATTACTGTGATCATAGCAGGAAAAAATCATCATAACCCCCATTCTTCGTAGCACTTGGTGTTCTATATCTTCATGATACAAAATTGTTCTATGTTATCACGGATGTAATGCAGTTCCGAACTCAAAGAAAAAATTCATATTTGTAAGATAACGAATAAAAGAAATGAAAAAACAAGATAAATGTGACTGCATCTCCTACATGCTTTGTCTATATGCACTTAACTTCCTGGCTCAAACTCTTCTTGAATTGCGTTGATAACAAGAATGAAAACCCTATTATTACACTTTAATTGACCTCTTTGACCTATATACCCCTAAATCTAATCAGATTGTCTTTCTATGGTGATACATACTAACACCAAGTTTGAAGTTCATACCTTAAACAGTTCTTGAGATATCATGTTAAACATGGTCAGAAACATAATTCCTCCCGGCACCATCTTCGCTGGGCGGAGGCATAAGAAAAAGATTTGTATAAGATCTTTACAGGGTGGTTTAACTGAGACTAGCAATCAACAGAAACACAAACACTGGTGGTCATAATTAGGAGTTAGCATGTGTATAAGGGCAAGTATGGCTAAAACTTGTTCAACCATTGCCTACATAAGCTGAAAAACGTGATAAGAGTAGATACTCGGTTTTGAAAAGGAAGTATCAACAATGATCTGAAAGAAGGTATAATAGCTTAATATCTCAGTGTGGCTCACAAGACAATACTTGATGAGCTTAAGGTCAGGTTAGGCACATAGTATACAAATACTGAATGCTTTGAGGGGCATGGTTGAAACTATAGCTCAACGTGACCTTCAAACTGTACTGTGCCCAGAGACGAGATTACCAAGGAGCTATAGTTTTAACTGTGACCCCAAAAATAAGCAGTCAACATTTGTTTTATATACTGCATCCTCAGGGTGAATTCCCCCAGACAGGATATTTCAACAAAATATGCTTGTCAAAATGTATTCATTTGAATGGAAACCAATCTTAGAGTAACTGAGCGTATCCACACATCTGCTGGGTCAAATCTTTTGACGTGCAAGTAGAACTATGTATGATCAATATTTTTCACTTTATCGCCCGGCAGTCAGTAGTGAATTCCATGCCCGCAAATTTGACCAATCAGAGGCCTAGAATCTAGACGAGTGGTAAATAAATCTAGATATGATCCATTAAGAGCCGGAAAATGACAATCAATCGTTAAAAATGAATATCATTATGTATATTATATGCAAAATGTTTTCCTATTCTTCATGAACTTGGCATTATTCCTAAACTTTGACAATGAGATCTAAATCCCCCATGAATTCTTCCTTCTCTTTCTTTTCTCTCTCCCCTTTCTCCTTACCTTCTCTCCTTTCTTCCCCTTCCTCATCCCCTTCCTCTCTATCCCCTTCCTCTTCCCTCCCTCCCTCCCTCCCTCTCCTCCTCCCTCTCTTATCCCCTTCCCTCTGTCCCCCCACCCATCCCCTGATCCATCTCCCCCTCACCTCTCCCTAATTCAATCATTGATTATGATGTTGTTGGGATGGAATATCTTATTTTCAAACTTCAAGCAATGTCCCTGGTTATCAGCATCACCACTGTGGCCTTCCATACAAGTGTACGATATCCACTTCCTGCATAATGAGCCATTACAGTCTTTCCACCTGCCCAAATTAATGCAGATTCTGTAAGAAAAGACAGCATGATAATGTATTTCCAAACTTCAAGCAATGTCCCCAATTGTCAGTCCATTTGCAAATCGACAACAGTTGATATGCTCCCCAATTATCAGCAAAACCACTTGGCTCTCCATACAAGTGTAGGATATCCTCTTCCCACACGATAAGCCATTACAATCTTTTTCCACTTGCCCAAAGTACCGCAGATTCTGTAAAAAAAGTCTTGTATTTCCCTCTCTCTTTGTCTTTACCTCCTCCCTTTCCCTTCTCCTTCCTCCCTTCTTCCTTCCTCCCTTCTTCCTTCCTTCCTCTCCTTCTTTCCTTCCCTCATCCCCTCAATGAACTTCATCATGTAATACAAGAATAGAATCATCCTATTTTCTTCCATTGTGAAGCTATTTTCCCATCTGCACCACAACCACTATGGCCCATCATGTACAAGGTGTATCATATCCTCTTCCTGCGTGATATAAACCCACTAAAAGTCTTTCCACTGGCCTGATACCCACTGACCAAATACGCAGCGACCAGGAGGAATTATGATGCGGCAAAACACTTCCTTTTTCCTATGACAGTCGGCAGGAAGTGATGCCATTAAAGGCATACTATTTACATCAACATTGGAAATGACGGACGTAAAAATTGGTCTGCATGTCCTGGTCAGCAAGGTTATACCATGAAAATGAATAATCAAGAGTGAAATATGTCTCTGACAGCTATATTTTCTCTTCACTTCTGGCAACATGAATCTATGTTTCAGATGATAACAGCAAGCTTTATGCACTACTGATGTATTCTACACACTTTTGCCCAGTATGGCAAAAACAAACAAGGTAACATACATATTGTAACATAGACAGACATAACAGTCTTCAAGTCAATTCCAGCACAAAAAATATCAAAAAGAAGAGGGAATGGATGCAACAGATGTCATAGTCATACCCTTTCACTACCCCCCCCCCCCAAAAAAAAAAAATCAATGCATTTCAGCCTATAGAGCAATGACAAAAATGTAAGGAACTACATGAAATGACAGTAAAAGCTTTACAGTGAAACTTGGGCTCCAGGAGAAGATGAAAGGCAATGTGTGAGCTTCTCAGTCTTTTGATATCATTTTGGAAGGATATCACAAAAGAAATGTCTCCTTAAAATGATTCCTCTTCAAATGTCCTCATATTAGAAATACAGAAAAAAAAAAGAGACAAAAAACCCTGGAATGTTTAGCGTAATCAAAGTGTGTACAGTCCCATAAACAGATTTTAGTGTGCAGTGCATGTACAGGTGCCAGCTGGAGGTGGCATGCCACCCAACCAAGCCCCCATTTCGTAAGAATATGCTTTATATTTCAGGACTTCCCATTTTCAAATAAAATTATGTTTAACAACAATAAAAAGTTATGAACAGGATATATTACTAATTGAAATAAAATCAATGACGTCAATTCGGCTTGACTGAGGAAGCAGACATTGTCATGTGAAAAACTGATGGCCTGACATTGAAAAGATAGATACCAGCTGTGTTTCTATTTTATTGATCATTACATTTACATGCAAGACAAACCACTTCAATTTTGTGACATTCAACCTTAGCAACCATTACAGCTCCACACAGTAGGCATGAAGTGTAAATATAAAATCTGTATCATGTAAATACTGAGACAATTTATATACCCTCCATATGCTAATGAGAAAATCATTCAAATAATTTGTTCAATGGAAGGAACAGAACATTTGACTCAGACTGAAAGTGAGATAGGTGGAAAGATAAAGGCAGGGAAACCCATTGAATACTGAATTTTCTCTTCCCCACAGACTTAATACAAGGGCCACCCGGTTCCAGTAGCCAATAGGTTAAAATTACACCAATCTCATGAAAAATTTATCATTCGTGTTAAGCTAGTATGAAAAAAAATAACCCTAAAAAGACAAGACCTGATAAAGATTTTAATGTTTGTGCTTCATATCTTTTCACTGTGCAGAGAAATTAAGTAATTGTTGCTGAGATGGAAAGTGAGTAAAAAATAGAAACAAGACAAAAGAAGAACAAAGCAAAGACCTCCTAGTT
>CM057153.1:17809305-17835052 GCA_029962745.1 Echinometra lucunter | reverse complement strand
TGATCAGAATGAAAAGGCTTCAAATCTTTGCTTCAGCATAGATATACAGTCATGCATCAGAACATGATCACAATAAAAACAATTCTTAATCTTTTTAGAGCATGATAGACCTAGGCTACCATGAAGAACACTTCAGATCTTTCAACAACCTAACAACATTTCAAGTGGGTCCAGACAACAGACCAGAATGAAAACCAAACTTTTGACTTGTCTGTAATTCCCTGTCATGGTATGAGTGAGGATACTATACAGAACAGCGGGCCTGAAGATGATCAAAATGAAAAGGCTGAAAATCTTTGCCCCAGCATAGAAAGCATACACTCTCTGAAGAGTTTGTTAAAAATCATTAGGTTGGTTAAAATATGAACTGACCAGCCAACTGTTGGTAAAAAAAAAATCCGAATATGTGTTACATACAATGAAAAAAACAACAACAACAGTTGGCTATATTTTAATCAACCTAATGATTTTTAACCAACTGTTCTGAGAGCGTATACAAATGTGCATCTGAACATGACCACCATAAAAACAATTCTTAATCTTTCTACATCCCACCAACAGTTCAACAACTTGAACAATCGTAGTACAAATACGTGACCACACCAAAGAGGAATTCAAATCTTGGATGTAATCCCTGTTCATGACACATCCATGGACTTGGCATTATGGCATTTATTCTTGTCGCGGAAACCAGAAGCTTGCTCGGCTGACGGATGGGATTTGTCGCAGAGTTCTGTACTTTTGCTTGACTCACTATCATGTTGAGGATCAACATATAAGCTTAGTCTTGAATTCAAATCATATCATTTTGAAGCAAGTACAGATCGGCAGATTTCCACTATAGTGAAATAAGATCTGGAGGGTAATGTATTTATATCATTTTAATAGGAGACTGCCGAGGAAACTTTTGTTGTGAGGAGAAAAGTTAGGGAAAGTAAAAATGTTGGATATCACATTTCAGCTTATATGTTAAGACAGTATAAACAAAGAGTACGTTCAGTCCAAGGGAGATGATGATGTGATGCAATGTGATTATCTCTTCGGCAGCTTTGCGAAGTGGAGTGGCATGACAGGATGTGTCTGGATGGCAAACAACACAGACTAGAGCATGCATTTTGCATTCTTTACATGTCCTTTTGTGCCACTATGTTTTGCGAAGCCTCCTTACACAAGATCTTTAGTTTATCATATTAAGGCTTGTTCAGATACGATGCGACAAACCCCTGCAGATTTTTGTGTAGTAAGTGAATGGGATATGAGGCAGCAAAAAACTGGACCAATCAAATTTTAAAAAGTTAGCCCAAATTATGATGTCATGAGTTTGTCTGCGCAACTTTTGCGAAAATCTCTTCTTTTTTTGAGCAGTGAGCTTTAATGCATATTCATAAACCTAAGTGGCGTGGTTTGCCGCACCATATCTGAACACACACTAAAAAATGTGGGGTTTGTCATGGTGTTTGTTACGTCATATCTAAACAAGCCTTTACTAGCTTTGGCCAGACTGCTACACAAGTGGCTAACTCATTCAAAACATTTTTTTTTTCATGCTAGGTAACCATTCACTTCCATTTGGTAAAGAAGGGTAAATGTTGGTACAAGTCTTGCCTGTGGACATTAGTGCCATGGCTATGTATCAAAAATGGTTCTAGGACAACTCCCCCACTACTATTCCCACCTGACAACTACCCCTACAGCACAGCTCCCCTGAGAGCAACTCTCCCCGGAGGACACCTTTCCCGGATGACAACTCCCCAAGTACAACTCCCCCAGTCCCTGTGGAGTTGTCCTGATACAACCAAAAATATCTATCAAGATTTAAACAATCAGGACAAAACACAAGTTCAATTTACCAAAGGACCTCCTATGACAGAAAAATGTGAAAACTTCTCAAGTGTACGTTTCATTCTCAGTAGACCTACTGCTTGAGGAGCAAGAACCCCCACTAACATACAAACTGGCAGATAATAAGTTTTACTTAACAAATGATTCAGTGAATATCCACCAATGAACATATCACTCAACAACAAACTTAAAATTCAAGAGAAGAAAATACTGCAGTTTCTCCTTCCAATATAACACTGAATTCTCCCTTGTTCTGTCCAATTTAGTTGAGAAATTTCTACAGAGGGCAATAACTTGTGTTATTTCCCGCCCATTACACCACCCTTTCAAGACCCCCGATTGCGAAAGCGCAAGTTTCAAAACAAGCTCCATGAGCCTTTCCCGTGCTGTAATGCTCTGCACAGTGAGTTCCATGAAGATGTTTTTGGAGGGTATTATGAGTTAATTACCTGTTGTCAGTCAGGCAATTCTAAGAGTTACGGCTCAGTAATGATGACTTCCATCCCTCTGTAATTGTCTGCAAATCAAATCAAGGGGAGCGACCAACTCAAAACAGATCCCTTATATGGATTGCATTGTTCCAGTGGTTGAATAGGTTATGTATAAATAGTATTTGTCTCTTTGCTGAAAACACACTGTTCGTAAATTACAAATGACTTTACAAATGACTTGAATATGGCAAACCAAATGGGATACTTGATCAATAAAAATCGCATCAGCTAACGGTGAAATATGCAGATGTTTACTGACATTATTGCTGTTTACAAATATTTCTATTTTTTTGCTGCAATTTAAATTGAAACTATTGAAAATGCAATCACTTTATTTAAATTTCAGGAAAAACTTTTGGCATCCCATTTTGGCACTTCATATTGAAGTCATGCGCAACTTTACGACTTGAATATGAAGTGCCAAACTTTATGAACAGCTTCATGAAACGCCCACTTGGTTTGAACACTGAACTACAATCTACCAACTGATGCAATGTATTATTTTATAATTCTATTATATAATAGCAATTTTTTCTAAAGACAAACTTACATGAATTTATGTATACATGTATGTAGCAGTGATGTACATACATCCTCCTTTGGACTCTGGAGATTAATGAATTCCAGTATGATGTCATTCATGAATGCATACTGCATTCTTCAATGATCTTATTTTAGAGATATCGGTATAGGTCACTGACTGCCGGGTACACCCTCATAAACCTACTAAAGAACTCTTGAAACAAAATATCGTTGGGAACAAATTATTAGTCTAGCCTTCCTTTTCTCCTTTCCCCTACTTCATCCCCATGCTTAATCCCTCTTAATCCTATCCCATTTCCACTAATATCCCCGCTCCTTGGCAACCACAATCCCCTCGTCTCCGAGACAAACTTTCTCATCAAAATTTACAATATCTCACTTTTTTTTAGCTAATGCTTTATTAGACAAACACCTGCTAATGTTTGTAATCTTGAGCAGGGAAATTATAAATAGCATCCATTCTTATTGCAGGTGGCTTCTCCAGTCAGCTCGTCAGAAGAGCGACTTTATTTGATGTAAACCTGACTTCATCTGCAAAGAATCAGACAGATGGCTTAGAGAGTCAAGGGATGTGAATTCCCCAATAGCTTCTAGCAGGCAACAGAAGATATCTATCATGAAGTAAATTGACTTTTTTCTTTCTTTATAGCCTATACATATTCCTTGTGTAGATATACTCTTTTTAGCCATTTCATAATACCAAACATTTTCCATGTATCTTTTTTCATTTCTTTTCAAAATCGAAATGAAATAGGATTTGCAAAAATTAAATTAAGTTACATAGCACTTTTTAGAGCTTTAGGCTGATGGTTTGCAGTCAAACCATCCAATGAATACAGGTTCTGAGGTTGGGCAGTATTTCACATGTACATGGAGATCCTAGTTGTATATTCAACAAAGTGTTTGTATTCATGAGTTGGCATAAAGATGATAACTTTATTGAAAGAATGAGAATTTGAAATTAGTCTAAACAATCTGCCTCCTAAACTTTCTCAGACAAATGAGAAAACATGAGAAAGCATGACTAACCAGGATCTAAATTGGCAACAGCTTGATACGGCCTACCGCAGACAGATCTAAATCAGGCACAGAAAACTCGGAAGTGCTCTCTTTCTGATACCTCCCAAATTCCACACGCCGCCGAACAACATGTCCTCTTCCCTGTCTGCCAAACGTAAAAAACAAAGAAGACGTTTTCCTGTCTCACAAATCCAGCGAGTATGGGAGGTGTGAACAAAAATCAATGTTTCCGCTAGACATAGCTTCCTCTGAGTAACAACTGACAAATATATATATATATATATATATATATATATACAAAAGAATACAAAAGAACAGAAAATATGCAAAATGTTGCCGTCATTCAAATATGGATTTCGGGGGATTTGCTGAAAGCTATTCCCACCGCAAACTTGATCCCAAGCATTGTGCATTACGATCTAATCCAATTAACAGGTTTTGTCATATCAGGTTCTGTGACATGGTTAGTTTTATGCTTCATCCTAAGCTAAAACTAAACATGAAATCAGTCAATGTGATAGGGTTCACTGCTCAATTCATGGCACTTCCTACCTCACTGGTGCTGCATTCGATACACAAGGCATAACATCGCGTTTTTCTATGAGGTAACAATATGAAATTATTATTTTTTTTGCTGTACCTAGACCTTAGACCTATCCATATGAGGCACGTTGTTTCTTTCCTTCACTATATCAATAATTATTAGTTCATTATCATTTTCATTTCTCTATTTATCTCTTTTAAAGATAAACTTAATTAACTTTGAGGGGAGGAAAGTCCAGTAGATTCAATTAGTTCAAGCGAACATTCAGAGGCATATGTAATTGTATTGGCATTCAGACACTGTTTATTATTAATAACAAGAAGTAGGGACAAAGTTCTATATGTTAATAGACCTGGGCATCCCCTGGGGCAGCACTTTCACTTCATATAGTCTGCTGGCACAATTTTATTCTGAATGCAAAGAAATGAAATCAACACTTAACAAAGTACACAGTGGCTTGACCTAAGTATAAACCATCTTTAAAACAATTTTTAATCTTCACTGGTCGCTAAACATAACGGTATGTAAATGGCACAATATTAGCATCAAATGGCAGAAACAGCTACAGTACATATAATAGATGTGAAGCTACAGCCTGGATAGTTCATATTTAACTGATGACAACATCTAGTGTTTCAATATCTTACTAAGATAGCATAGAGCTCATGTTATTGTTCTTGATAAAAAGGGAATATGCACATCAAGGAATTTATCAAGTTGGGTCTGTCTCACTCCATGATTAGATTTTGAAGATGATTTTGTGATTAAACTCACAACAAATCTATATCAAATAAGAAAGACCCCAGTAATGTCAGTTTTCTTTTTTTTTTTTTTTTTTTTTTTACCACGTCATGCCATCAAAAAATGAAGGACACCAAGGTCCTAATTTTGGGACGGTAATTTGTCCCTGAGACAAGGAACAAATTTAGGGGAGGTGTCAGTCTGGTCACGGGGAGTTGAGCGGTGCACTCCAGGGGTAGTGACGGGGTTACTTTAGCCAGACAGTGCGTCATCTTTCACACCTGTTGCTTACAGTTAGTCCAGGGATTTGGATGGCCGAATTCATGGCTAACAGGTCAGGTACTCTAAAGTGGTGTAGTATTCACTTTCAAATATCAAGCTACCTAGCTGTTATAATTATATATACACCTTTAACGACTGTTTGAGAGTCTGTGAAACATAACCTTAAACTTCTAGAGACTCTCATGGCAACCTTATTATATGTACACCTTTAAATGATTTCTTACATTTGAGATGTGGAGATTACACTTAATAGTCACAGCAGTAATGTGAGAAGTAGGGTTATTCTGAATTAAAAACATAACAATTTGCCATGAGATACAGTGACCCTAGCTGAATTTTTAGAGCAGCAGTCTTAATACCAGGTAATTTTACAGTCTTAGTCTGTAAACTAAATTCTTTGGGAAGGCATCAATACTTAAGCTAGTCTCTCGGATATGATGCCAGTCCATATGTCCCATCATTGAGATTTACCTACTTCTTGTCTTTCCAAAGGAGGACTACATGGAAAATCTAATCATTCACTTTTTATTTTGATAAAATTTCTTTAAAACGCTTTCAAACATGCTGTTTATCCATGGGGTCTATTACGGAAGACTACAAGCAAAGAAAGATGAATTTGCAACAATCACGGATGAGGTGTGAAGTGGAAGACTAATCTCTGTTTAGAGGAAAGTGACAAATCATCTAATCAACGAGTGTGAAAACTGGGGTCAAACAGTCACTAGGATGAAAGACAAGAATTACACAATACAGCAGCCTGCTCCAATCTGTCAAATATATACATGGATGCACAATTTCTGTCACTACTGAACTCATGAACAAGAATAGAAATTTCGCTAAAAACGGAAGTACCACTTCTTGAACAAAGTTTCAGATTGAATCCATATTGTCTAGAAAATACGGAAACAGTCTGGCACGAAGACAAGAAATCACCTTATCTGCTAAGGTATTGTCAAATGGAATGGGAATAAAGCAACAATGGAAGTCATCAATTGCCAAGCGCAAGAAAAAACCCCCCAAAAATGTGTTACAGACTCCATCAAAACTTAGGTATAGAACAGAATAGGCCAGTAGTGGAAATGGTGTGCACACTGAGTGCAGGTATGCTTTTATGACAATGACCGAGTTTGTAAAATAGCCCCACAAGTCCCTCGGGACACAGCACCCCTATTTGGGGCTATATAAAACCAAAATTATTCCACACAATTGCTCATCGAGCCAGTGCCCTGGCCTTATTACCATTCAGGAAGGATGATCGTCACGCTATATTTGGACACTAACCTACCAAATAAAACACTACTCTAGGATCCTTTGGCCTCATTGACCATTTGCAGCTGGTTTTACCTGATCAAAAAACAACTTTCATTTTACATCAAAATATTGACTTCTAATCAAAACAAATGCTAAATAACAGAGGGCTAAAGCAACTGTTCAGTCAACTTGGAATTGGATGTTTGCATAACGATTTAATAGCATGCTAAGGGACAATTCACAGGGTATCCAAGCTCGGGTAATATCATTAAGCACAATGTCATCGAATTTTTAAAAAGTGCACTGAAGAAAATAGCAGCAAATAGATGATAGGTCCTAAGTGAAACTGAAAGAAAAGGGGCATACCCAAATACTGAGGAGAGAATGATGACTAGTTTGAGTTTGTCAGGACATCTCATCCGATGACTACCTTGAAAATCAAATCAGCTCTGGGATTTCAGGCAGGCCTAAGAAAGGACCTGTAACTGCCTCCGTCTTTATATTTTTATGAAAAATGGCTCTGTTTTTCTTTCTAATACAGAAACAGATTTTCTCACTATGAAGTTTATTCCAATAGAAGTTGTGGCTTGCCTAGTCTAATTATAAAATGAAACATTTTAAGTCAACAGTTGCACAACTGTCACATATAAAAAAAAAGCTTGGTAGTAAAGAAGAGGTTGATAATCAGGGATAGTGAAGTAAGGACTGGTTCAAAGGAAAAAGTCTCTAGAGGAAGGAGAAAAATACACGTAAAAACAGAATGATTAGAAAAGAAAAATAATCAAATGGGCCTGCGATGATGTGTGAAGACCATTCTAAAAACAGGGCTTACAGAGCAATCCACGAGAAATGATCCGAGATGTGTGTGAGACGGTGTGACAAGAGAGAGAGAGAGAGAGAGAGAGAGAGAGAAGGACTGATTCAAGAAAGGAATGGACTTTAGTGGAGAAAGATGGGAAAGGTGTGGACCATGAGGAGAGGTTTGTAGATGAAGGAGAAAATCAAGGTAAAATCTGCATGATTAGCAAAGAATGATGATCAGGGATTTGGGTCATCGAGACTTTTAAACACCGTTTTGAAGATGAAATCAACTCACTCACTCACTCCATGCAAAAGGGTCCTTGCAAAAGAGGGATGGTAAGATAAGAGATGGTTCAAGCAAAGAGGGGTCTGAAGAGGAAGGAGAAGGATGTCTAAGACCAGTTACGGGTCAGTTGGATGAATCAGGGCAAAACGTAACAGCTGGAGGCAATATGTGATCTACATCAAATAATGGAGGAGTAAAGATTTACGGGGGGTACCCTTAACCCTCTTTTCCTCACGAACTATTTTTTTCTCTTTCTTTCTCTCTTTCTTTCTCTCTTTATTTTGTGATTTCCTTTATCTCACTTTCTTCACAAACCAAATCTGTCTCTTCCTCCCTCTCTAGTTTCCATTTTATCTTTATCCCTTTCTAATCTCTCTCTCTCTCTCTCTCTCCTTCCCTATCTCTTTCCTTTATCTTATCCTCCTTGTCTAACTCCAATTGGTTTGGTTCTTTACCATTGCCTTTTCCAGTTTTCCTAACAATCTTACATTTTTCTTATTAATCTCTTTTCTCCATTTAGTTTTATTGCTGCTAATGAATATATTAATACAGTCAAACCTGCTTTAGCGACCACCCGTATAGAAAATTTGGTTTCCCTTGAATTGTTTTTCCCATTGAAACATGTATTAAAGGAACCTGTCCATAAAGACCACCTGCTCATAAAGACCACTTTTCCTGTCTCCCTTGGGTGGTTTTTATATGCAGGTTTTTTAACACATTCCCTTAGATCCCAAGAAAAAGTTTATTAATGGCAACCAAAAGATTTTTTCTTCAAAATATAAATCACCCACATAACTTGCTTCTTTTATCCCCCTTCACCCTTAACATCACCTTCCCCCCCCCCCCCCTGCAGCAAGGAAATGGGTGGTTGTGCATGGTTGCCCTTCTGATTACAAATTTCCACCCCTGCTTAACATGCATGATTCCCCTTCCATGTAACTCAAATAAAATTTCCTCTCTTTTTTATTGACGGGGGAGGGGAATGGTACCTACTGTCTCTCAAATCAATTTAAGACCTTATGAAATACAGGGAAAAGAATATTTAAACAAGGCAAACGCCAAGCGTTGTCTCGCCTGCATATTGCAGTCATGAAGAGACTGCATGTCAAAACTATGCTATATGACTTCTGAGGCTGTCAGCAGTTTAGGGGGTGAATTGTGGTTCTGACAGTTTACATATGCAATAATGGTATAGGCCTACTTTATCCCTAGGAAATCAGATAACACTAAGAATGCTGTTAATACTATGAAGCTATAATTATTTCCATGCAAGTAAGGAAATGAATGTTAGTGAAAAAGAATGTAACTGATAATAATGTGAGTAAAATTGTAAAATTAAATTAATTATTAAGGTGTTATGGCAAACTTATTGTTTGAAAAATGGTATGAATTTGGTGATTCCACGTCAAAGCTATAGAAAGTTATTAGGTGTACAACATAGCACAGTGCCAGTTATGAAAAGTTCATTGACCTTTGACCTTTGACCTTAATCAAATTCAACTCACATTCGAACTTGACCTGCACCTTCAAGAGATGGACCTCTCATATGAATTTGGCAATCCTACCTCGAAGGTATAGAAAGTTATTGTGTGTACAACATAGCACAGTGCCAGTCATGGAAAGTTCATTGACCTTTGACCTCTGACCTTATTCAAATTCAACTCATACTCAAACTTGACCTGTGCCTTCAAGAGATGTACCTCTGGTATAAATTTGGTGATCCCACCTCGAAGCTATAGAAAGTTATTGTGTGTACAACACAGCACAGTGCCAGTCATGGAAAGTTCATTGACCTTTGACCTTTGACCTTAATCAAATTCAACTCACATTCGAACTTGACCTGCACCTTCAAGAGATGGACCTCTTGTATGAATTTGGCAATCCTACCTCGAAGGTATAAAAAGTTAATGTGTGTACAATATAGCACAGTGCCAGTCATGGAAAGTTCATTGACCTTTGACCTTATTCAAATTCGACTCATATTCGAACTTGACCTGCGCCTTCAAGAGATGGACCTCTGGTATGAATTTGGTGATTCCACGTCAAAGCTATAGAAAGTTATTAGGTGTACAACATAGCACAGTGCCAGTTATGAAAAGTTCATTGACCTTTGACCTTTGACCTTAATCAAATTCAACTCACATTCGAACTTGACCTGCACCTTCAAGAGATGGACCTCTCATATGAATTTGGCAATCCTAACTCGAAGGTATAGAAAGTTATTGTGTGTACAACATAGCACAGTGCCAGTCATGGAAAGTTCATTGACCTTTGACCTCTGACCTTATTCAAATTCAACTCATACTCAAACTTGACCTGTGCCTTCAAGAGATGTACCTCTGGTATAAATTTGGTGATCCCACCTCGAAGCTATAGAAAGTTATTGTGTGTACAACACAGCACAGTGCCAGTCATGGAAAGTTCATTGACCTTTGACCTTTGACCTTAATCAAATTCAACTCACATTCGAACTTGACCTGCACCTTCAAGAGATGGACCTCTTGTATGAATTTGGCAATCCTACCTCGAAGGTATAAAAAGTTATTGTGTGTACAATATAGCACAGTGCCAGTCATTGAAAGTTCATTGACCTTTGACCTTTGACCTTATTCAAATTCGACTCATATTCGAACTTGACCTGCGCCTTCAAGAGATGGACCTCTGGTATGAATTTGGTGATCCCACCTTAAAGCTATAGAAAGTTATTGGGTGTACAACACAATTGTTGACGACGACGCCGACGACGCCGACACCGGAAATAGTGATACCTATGTCTCGCTCCGCTACGCAGGCGAGACAAAAACAGCGAAACCTGGTCCCTCTACATGTCTATAAAGACAATGTGTCGGCAATACCCACTTAACCCATTGAATACAAAGCAGGAGATAACTTGCGCTGGGGTCTAGGAAAGATATGTCATACTGAAATCAAATTGAAACTCAACAGGTTAGCCACCTGAAAAAAATTGTGTATGGGATCAGTCAAAAAAATCCTGTCTATTGTAGTGACTTTTACTACTGGTATTTTTCCAGAGGCTGTTGTTATAGACAGGTTTAGTCGTATACACAGGTAGAAACAATGGAAACTGAACATCAAGTCCTGCATTACCATGGCTTAAGTACCTGTCTTTGAGGTCTCTGCAATCAGCAGATACTACCTTACAAAACCAAAGGTACACCTACATCACCATCCATAAGGGGGAAAAGAATTAGTCATCTGCTAAGACAAAATCCTTCATGGATGAATATGAGATTAAGACTGGATTAGCACAAACAGAGAGGTCAGGAAAGATCTTTTCTCATCTTGGCTTCCTAAGTCTTATGCAGAACAGATGGACATAGTCCAAGTACAAGAGTGATATGACTTGTACTTACACATACATATATGGCTAGGCCTCTGCCTCACTTGTACAAAATCAAAATCGATATTGCAGTCCATTGCTGATCTAAGAAGCAATGGTATTCAAGAAGCAAATTTTCATTTAGGCTTAAATTTGATTCACACACTGCATGTATCATACATCAATCCAATTTCATTGTTATATGATACATCACATCAATGTAATTCACACTTTGTTAATATTTCAATTTACCCTTTCAATTCGGTTTAGGATAATGGGCACTGATTGCACAGATTTCACCTCCAGTCTCCAGAATGGACAAAGTCATAAGAAATATCATAAGAAATAAGAAAAAACAACTAACTACTCAAATAAAATTACACTAAAAAAAAAAAAGGAATAAAAATCTTGGTCTTCGAACCCTGCTTAGCAGTATTGGCTCTGCATTGTCTGTGGCTATTATTTGCTTAATTTGGAGAAACAGCTGCATGCCTGAATCACAGATTCCCGTTCATCATGCCATTACAACCCAAGCGATTCACTCCGGAAAAGGTGCTTGGACCTTTCCGGCAGGTTCTGGCAGAGAGCAGGTCCAAATTTGGCGTTCGCATAGTCAGGTCTAGAATACTTGTAAGCCCTGTAAAACTATCATTATGGGTTGTTAGGGAGAACCAGCAACACATTTTAATGTTCTTCTCTTCTTGACACACTGCTTAATCCAACAAGAACAAGGTACATGCACACAAATGAACAAACACAGACACAAACCTGCAGAGAGATATGGAACAAAAAGACAATGTTTGACGACGAATACAGTAAAATGGAAAGCATCAAAGCAATAAAGTATACTTGGATGCTACTTGACAAACGCAGATACATGGAACAAAAAGACAATGTTTGACGACGAATGCGGTAAAATGGAAAGCATCAAAGCAATAAAGTATACTTGGATGCTACTTGACAAATGCAGATACAAAGGGAAAGACATTAAAAAAGACAAGTGTTTGATAGCATGATTATGTTTAGCAAGGTATGTTAAGCAAGGTATTGGACAGAAAAACTTGTTCTTAAAATCTATTAGAGCTAATGGGTACCTACCAGAGTGGAGTCTGGAGTTTGGGCCCTCATGCTTACTTTCACTTCCCGATCTTTACAACTAGGCACTTCAATGGGTTGTGTGTGAGTGAAACTCAGGATTTTGACACCTACAGGGACAAAGAGATACAGAAAAAGAGAGACAGAGACAGAAAGAGAGGGAATGAGAAAGAGAAGAGAGGAAATGAGAGATAAAATGTGAATAAGTACATTGAGCATCATTCTTTATGGAGCTTCACTTGTTAACCATAATTCTGTGAGTCAATGCTATGATCAAGGCAGTGCGGTTGCTATATTTGGTCTGAATACATGTATCACCATGTAACAACCTGTTCATAAAATGATCATAATGCAAAGGGAAATTAAACAGCATTGAAGTGAAAGGATTTGTATTGACATTAGCTCCTCAGGAAGCATTATTTGAATTATGTTAACCCGCTGAATACTAAGCACAAGATAACTCAGGCAGGGGTCTATGGAAAATGCATGTTATATAAAAATCAAACCATGTTCAATCTGTTAAATATGAAAACTGTGAAGAATTCACTGTGAACTTTAGAACTGTGTGTTATACATCTTATATTACAAGTGTTCTTTATACCTCATTTCCATTCTCAAGTGGATACTTAGAAACTTGGATGTGAAGTGAATGTTTGCTTCATAATTCATTTAGATAGATATATACATGTATTGTCATGGAGTGCATGGTCTCATTTACGAAAAAGTAGTGCTGCATGTTCTGTACACAGATATGTAGGTGCTTCAGTGAAGGATGCTAGTCTTTTTTACTACAAGTCTGGTCAGGGGCGGATGGGGGGGGGCAGAATTGGCTGCGGCTCCCCTTTGAAACTGAGGACCTTTTTTTTTTTGGCTTATCAGTGAACTTGGGGGGTAAAATAGACACCTGAAAATGCCAAGGACCCTTTTTTCCCTGCTGTCAACAAGTTTTTCGGGTAAAGTAGACACTTGAAAAAGCCAACCATGCCCCCCTCCCCTTTGAAAAATTCTGGATCTGGCTCTGCTGGTTGTAAGACACAAGCTCTGTTGACAATTACTCTTCATCATTCTTGTACAAGAACAAAATTCCAATCTTCATTCTTGGACCAAACAACATACCTGCACCTCATTGTACATAAGTTTCAGGGTAACACCACGTCTTCTTTCAAAAGTATATTAAAGAGCCAATAAAAGGAACTTTTATTTATGTGAATGTCAAATGATTCAGAATTCATGGAGCATTTCTGGTGGGCACCCATCTGAAATGGGTGGTTCGTGCACCAGACCGTCTGTAGGCAATAAACAGGTTCTTCTGGGAGCTCTTCTGGTCCTTCTCCAGAAGATGATCAGAGCATATGGATGGAAACCTCAAGAACCAGGAATTCTTAGCAGAGCTCACCAGCCCTGTTCAGGGCTCTTATTCCTTAGAAAGAAGACATGGTAAAACCCTGACAACACTGTCTATAATGAAGTTTCTCCACCATTAAAAGTATTGCTGATACCTTGCTCCTAATATCTAAAACTATCCCTTGTAATAAACTTAACCTCAATCAATATGGTAAAACCCAACCCTAACCCTGTATCTTTGATGAAATAAAGCCCAGAAGAATTTTCACAAGAGCATGTGTTGGAGCACAGTACACGTACATGTAGTTCACTACAAGAAAAGTAAGAAGTATGGATTAGTGCAATGGTAGAGATTTTGGAAGTGTTTCAGTAGTGCATAAGCTTTTCAATAATCCTGAATACACTCAATGGATCATTTGACAGGTAAAATGAGAAAAGCTTAAGATCTGACAGCTTAGGATGTGTCTGAGTTGACAGTAAAAATTGTAAAACTATGTATCAAATACTCATCCAATGTCTCTTTAAAATTGCGGTTTGATGGTGCAAATAGAATTCAATACCTACACCTGCCAATTTCGACTCCTGAAGTTTATCTCTATTCGAATCTTCAAAAGTGAGAAGCAAACTCCTTCAGGTGAATGTTTCTGTACATTTTTTATTCTCTAAAGGATATCGATCAATGAAGACTGCCGAAGGCTGTTGACAAGATTACTCACTGCCTAATAATGTGGCTACAAACAACCACTGGCACAATGTCGAAAGAAGCGTAATAAAAAGAAAACATCCAAACTTCTCATGAGTCACATTTGCTAGCTTTGAGCCAGGGAAAACATGGTTGCTCATGCACCGGATTTTTCTCTCCAGTTTTCCCCAGAGATTCTTGCCAGAGTTTGTCATATCCTAAGTTGCCACTTGGTGGAAATCATGTTTTGAAGGATGTTTCTGCAAAACTTTATCCAAGCATGAGTACTTATCAATGCGAACTTGTAGTGGTATGCAATTTAAACTGTACATATAGAAATGAATAAGCATACCAAAATTAGATTAAAAAATTGGAAATCATTGTCAGGGACAGCTAGGCTGCATGACAAGGGCACTTTACAGGTAAAGCAGGACCTCTTGTCACAGTGATGGAAAAACATTACAGATATCTGACAAAAAACAAACAAACAAACTACAACCAACCAACCAACTGACCAGTCTTGCAAATGATGTGACATTGTCAAAATCTAGATTCCTAGCTAAGTGGATGGAGTTTTTGTTAACAATGTTCTGATATGGCATGCCTAACAATAAGCTTGTACAGCGTATCTCAACAATGAAGGTTCACCAAATCTTAATTGTTCATATCACATTCCTAATGAATTCTCCTAAATTCTTTTGGTATCAACTTGTATCAATCATACACACAGTTAATGCCTCTGTACCTCTGAATGAACTGCCTTAACAAGTTCAAGTTCAAACACATATTTATTTCCAATTACAGGTATTCAAAAAACAGCGAAATAATGAAACAAATTGACATTCATGGTAATGATAACAAAGCATGACACAATATACAATCATCATAATTACATAAATAATTGGAGGACACACCTTTAAAAGCGCAAGCTTGGGTCGAGGGTTCCCTAGGACATAATAAATATGTATAATTATGAAAAAGTATAAAATAAATTGGTTATAGCGTACAATACCCTAAAAATAAAGTGTCTCTATTAAACAGGAAATTCTCATGCAACAAAATTTCTGAAAAATTGCATATGATGCAATATTTGTCCAAAAAGACTGACACAAATTGCAGAATTCTTTTTTAAAGCCAGCTGTCATTGAAATATTTAGGTGCATTAAATTTTTGCAACTTTCACAAATGAAGCACTGGGGCAATTTTTGTGTATAGGAGTTTCTTCTTGTTTCGCAGTAACCCAGTCCATGGTGTATGTGAACACACAAAGTAGGACATTCTTGTTTAATGCAGCTGGGAGTATGAGATACATGTGTCATAGTATCTTTGGAAGTCAGGAAGGCATAAACTTTAATCACATTAACATATCTAATGCCTTCTGGCTCTAACCACCCGATTCTTTAGTGTACTCTGGCCTTTAATAAAACATGGTGTCTCTGCCAATCTATGATGTATGTGAACAGATGAAGTAGGACATTCCTGTTGAATTCAGCTGGGACAACGTGATACATGTGTCGTAGCATCTCTAGAGTGGGCGTGTAAAGTTCAGCCAGGGGCTAGCTACCGTATGCTTTGACATGACCAATCAATGTCACAGAGCTCGAGGTATCTCCAACGTTGCACCTGGGGAGAGTGAGTCCTCTCTGGTTGTCAGTTCAGATCTATGATTTGAGAAAGTTTTTTACCCTTTTCTTTTTTGTTGTTTGCCCTTCCCATCTTTCCTATCCATTCATCCACCTATGGATTCATTCATCATTCTCTGTCTCTTGCTCTTCCCTTCTTTTTCTTCCCTCACTCTCTCCATGATGCATCAAATTTCCCCTTACCCTCTCTCCTTCCCTCCTCTCACCTGACTTTCATGACTTCTGCACTATGCAATTTCTTGAACAAATATGGAAAGTTGGTAACTTCCTAGAAGATTTTAAAACACCCCCCCCCCCCCCAAAAAAAAAAGACAATGTGTGCTTGTACTAAAACAGGTAAATTTCTACAAAATCTCTTCAAAAGAAGGTAAATATCTACATCTATCTAAAATGAAAATGTTTGGGTGTATCATGTGTATTGCACAGAATTATATTCACATTTCCCCCTAGCTGCCATTTAATGAAACCAGGGCTCTATATATTGTGAATGTTGAATAAGTGAAGTCTTGGATGATATTGTGCTCATGTTCCTACAAGAAAGACTAATATTAGTGGAAAAATGGAAATTTATCTAAATCTAAATGATTGACATCTATAGCATGACATATCTATATCATATGTTTACTTGCACACAGACTGCCAAAGCTATCTCGACCACAATCTGCAGAAAAAGAACACAATTCATACTAATTTTAAACTGTATAGAGCAAATTGAATAAGTTTCCTTTTCATTTCTGAAGCAGTTTGAATTAAGGAAATTTTCATGCATAAGCAAGGATGTGCTCTTGGGATGTTCGAATCCCTGCTGCGGCACTAATGTCCTTTGGCAAGATATGAATCTACATTTGACATGTCTTTGCCATATTACCCTAACAGAAAAAAAAATTATACAGAACATATGTATTATTGAATACAAGTAGAAAACAAAGGGAAAAAATTGTAGTTTGTAGAAATCAAAGGACAACTGGTGGGTCAGTTGTCATCTGGCAATCTCCAATATGCTGTCTTATGACCATCTCCAATATGCCATCTTATGTGTGCCTATTTGTGTTAGCACTTTTCAACAGGTTCTTAAAGTTTCAGTTATGTTTTGCTGGTCCAAACAAAACAGTAACAAGACGACTCCAACTTGAATCTTATTCCAGTAATGTCAAAATACCTTTCATGCACATTCTCTAAAATATCCAGTTTCTCAAGATTTACAATGAATAAAAGGAACCTTTCAATCTCAAGACATAAATGTCTAAAACCTTCTTTAATCATGGGACCTCAATCCTGGCTAGAAGGCACCTGTAAGTTCTCACTAAATTCTCTCTCCTTATTTTGATCCATATTGTGTACCTTAAAATAGCTACCCGAAAACCTTCGATACAATTAAGACTCCTGAGTCATTAGCTCACCAAACACGGAAATCAGGGCTTTTCCTTTTCTTTGAGAGGCAAGTGAAATCATGTCTGAATGAAAATTTCTTTTGGAGGCCATTTGGACCTTTTTCTGTCAGTCCTGATAATGACAATTAGTTGTTTGCCAAAGGTGATAAGTCGGATAAGTGCAGGCTTTCTGTGTACATAAGAGATCATTTTTTGCAGATGATCCAAAGACTTATTTGAGTCACATACACTCATTATACAATTACCTTGTAACCGATGAATTGTGGCCATGAAAGTGATTGAGAACTGCTCTCAGTGTGTGGATCTTCTTGTTTTATAAATGCTGGCTAACATAAGGTCATATATCATATCTGTGTGAGAAATACTCACAGCTAAAAGGACTTACGGATTTCCTTACAATGTATATATGGTACGACTCTTATCAAAGAAAGTCATCCCATAGGTATAGTGGTAACACCATGTGTACCAGGACATTATTTCAGAAGTGTCCACTACAGACTGAACCTGTTAGGTAGCTTCTCAAAAGTCGCGTCCCTCGGTTTTTATCGGCTTTTCCCCGTCCAGCTCCCCCGTTCATTTGTCTATGCAGAAACAGAAAGATAAGAAGGGAAAAGATACTGAGCGGGAATCCCGCTCTAAGCCTTGGTCAAATTGGGCTCTGACTTATGGTAAGCCTTAGATTATTCAGCTTCTCTTAAAGAGATGAAAACAAACCTGTATCAAGATCTGCAACACCTGAAGAAATCTCTTTGTGGTTCTTAACGATGGACTCCCTCTCAGCGTGGCGTGGGTCTGGTAATGTCCTACTCTTCCTCCGCTTGCTGTTCTTGCGTCCAGTTGGGTAGCCATCTGCAGAACTGACTGATGATCTCTATATCATGCAAACAAAGAAAAGGGGAAAAGAAATGAAAATATTGAAAATCATTTAAAGTAGGGTGGCTTCGTACCTGGAGCGAAAAATAATCATAGTATTTTTTCATATCAGGTACAAGAGAGACAATTCAATGAGGTGTCTCTTTTAGAGGACATCTTCTAAAAAATCACTCCGTAAAGCAATGTATGATTGCATTCAAATCTTCGATGTCCTTTAATGGCAACCTGAAATTTTACTTGTTCAGATGCAGGTTCTGAAGACAGACACTTTTTTGTTTGTGATATGTTCAAACGTTCTGTAATTCTTTTGTTATGTCTGTTTTTTTAAAGCACCTTGAGCATTCAATCAAAATGGAAAATGATGCTATAGAAATTCTATGTATTATCATCATTATTATCATTATTATAAATATACATCAATGTGTACTATCCAAGTCAAATTTTCATGGTATGGATCTGAAATTCCTGACTAACACAGCCCAGATGACATAAAAACTGGCAACAAACGTGGATTTATTGACAAACAAGGATAGCGAGGATGACAAAATAAAAGCAACTGTCCAAAAGCTCAGGGCAAGCCAAAATGTCAATCAGGAGAACAGACTGTCAAACAATGTCAAAGGTGCAGTGGAAATACTCTGAACTAATAAAGTAAGGTAATCTAAAGAGTATTCTAGTGAATGCATTGGTATGTTGAAAATTGCCAAAATTTGTATTAACTTTCCATGATATATACATGTAAATGTGAAAGAATGAAAATTTCAAATACATGTATTTTTCTAAATGTATCAAAAGAGATTGATACATAACTCAAATAAAAACAAAGACTTATTATGGAGACAATGTTCCTGACCAGAAATATGCTCTTATTTTTTGCTTGACATGCGGTTGTAATATTTCACCTACATAATTACACTATCAGCAATGTGTTCAGTATGAGGAAGTCTTAGAGCACAGAAAGCAAGTTTTGGAAACTATGTCTTGTCAAGATTCAAGAATGTGCGTACTGATGTTATTACATTGTTGTTCTCAAAGTTTTCTGATAACCATCTGACATCTATAGTCTTCAAGAAATGAACCATGAAGGTGAGCATAATAAAAGTGGAAAATCAGGAAGAAAGAAAAAGTATACTTTAAACCTAAAAGAAAAGCTTTACGAAGCATATTTCTGGTGTGACACATTTTACACATCTTGTGTGTTAACACCTATTTCCTTCTCAGAACATTTGGAAAGCATTAAATTCAAGACCTCTCTCATAAAAAAGTACTGTGTATGCACTAACTGCATATAAAACATTTAACAGTATCATGAGGTCGAGAAAGGTTTGAAAGGAACTACCAGTTCTTTCTAGTGTGTGTCTAAAATGTAAAATATATTCCCTAATTTGTTTAATATGATTTTTAATAACTTCAGATTAATCATGAAATTATACGACAAAAAATAATAAGATAAGGTATTTTTGGATGAGTTTTGAAAACAATACTGCTCTACTATGGCAAAAGGAAGCGAGTGACGTATCAAACAAATTTAAGTTATTGATATTGTCATATTTTACCCAGTCTACTCTTCTTCCGGGCCAAAGTATATGCATGAACACTCATCCTGCTAAGAGATATGTTAGGCAAGATATCATGGTAGTGCACTGACATCAGTGTAATTGACAGGTAAATTTTGCTCTTTTACAGGAAATGTCACTTTTGTCACTTGCTTCTTTTTGCCAAAGTAGCGCAGAATAGCCTATGAAGAAGTCGATGTGAATTTAAATGAATTAATCCAATGCCTACTAGAACTGGGTTGCTCCTGAATTACGTTTAATGGAGATAACAGAATTCAGTAGTCAAGAGGTTAATTTTCATTGTTATATGTAGGGTGTACAAATCAATGTTTAACAGAACTAAAAGGTAGTAAAAGGAGTAAAATATGGTATGGAAAAGAAATATTAAGAGGTGAAATTCTTTTTGAGAAAAACTACATAATTTCAGTTCAGTTCAGTTTGTTTATTCATTTTCATCTCTCAGAAATCAAAACAAAAAAGTGTAACATCAGCATCCATTAAAAATTATGACATTTGAGAAAAATTAGGCCGGCATTGCAACGTATGAAATGAAATAAGGCAGACTTAAAATAAAGCCAATGACGATCTTGTTAAATGAAAAAAGTTTATTTATAGAAGTAACACGGATTTGGATGGTATTGGTATGTACAGAAATCAATACAGTATAAATCTAAGGGTAAAAAGCATGAGAGAACAAACCAAAAACAAACAACCAAACAAAACTTACATAATATAAAAACACATACCAGTAAACATGTAGTTACAGAGCTACTACTTCAGTGCATTTTGAAATACACTCAAGAATTGTTTTAGCTTTCTTTTGAGATGGGACAGACAAGTGCAGGAATTTATAGATTGAGATAATTCATGTAACTGAATAAGAATTTGTGCCTTTTCATTTCATTTACTATTTATTTGCTTCTTTTAAAAAGCACATGTCCAAAATACAAAAATATTTTGAAAGTACAGGGATCAAGATAGCATTCAATCAATATACATGTACATCCTAACCTTTCATACAAACACACAGCCAATTCAGAGTTTGATCTCAATTACATGTACGATGTTTTAAAGACAATGTGGTACAGATCCTTACAATGTCCTTTCATACTATTATGTGTCTGCCATCTGTTAATATGTCAATCAGCAAAACAACTACAATGGCAATGAATTGATGTCAATCTTTTGCTAGCCAGTACAATGACATAACTTTAATAAAGCTATTCAGAATGTTGCTTAAGAGAACAGGATAATGAGCAACTGTAGAGAAACAATGTAAGTCACATCATGAAAATTATGTGATACAAATCTTTATTTTCATCCTTATTAAAAAAGACTAACCTTTATGATATAATAGAAATCTAAATGGCACAGAACATAGCAAACAAATGGAAGGGGTGGAGAAAGCAGTGTGCATAGCATAGTCATGAAAGTAAAACATGTCATTCAATCTACTCTGAAGCCCATCGCATACTATATGATTGGTCTGCGATCTGAATTTCTGAAAAAATTTCAGACTTTGATCTTAATTACAGGTACTAGACACCTAGATATCTAGATACTAAAGACAATGTACAGATCCTTACAAAGTCCTTTCATACCATTGTGTGTCTGCCATCTGCAAATTCAAACATTAGATCTTTAATGATCAACGTTCTAAATAGCCTTATGAATACTCAAATCCAAATTCCGGGCTATTGCGAGCATCCTTGTAGAACAAAAAGTGAAATCGATTGCGAACCATAGTGAAGTCATGCAGTTTTGCACATGTTTTGCGAGTGTTTACAATTGGAAGCCGATTTTGCCTTTACTTAGGACAAAAAGGCTAGCAAGGAATCATAATTTCAATCGAGTAATTCCTATCATTATTCTGGATATCAATAAGGATGATTTTATTCATTCAAAATTTTGTATTTAATGAAAAATATGATTTCTTCCATAATCGGGTTGCAGTCACTCTACTATGGGATACTAGTCTCTCTTCATCCTATGACAAAGATAGTTCCATCTTGCTCTCAAGAAAGGAGAAGAATGCTGCAAGCAAGGTGAACCTACATGTACAACATAAATGACATAAACCAGTTGAAACCAACACACACAAAAAGCT
This sequence comes from Echinometra lucunter, assembly GCA_029962745.1. NCBI lineage: Eukaryota > Metazoa > Echinodermata > Echinoidea > Camarodonta > Echinometridae > Echinometra > Echinometra lucunter. Next base: position 17,813,220 of record CM057153.1, on the reverse strand, counting down.
TATCCCTCATGTGCAGGCCGATACAGTGAAAAGACCAACAAGCATGCAACTTTTGTGTCCTATTTTACAAACATGAAAAACTAAATGAGACTCTTGCTACTAAACTCTAAAAAACTCAAGCTTAACCTCAAATTTCAGATGAAAATGAAACCTGCAATTTGGTAACTACATAAAATTAATGTTATCCATCATCCAATCATTTCAGTATGATAGGATTCAAGTTTGATTTTGCTTCTGTATACTTTCCATCAACTTTATTGTCACCTTACTGTTATTTACAAACTTTCATGCTGCAAGCACTAAAGTAGATTACTTTATTATTTTAGATTATTTTAGTTGGTATGATAGTAGGAAAGCATAATTGTATTCCTAATAAATCAAATTACTCCAAATTTATTTATGATCCTTTTAGACAACTATCACTGCAATAAAGAATGGAGCTTACTCTTTTTCTTGAACTGCAAATCACCATGACAACCCCATCCTGATCCTCCACACACTGAACTGACCAGCGACATGGTACACAAGGCATCGTGGAAAGCGAGTTTTCAAATTCAACTAAATACAATAATCCTTTGCACTTGGAATCAACACTCTGTCACTTAATGTGGGACAAAATCAGTCTCTAATATTCCATAAGCTTCTTGGTTGTCTGAGGATTGAGTTGAAAAGACAAATGACTTTAGATGGACAGGCAGCTGCAGTGCATCATGCACTCTTCAGGGCTAAATAAAACTGTTGTGACTACTTGTGAGCACTGGCACACGTATATAATATGTAGTGTAGTTCTCAATTAAACTTCCTTATAAAAATCGTCATCATTCACAAGTGTTTATGAAAATCCATGATCATCGGAGCAATTAACTAGGTGGATAGGTTTCACTTTCCAAAGTCATGATACACATATAAGCCATTTAATGAAACCTGAACAGTGGCGTTGATGACGACATACAGTGGCGCTCATAGGTACAGGTATTGTGATGCAGCCTTCCAAGATGATGAAATATTATCAACCACTTAAAGAAAGAAAACAGATTCAAGTATCTCAAAGCATCTAGGATGTAATCCCAAACACCCAAGAGGATAATAATGAAAGTCTCCTAATAAGTGTGTGTATTTCTTTACTTTTAATATCGAGATGACATCATATGGGTGCACTGTCCATGTTTTAATCCATGAAAGGCATTAAATTGTGAACACTCTTTAGGTGAAGGCACAAGACAGATGATTCCTTTACAGACAAGTTAATCCACAGATTCAAAAATCACAGACAGAATGCTGTCACTAGCACTGCAACAAGTTCTTTCAGCTTCGGTGAAATTTCTGCTTAACGTGAAAATGTATCAATTCTTACAAAATGATGCCCTTCTAGATAAGACTCAATCCCGATAAAGATCAAATGACGGATTCCACTGTGCCTCCCCGTGGCCGCACAGCAAGGGACCCGACTTCACGAAGTATTTCCAGCGCAAAAACCTTGACTCGCAGTGGCACGATGAAGCACTTTTAGTCACTGCCGGACAGACGGGTTCGATCACTCTGCAACCTTCTCAGGCAAGAGACAAGAACTAAAGGGGAGAGGGGGACAACGAAAGACACCCGTTGCATGACAGAGCAGTAGCCACGAACTCAAAACCCCCTCTCCTGAAAAGTCGCAATGGATGACGCATCAGGATTAGCCTAAATCCCTCAGACCTGTTTCATCAATATGGAAACCACTAAATCTCGAGCAGAATCGGTAACAGCAGACAATTAGCACTATCTTCACAGCCTGAGGAGTGCCTGAAAGGTGTTAACTCATTATAGAGGGTAAAGCATTCTCATCTTCCTGGTTCTAAGTAATCAGTTCCTCTAAGTAATAATGTAGATTTTTCACAGAATTCTTCTTTTCCATTTTGTTTCTCTTGCCACACAAACAATGATACTGTTTAGACTGACAAACATAGAGCCTATAAGCCTATTTATCAGCCCAATAATTGATCTTCAGGACTTTTGGGATATTGAACATAAAAATATGATTTTACACAGTCACAGAATGGAGAACTCAGTAATAGAATGTTGAAATAATTCACATAGTTACCTATATAAGGCATTTTAGCCGCGCATTAAAAACGCACATTTTTGTCTGCTTGATTTGCGTGCGCTATATTAGAGCATACAACACCGAATTCCCCACAGGCTACTGTACTAAACTGGACATGCAATATTAGACTGTATTTTGCCTGGTCTGTTGCATATGCGCAAATGTGCGTATATAGATGCAATAATTCAACGCAATGCATGCAATATAATGTACGAATACTTAAATGACATCATAAAAAGTAAGCCAAACTTGTGGATCAAAATTAATGTATGATAGTGGTCCTATATACAGAATGTGTTTGGTGAAATGATTTTTATTGAATTTTGCATCACTTTCCAGTGGGTATAGATAATAATGATAATCATATGGGATGGCCTTATTTCATGGAATACCAGAGAATATTGCACTCATTAGAGCTAATATTGCACTCATTTGCAATATTGGGTCTAATTCTCTGCAATATTCTCTGGTATCCCATTCAATATCATCTAATATCATATAAGAATATGTACCTGTCCATAATTGTATTCTACAGTGTGAAAGTCCTTATCATTCTTAGAGAATATCATCTTAAGTATCGATAAATGGGTTTGATCTGCTGAGCTAAATGACACAGCTTTCATCAATTATCAAGACACCTGACAATGACTAAATTGGCCTTCAAGACAATGAGGAAGACAATTTATTCATTAGGCACCTTACATTGTAGCTTGATGCTAAAAGAGTGTAGAAACATCAAAAGTGGCTTCTCAAGGTACAAAGTATGTTATTTATGACGGATCAAAGACACGCAGGAGAATATTTCTCAACAGATTTCAAAAATTAATATGCTACTCTAACCTCTTTATATTCAAGGTTCATTTTAAAATGAGGGTTCCCTATGACTTTTGCACAGTATTTCGGTAAACCACTTCTTGTACTAGGACCAACAGCACCAAATGGTTTCTCCACACCAACTTTTGGAGGTAAAGAGGTTTTCAGAGTTGTCTCTTCTCCTGCTGTAAACCTTGCTCATTTTGTCATTAATATCGTAAGTTACAAGGTACTGACACCATCACAAGGTCTAATTCATTTCAAGAGGCGAGACTAGACTGAATGACAGCTCGTAACTGTGGAAGGAAGCAACCCTATTGAGAATACTGCATGTTGATTGGTGGATGATGACTCTAACTTACCCCCGATGGTGATGAGGTAGGAGGGGATATCTCATCAGGTGACATCGGCCGAGGGAACTGAGGGAACATCTTAGAACTGTGAAAGGTCTAAATAGTGAATTTTGCAATGGTTCCAAGACCAAGGAATGCACAGACTGTGTAACATGTGGGGGGGGGGGGGGGGGGGCAGTAAACTCAATTTACATATATCACAGAGGAAAAGTACAAGCCACAGGGAAGTCATAATAAGTTCCAGGACTAAATATGTGGTTCTGGAATGAAATATCTGGTGATGAGGTACAAGTAAAGGGGGAGGGGTGGGGGTCTCCAGAGACATGGGGATTGAGGGAACAGGGAGAGGTTTTAGAATTGCAAGAGGTCTAAATACTAACATTTTAACTGGTTCTTAGCCCAAGAAATCCAATTCCAGAACTCGGGAGGCAGGAGTGGGATGCTTGAATGGTTAAGTGATGAGGGTCAAGGACCTTATGCAGATTAGGCTTGTGCTAAACAAGCCATCCAGTTTACTGCTACTACTACTACTACTACTATTACTACTGCTATGGGGACACCAATAAAGATCTCAGAACTGTAAACCAACTTGCAAGGGCATCCATAACCTTATACCTTTATCAAAAGGATCACGTAACTGTTCCCACTTTCACCCTCTCCTTTTTC
>CM057153.1:17629305-17804305 GCA_029962745.1 Echinometra lucunter | reverse complement strand
AATAAGACTTGCTTCATTAAATAACATTTATTTCAAATTACTACGATGATTATATTTTCGAGATACAAGTTTATAAAGAGAAGCCATTGACCTTGAGCCCTCCATTTACATGTGAATCTTCTGTCAGTATGGTCAATGGCATGAATCCACAGTGACTACAACTGTCATGTTTATGGACTTCAAAGATCCTGATAAAAACTTATCTCCGTCCTGTCTGTTAACCTTAGCCACTCTTATCGTTTCATAATGTGCTCTGTTTTCCTGTTCATTTAGTATATTTTTCATTGTCCTGGAATCTGGGGAATTCTTTTTTTTTCAATCTAGCAAAGAATGTAAGTGTTTAGGAAATATCCCAACAATTATTACAAATGTAAAAAGGTTTCATGGACATTTTAACTAAAATCAAGACTATGCAGTATCTCACTTTGACAACACTGAAAATTCAAGCTAATATGCATGATTTATCTTATTTTCAGAGTTATGATCTTATACAACATTTGAAATCACTCTAACTCTCTGCGATTATTCTTTTTTTTTTACTAGCAAGAGTCAGAAAGAACATTTCATACATTTGCTTGCAGGTACTTTTCATAGTTCACTTCTTTAAGAGGGTTTTATCCATTAAAAATTTATTCTGTTTTCTTTTTTTCATTTGTCAGTTTGTTCTTGTACACATCTACATTCAAACATTCATTCCAGATATTTATTTGCAGCTCTGTTTGAACAGAACGTGATACAGAACAAAAGTACCATTCCACATACCAATAAAATAATCTATTAGTCAGACCCCAAATCAGTCTGTTGTAAAACATTGGTTATCATGCACTAAAACACAGGATTTCCTATGTAAACCATGACTTCTTTCCTTGAAATGGGGAATTTAGGCACTTCTGGGGGACTATCACTCACCAAAACCATACCATCCCTATGACTGCTTGCTTGGTTTAATGATCTATATTACTGTTTTATACACTTGATTTTAATGTAAGTCAAATTGCACAATTCATTTTCCAATGTATTTCTAAAATGATACGTAAAACATTATGTACTTGTGTACAAACCACAAATGGCTCCCTTTGAACCATTAGGTGTTAATGTTCACATCATGTCGTTGCATTGCACGACATTCCGTGAATCACTGGCCCTAAATTCCAAAAAGGTAGGGTGTATACGTACATGTACGTGTAATACACCCCTTTTATCTATGAAGAGTCAGGTTCGAGACGTGAGGATTTGTAAATTTTTCATAGCTTTTTCATAAAAAGTCAGGTAAAGTGGAACCAACACTTCGTAGATTTAGCGCCTACTATTTGTGCAAGGTGATGTAACGTGATGAGATGATGTGACCGTGATCATCCGATGGTTCGAAGTAAGCCCCACAATCATACCACGCCCAGATACATGTGTATATGACACTTGCCATTTTATGAGTTTAAAATTACTTTCAATGTATTTTTTCAAGAAGGTGCAAGGATACAGAAGGTTGAATGTCAGACAGGGGTGAGAATTCTACGGTGACAACCCACTTCACCGAAGGCCCGCGAGGCCGAAAAAAGCAAATTGTAATCTATCATGTACCACTCTGACAAATTCCTGTGCCAGAAGGGAGTTTAACAAGCATTATAGGGCAGTGGAAAGTTTTTCATTGAGGGTGTGTGACATCCGGAAACGAGGACTAAACATGCTAAAGGAGACATAATTATTTTATATACTGATAGCGATACGATACAAGAAAAGTCGGCCTCGCGGACCTTCGGTCTCGCGGGCCTTCGGTCAAGTGGGCGGACCCCAATTCTACTTGCCTCACTCCAGTTTGAGGACATAACATAGAGTTAACCATGATAAAGGTTCTGAAACTTAGGGCAATACTAGATTGGTACATCAAAATCAGTCATGTGTACTGCAAGTGCTTGTGCAGTTACACAACTGATATAATTGAACAAGATGAATTACAATATGTGATAAAGGCCATATAACAAAACATTGCAGATCATGCCAGATTGTAGCAAATGTTCAAAGTTATTATCATTACAGATCATCACACGACTGTTTCCCGGCGTCTAGAAACAGGTATGAACCACGTCTTTGGCCACTGTCACATCTCTCTCTGTAGATGCCATGCAGTGTAATCACAGCTAAGAAAATACTCTATGATCTGTCCAAAATAATGAAACCCATTATTATAAAGCAATACATTGATGGACCATCTAGCTCTTTATGCTTGCTCAAGTGTTATAAGTTTAATCAAAGCCCATATCACTATATCTGCAATGGGGGAAGGGGCACCGTAAGATTATTTCAGACATTCAAATCACAGAGATCTATTTGCTATCAAATTTGACCATCATAAGACCACGACATGGCGAAACTTTCTAACTACAAGTCGCAACACCGGTGAGCCTCTGCCAAAGTTTCGAGTCATCGGGAGGGTGAGGGGGTATTACTGGACTTATTGGCAAGGAAATGCCAGGAACTCACTTCCTCCTCCCTCATAAATGAGCGGATGGGGGGAGGAAGTTTCATTAAGATGATGGAAAGGATGCATACAGGACTGTCAATCAAATGAACGGGACTGAGGGGTGGATTAGTGCAGCTTGGCCCGAAACAGGTTCAATCTTCCATTGAATTAGGCAATCGGTACACTTTAGGGATGAGCAACTGTGGGGAAAAAAAAAAGGGATTTTCAGGCAGAAATGTCACAACTCTGGCATTTATGTCAAGAACTCTGTTCATAAGCAAAGAGGGGTGTTCACACACAAGGTAAAAAGTGAGATTCAAAAATCGATTTTCTAATCGCGATTAGAAAATCAATTTTACTTTGTGTGTGGACAGAATAATCTCACTAATAATAGAATCGCGATTCAACTCGCAGTAAGAAGTGCGATTTTTCAGAATAATCGAAATTATTTGCCGAGCACTGTGTGTGTAAACGGAATCGCGATTAGAAAATCGGTTTTATCTATCCCATCATTCTTTGCGCGTGTGCGATCGATGCGCTGTGCATACACTATCACAGTGTATGCAGTGTGTGTTACGTTACGGGGTGCATGCACTGTGTAGCATGGACGCACTGCATGCTTGGCACCGTTGATCCCCTGTAGTAAACAAATGTTTTGTATGATCGTACGTAATCATTTATTATTCAATTAATGAGTTTGTTGCTGTACTTTCTGTAGCTCTTTTACCGTCGATGTGTATTTTCCCCCGTCCAGATCGTGTACAACAGCAGCTAAGCGGAGAAGTTTGTGGGCTCTCCTGCCTGTTTCTCTTGCTTCTTCGTGTGTGTGAATGGTCAAAAAAAAAAAATTGAAATTCTAATCGCGATTCAAATCGCGATCCGAATCTTGTTTTTCCCCGTGTGTGAACGATGGCTATAAAATTAAAATTTGAATCGTGATTCGAATCACAATTCAAATTTCGATTCCTTTTGTGTGTGAACATGCCTATAGTTTGGAAATACCAAAAGTCTTAGTTTCCCTGATTTATTTTGTTTTAATTAAAAATTGGCAATATTAATACACTGGAAATGTCACAACTCTGGCTTCTACATGTTAGGATTGATTCCTTTTTTTTCCCTCTTTTTTTACAGGAGCAATTTAGAGAAATACCATAACTCATGACATTTATGCTTTGATTTGTTTTATTTTTAAACAAAAAAATAGCAAAATAAGGCTTTGGCAGATATCTAGATATACTTTTCACGTCAGCATTTTGTTCGATTGCAAAAAATGGAAATGCCATGTACAGTGGTACAGCTTGTAACTTCCATGTTCTATAGCAGGTAATGGAAGGAAAGCTTTCACTAAGAGTACAGACAGAGAGGAAGAAAGATTGCCCCCCCCCTCCCCCTGAAAATAAAAGAAGAAAAAACTGTAAAAGGTGACAGGTGCCACATGCAGACCTGAATAAGACGAACATGATTTATAGACCTTAATCACATGGGAGAACTACATACAGCAGTACATGTGCCAACAAGTACTCTATGGGGGTGTTGATTGAGGGTAACAGAGGGCTAATAAGCGACCCAAGTGCGAAACTAGCTTACCCGTTACCCTCAATAAACACGACAGCGACTTGATTACCGAACTGGCATACCGGACTTGAGTTCCGCAAAAAAGGGGGATTTGATTACCCGTTGAACGGGATTGGCAACTCCAGACGTGGCCATAAACACAGTGCGACTTTTGTCGCGTTTTGTTTGGGAACTTCGGACTCCTGTTTCCCGTGGCCCTGAAGTACGCTCGACAACAGGTCATGTGTAACATGAATTTCGCAGCCAACTTTTCACCATATTTAGCTCATAATAGTGGGGGGGGGGGGAACTATCTGAAACATTTCCAGCAAACATAACTATTATTCCATTTGCTCACAGTGCAATTTGCCTCCTTTCTTACTCCTTTTTTATTTTTTTTGCGGGGGGGGGGGGGGGAGGGGGGGAGGATTTCATTAATTCAATAAATGTGTATCTGGAAGAAAAGTGCTGTAGTAATCTTGCTATTTGTTCAAGAAGTACAGAACTCATGAAAGGGACTGTTTTATATTCTGGCCTATACAACAGTATATTTTCAGCCATGGCCCGAATTCACAAAAGAGGTAACCATGGGTAAAATTTAAACTATGGTTTAAACCTCCAAAAGCGTAAAACGTGCATGTCCTCTTGTCCTGAGGGTGGGCAGTAATGCACTTTAATGCGCTCACGTCCACTTATCAACATGTGCGCTACAATGTATTTACCAGTACTCTTATTTACTATAATATTTTTCACATAAACCATGGTTTACCTCCTTTGTGAATTCGAGCCTATTACATGTACTATATCCTGAAATACTTGCTGAATGGATATGGCTAAGTATCACAGTACCAAATGTTTAGCATAAAGCCAATTGTAAAAAAAGAAACTTTTTACATAGCAAAATCAATGTCCCATAAATTCACCTAAAACCTTGCACAAAATTGTATTTGGTGTGTTTTCACACAAGCTCTTCAGTTAAAGTTCAAAATATCTTCTGGTTTGCATTTCAAATGTATTCATGTTCACCAAAAGAGGGAGCTCTTCATTTACAGCAAGGCAGGATTCATTGAATGATTCTAGTGTAGTTAATCCTCCCACAGGTTTTTGGTCAATCTGCTTATAATGCTGTTTTTCTTTTCCACCTACAAAAAGTAAGTGTGAAAGTTACTTTCTAATATGGAGATATCCTACATTTGATACCAATCAAATACTAACACCAATTTCAGGTAGATGGTACTAATAGCATTGCCACACAATTAGCCCTCCTTCATTGAGCCGTACTTCAATGAAAAAAAAAGTAGCAAATATTTCTTTTCTTCCTCAGAAACTGATCCGCTTGTCAAGAAATGTACCATTTAAAATCTGAGTTAAAGATTCATCAGTCAACACACCTCTTCATATATTTTTTTTTTCCTATTTCATATTTTTTGCATTGACATAACAATTAGACCCTGCATGAAAAAGGCAAACCTTTGTGGCTAAAATCATCTTTTTGCACAAATTTTCAGCAGCCAATCACTACAAAATGGAGATGGTGTACATAGTGGTATGCAGTACTTTCACAAGGAATGGGAAATACACTGAATGAAACACACCAAAAGGTTGTTTACGCACAATGCAAATATCACTCCATGCATTTGCAATATGACTGTACCAGTAGAACCAATTATTTCACTCCCACAGATTCCACATGAGTAGCTTGGAGACTAATATTCACTCGTTTCCATGGTTATGTATCATGGCTATTCTGACTGCTTACAATGGCAATTTTCTAGTTTGTTGATCACTTTCATTTGTCTGTTAGGTAGTATATGTGTTTAAACTACATATTCAAAATGATACTGGCACAAACATCCACAATTTTATTTCATTCTATTCCATTCTTGGGGGGGGGGGGGGGATGAAAATTTCTACTTTTAAATGTCAAGGCAGATACTCCTAAAAAGCTGAGTGGAACTGGCAGAATGACAGAAACTGTAGTTACTGTACTGACAAGGCTTTTCAGGGAAGTCTGAGGTGAGCTGATCTGTTTAGAACTTTATCTAGGGGCCCAATTCTGAGCTCCTGCAAAATGTTTTAATAATCACTGAGGAAAAGATTTTAGAAAACATCTGAGATATACTTATTTTCTTTACATTTCTATGAAGTCATCCCGATTTTACAAAAAAAATCTTGCTTTTAGGTCTGGAACTCCAAATGCTAGCTTGTTGTTTCTTTAACTTCAATTTTATAATATGGCAAATTTCTAGATCATTGCTACCTCTATATCCAAATGAATTAAAATTAAAATTCTAAACAAATCTACGACCCCCCACAAAACAACAACCAGAACAAAAACAAAACAAAACAAAAAATTCCAATCCCTAATAAATGTTTCATAAAATCACTTTTTTGAAACCTCTCTGTTTTCATTTCAGTTGGAATCTTCATCATAATTTTGAGATGCAAAAAAAAGTACTAAAAAACAAATACTAAAAAAAAACAAAATTCTTCCTCTGTTTTCATTTACGATAGAATCTTAACTGTGATGGAGAGATGCAAATAATGATATTCAACAAGTCATAATATAGCCATATTACCCTAGATATGCATATGCACAGAAATGAGAACTAATAAGGGTGTGGCTAACACGCTGTAATCCCTTATCCATCAATGTATGTACTGTAGGTTCATTTCAGATTCCTAGGTCCGTCAGCTAACAAGATATTCTTTTCACCGAAATATGATGTTGAAATTTTCTTTTTTTTTTAAAGGTCACAAAACTCTAAATGGAAATAGAAATGAGTTGGCAGATTTTCTTTCCTTAACGGCTAACCTCAAAACAAAGAATTTCTTAATCTACATGTATCAGCAAAATTCTCAGTCATGCTTTTCACTACTTTTTTGTTTGAATTCAATTAATATATCTATACTTTTGGAATTGTGAAAAGAAAATATGACATTCACATAAAGGAACAACTGAAAACCCTTCTTCTTTTCACATAACAACGAGACTGACAATGATAGCTAGACTGAGTACTGTCAGCATTTTTTCCCCTTTCTCTTGCAGAAACATAAAGCTGAATATAGCATAACCCAAGTTTTAGCTTACATAATGCTCAAACATTTACATAATTTCTTCCAACCAGGGTCTCCCTGCTTTCAGTCAGCTACCAGGCTTACATAATTAGCAAGGCTATTATCCACCGACCCTGATTAGTTTTAATGACGGTATGTTGCACATGGGGTGGGTGTTTCCTAGATACATGTAGCTGATAGGGGAGAATGGGGGGGGGGATGGGGAAATCCTTTGTAGTCTAGGTAGACTAATTGGGCCCCGTCTTATAAAGAGGTGCGATTGATTCAAATTGATCGCAACTTTGAGACAGATCTCAACTGTGTACTTAAGAGATTAATCTCAAAGTTGTGATTGATTTGAATCAATTGCAACTCTTTATAAGACAGAGCCCTGGAGATTGTTTGAGTGTTGGGTATTCAAGTCTTGGGCAAGTATTCAAGTAGCTGTCCACTCGATAAATATTCTATTTATGCTATCCATACTCTCATACTAGTGAATTGTCTTGTTTCTATAATTATTCTTATTCCTCCACAATCATCCCCTCATCCCTCAATGCCATGATATCCATTTACCATAACCATCAGTGATCTGATTATCAATTGGATAACAATCTGGAATAAAACTTCTTAATAAATGCTAAGCATCACTATTGTGCATTGACACACATCAATGCTGTCCATCTGACTTGAAACTACCAATTAGAGAAATAGGACAGGGACTAATTCAGTTTCCTTAATTCCACTTGGGGTCGTCAATTCTCGCGTAATGAAATATCCTGGAGTCTAGGACCAAGAGAATATCGCTCAGACAATGCAGAAACTATGAGCTATTCCTGGATGTGTTAACTGGCCCTTGGATGGCAATGAATAGTTCCTGGTAGGGAAAACATAGCCAAGAATTCTGTGTCCCAACACAGTTCCCAATATGGATCAGATTTATTTTCTATTCTCTATTTATAATGGCTCGTTTACAAATGCAGCACAAAAACTGTTTCAAAGAAATTTGCGTAGGTTTCTATTAAGGTATACTGAGCTTCATACTTCTATATCTTATAATACAAAAGTAGGGTAGCTCAGCAAAATGGTGTGGTCAAAAATGCGTAAGGAACCCAAAATGCAGTATTGTCCGTATTCTTTGCATTCTGGACGTGTTTCTCTTTCCTCACATGATAATAATAGCAACAATTTATACTGATAATGATGAAGACAATAACAGCAACATTGGTAATGATAGAAATAACAAAGTTTTATCATTATAGTTGTGATTATGCATTTAAAAAGAATTTGATCTTTATCATCATCATCATCATTCTCATCGTTTTTTATCAAAAGGTGAAGGGGGGGGGGGAGGGGGATTCAGATGTAAAAGACACATTTTATGACAATGTATTCACAGAGTCAAGTAATGATTCCATGAATCCTTGCTATCATTTACCCTAAATCTGAGGAGATTGTGAAATTGTATAATGAGGTTAACTTTCAGAATCCCCCACAAAACAAGTAAGAAGGACTTCCACTGTGCCGCTGAGCTAGCTCTGAAACATTTGAATGACAGATAGATGTCCCCATTGGATTAGAGTAGGCTAAATTAATAGCTTCCTTCCATGGTTAGAGAAGCTTATTAAGGCTGTCTGGTTACTGAGCCATACACTTATAACAAGAAAGTGATACTTGCTCCAGCTTAAGAGATCTTCTTCTCCTTCTTCTTTTTCTTCTTCTTCTTCTCTTTTCTTCTTTTCCTTTGTCTTCTTCTTCTTCTTCTTCTTCTCTCTTCTTTTTCTTCTTCTTCTTGTTCTTCTTTTCCTTTTCTTCTTGTTCTTCTTTTCCTTTTCCTTCTTTTTTCTTCTCCTGTTTTTGTTCTTTTTCTGTTCTCCTTTTCCTTCTTTTTCTTCTTCTTCTTCTTCTTGTTCTTCTTTTCCTTTTCCTTCTTTTTCTTCTCCTTTTTTGTTATTTTTCTGTTCTCCTTTTCCTTCTTTTTCTTCTCCTCTTTTGTTCTTTTTCTATTCCCCTTTTCCTTTGTCTTCTTCTTCCTCTTCTCCATCTCCTCCTCCTTCTCCTCCTCCTCCTCCTCCTCCTCCTCCTCCTCCTCCTCCTCCTCCTCCTCCTCCTCCTCCTCCTCCTTCTCTTCTTCTTTCTCTTCTTCTTCTTCTTCTTCTTCTCCTTCTCCTTCTCCTTCTCCTTCTTCTTCTCCTTCTTCTTCTTCTTCTTCTTCTTCTTCCTTTCCTTCAAAAAAATTCTTCTCAGGACTTGAAAAATTCTGATTTACTGGTACTTGAGATAATGCAAAAGAGAAATTGTTCAAGATTAAACAATACTATTTTCTTTTACTACTTTTCCTTCTTCTAAATATAAAAACAAGATTCACTTGTGGTTTAAAAATAAGAAAAGACAATGGTACACTTCAAAGGGTAACAATCACTGCCGAGGACTCTGACAATTTTTATTAATTCTTCAGGGTAACAAGAGTGAAAGAGATGTTTGTTTTGGGCAATTTCACCTCCTTCAGCCATAAAGTAGGCTCACTTGTCCTAAAAATAATATCCATGGTACCCCTAAGATTATAATCACTATCTATAATTACATTTTGATGGTTCTATTAATTTCTTTTTCTCATTTTCAGATAATAAGAGGTAAAAGAGAGAGTCACTCTAGCTTTATGTAAAGATCATGCCATGTTTCCCACAAGCAGTTATTTTTCAGTCAAACTTAGGTAACAACCATCTGAAGTCACTTATCAAGTACAGTATTTCCACAAAATGGATAATAATGCACAGAAATACACACCCAGTAGCAAGAATTCTGGCTACTAGGTATGCAGTTCTTATCTTGACTTGGTTCATTACATCTTCAGCTCTTATCTACATCTCTTAACCCATTCGTGACAGGAATTATTTAAAGCCTAATTTGATCAGCTTTTATTCTCCAAATTGGCAACACCAATTTTTTTATTTTCTTGCTACATTTTTCTTATAAAACGTCATGTATCTGAAATGAATATAAATTGACAGAAATTATGATGAGAAGTCAAAAAGTTGCCAATTTGCAGGGGAAAATGGTAATTTTAAACTTTCTATCACATTGCTAATTTAAGGATTTTAATGCCTATCTTCCTTAAAAAAAATTTCAGCATCAAACAACAAATGTTGACGCAACCAAAACGGGGACAGTATGTGTAGAATTTTTTGCTCTTTCTGCTCATGTATTTGGTATGATTTTTAGGGCTCTGCATCAAAAGTTATTAGGTCAAACCACAAAATGTGGACCCTCTGTCACGAATGGGTTAGAGAGCACTTATGTTTCATAGGGAACTTTCCCTTTCCAGATATTCCTCGTTCAATTGAGATTCAAGAGTATAAAATGTACTTCTCTAGCAATTTCATTCAGACTGCTAATTAGCCCCATGCCAATTTTCAGTTTATGTTAGATAATTGTTTAATTTAACCTATGAAGGTTAAGTGCATGATGTCTATATATGGTATCCTCTCTAATGGCAAGGTCATGGATTTGATGATCTTATTTCAATAAGGAGGGTTTTAAAAAAAATTAAAAAAAATTATAGCATATAGTATGTGAGAAAAGGATACCTACAAGTTAGCATTTTTCAATCTAGCTGGACAAAATTACATTCCGTTTTATTCTGCAATTCCAAATATTCATGATGCTGATGTATTTATAATCATGAATGCACTTCTGGCTTCCACCTTGAATTGTATTATCATGAAGAGGTATCCTGGTCTAGTGGATACGTCACAGGATGTAGATCACATGGCTTGTGGTTCGAGTCCCGCCACGGCACTAATGTCTTTTGGCAAGACGTTAACCTACAATTGCCACTCTCGACCCAGGTTCTGTAAGTGAGTGCCTAATAGGAAGAAATTCCTTGAAATGCCAGAGCGCTGTAATAGCAGCCAAGCTTAAGCCGAGGTAATAAAGAGCGCCAGGAGCATCAAGTCTGACAGATATGAATGCCATACAAGAACCCACTATTATCATTATTTATTAACCAGTTGATTACTGATTTCTCTCATTCCAACATGCTTTATATAGGGGGGCACCCAGGTCCAGGTGCGGCTCGTTATTCCAAAGGTTCGTTATTCCAAAGGTTCGTTTTTCTGAAGGTTTGTTATTCCGAACACTAGAATTTTGTATACCTGGAGGTTCGTTTATCCGAAAATGATCTAAAAGTTTTTGTGAGTTGGTGTGTTGGGAGTTTTCACATCAATAATCTTTCAGGAAAAATTTACTCACGCGAATGCATTATTGCATGGCATGAAATTGCCACAAATTTAACCAACCACAAAGTTTGTGAAAGTCTCATGACCATAACCATGACCATGACCGATGTGTTGGCTCAGTAGGTAGAGCGTCCGCCTCACAATCGGGAGGTCGCGGGTTCGAACCCCGGCCGCATCATACCAAAAGACGTTAAAAGATGGGATTTGCTGCTACCTTCTTTGGCGTTCAAGAATTGAAAAGGATAGAGCAACGTCGATCTGGCGCTGCTCAGTGGCTGCCGGGCCCACGATCAATTGGGCAAAAAAGAATTTCCTTTCTCGGACAATAAAATTTGGAGATAAAAGTTTCTGCTTTTATAGTAATGTCTTTTCTACTTCAACATTAATCCTTTTACCTCGCTTCTCGTATCCTGAGGTGGAAAGATATCCCTGACATCTGGTTTGCGTGTCTTTGCATCCCTGGCAGCCAGCAGCCTCTGCTTGTATGTCTCGTTTAGTCTGTCCACCCGTTTTCTGACTGCTGCAGCCTGGCTTTTAGTTAGCGTGGATGTAGCGTTCTCCCATAATTCATTATCGAGACCACGGCCCTCTGAAGAGGTAGACAAAACAGAAAGTAATATATTGTTATTTTTACAAGGAGATCTTAACACAGACATGAACAAGGTTCAAAAGAGAGAATCCATTAACCAACGTTGTAAATTTTATTCAGGATGTAATTGTTGGTTGAGAAGCAGAAGGGTGTTATTACCAACATATTTTTCACGGTGTGACTTGTGCCCTTCTGGCTCTCATTAGATGATATATCCAGGGAATACACCCAGAACATGAACTTTTTTTTTGTAGGAAATGAAATGAGGATTTCTTTTTTCTCTTTCCTTCTTGATCATTTACATTGATTTCGAATCTTTAAATTGGAATTGTAATTCATTATATATTGTGTTTCATTATTTCATATCATTATGTAAAGTCACATGGACTAGGAAAGAAGACCTTCAGGTTATCGTTATTTAGTTAACCCCTTTCTTTTCCCAGCATCCACGTGACTCTCCTTATATTCTGGTAATGTTTTGTACCCTGAATAAAATAATATCATAATAATAAATATCAGGTAATTAGGGTGATTTCACCAAGAGGGAAAAGGACCCCCCCCCTCCCCCCCGGAATTGAAGAAAATCAGCAATTGTGGCTACATCATGACTGATCTTCATGTTATTTTGCTGAGATAACGTGAAACTATCTGATTTATTTCACTGATGTTGAAAAAAATGGACTTCAATAATGACTACATCCGATACCATAATCATAGCTAAATAAATCAAGCACTTGAGGCCAAATTGAAAGGCCAATGCATCTCGCTATAAATAGTAGTTTCTGAAAATATAATGCAAAAAATGTATTGTTAAGTGGTAAGAATTTTGTTCAAATTTCTTTCCTACCACCGAGTTACCTAAAAAAAAAACACCCACCAAACTTTGCCCCTAAAGCTTCAAAGTGTAAATTTCTGACCACAAAAACAAACATAAAATGTACAGGTGCATGAAACTTATTTGACTATGAAAACAAATATTTGAAGAAAAAAAAAAAGCCAATCTACAAATCACACATGCCTTCCTTATCATTCAATGTTACAAAGGGTATCCTTGATTTGGCACGAAAAAAAAGAAAAAAAAAGAAAAGAGAACAAAAACAAAACAAAGATAAAAATTTGTACATCTGCGATTAGTTAGAGTCACAATTATCTTCCTCTGTAATTAAGTTGTAGATACTACTGTTTTATCTCTGAAGAATGTGGGAGTACTATCTGCTACTCTTGATGCCTTGATTTGTAATTTTGAAGGACATAGTGTCCATTAAATATTAACCAGTCAATGAAGAGGTGCACATAGATGTTGTGTAGTGCATTTAAATTAAGTCGACATGCATGCAAACAGAGAACTTTTAAGGGATTTTTCTTTTTTTGACACAGTAATTGGTTTACTTGGCGTTACTTTTAAAAGATATTAATCATTCTATTTTAAATCCATAGACTGGCAAATATACAAAGATTTTCTTTTTGTTATTTTCATAAAAGGAGACAATTTGCTAAATTTATGTATGTAAAATATTTCATACTTTTTATTTCACACAGAGAAAATTATACTGTTAAATAAATTGGCAGTAACAGAATAGAAGTGTTGATAGTTCGAAGGAGAAATATAATGGTATTTGGTCTTAATCAACTGACAATGTCAAGTCATATAAGCAAGATATGCTGTTCTTCTTCTTATGGGTTGCATAAGATTGGAAAGATAAGGCGTTACCTTGATCAGAACACTACAGAGAGACTTGTTCATGCTTTTGTAATTAGCCATATTGATAATTGTAATGGTTTATTGTATGGTCTGTCTGATACACTGATTTGTAGACTGCAGCGAATACAAATTCCGCTGCCAGGCTTGTCACTCGAACCCAGTCACGAGAATCAATATCTCCAATACTTCGTAATTTACACTGGCTACCAGTTAAAGACAGATTAATGTTTAAACTTCTTGTAATAGCATTCAAATGTCAGCATAAATTAGCTCCTCCCTATTTACAACAGCTTCTCAAAGAGTATCATCCAATTAGGCAACTACGTTCCAGTTCCAAACAATTATTAGTCTCCCTTACGGTATCCACAATATCATATGGGCATGGAGCATTTCAACATGCAGTCCCTCAACTATGGAATAAACTCTCAAGTGATGTCAAGGAATGCTCGTCTCTTGATCAGTTTAAGTCCTGGTTAAAATCGTATCTTTTCGCTACATAATATCTTAGCCTTATATAATGTCATGTATTTGCAATTTTCCTGTTATTTTGCATGCTGTTATGTTCTGTACCACATACTATTTCATTTCTTCTATGCTCACTTCTTGCTTCTCTTCTTTTCCATAGCACTTAGAGACTTAATTGTAATTTGCGCTATATAAAAACTGAGTATTATTATTATTATTATTATTATTATTATTATTATTATTATTATTAATGAATCCTCTATAAAAACAAAGAGTCTTTTTAATGCTTTCACACAAAATTCGAGATCATTGAGCCAAGTGTAGTATTTGCATGATGATATCTGTGCCAAAGAAATACTTGATAGTTCAAATACAGGAAAACACAGCCCCAGCCTCAGTATAACACAATTTGATATATATAGAGGAATGTAAACCCATTCCTCCTGGGGAAAGACTATAGCTTGGAAGCTTGTTGTCATCATACTGTACACATCACAGAAAAAAAAAGAAAAGAAAAAGAAAAGAAAAGAAAAGTAAAATGGGCGGGTGCTTGGCATTTCAGTATAAAAATAAAGGGATTTATAGATGCATATGAGTTATGAAAATGCACAGTTGCTTTTCAAGGCTCAAAATTATCCCTGGGAAAATGTAAATTTGGGCGTTGTCTCTCTCTCTACTTTGTAATCTTACTCTGTGAGGCTACAGCCAGGTTCTCCAAACCAATCTCCTGTAACCATAACACCTCAGCTTCTCCATCTGTAAGTATAACAAAGAAACAACAACAACAAAAGAACAGTTAGACAAGAAAATACTGATCATTTAACAAGCAATGAAACTATTTCATTTTCATCCAAAATGAATTAAAATGGATTTCATAGGTTTTATGATGGCATCTTTTTTCTATAGATACTTCAACCAGAGTGTGCTTACACACTATCTCCAATTCATTTATCTGTGCCTTTAAAGTAGAATCCTACAATTATATTACTTTGGTTTTAATATGAAGAACTGAGAAAGAACAGATTATAGTTGAAGAAAAGCCAATACAGGATACTGATGAATGTCTAAAACTGTAATCTTTCGATCATAAAATGGAAAATAGTTTTGATTTACCTTATAAGCACCTCTGGCATGTGTTTTGTACCAAACATTCCATAAATTTCCATTTTCATAATTGTCAATGACGGATTAGATCCTTATTAGCGGAATGTGTGTAAACCTGTGTCCAGTAACGTATTTGGAGTGAAGACATAATAGACTATTTCCTTCAGAAAAAGGAAATTTATGAAATATTAAACAGAGAACAAACTGGCAGAGGTGCTCTCAAGGTGAATCAGAGAGCTGTTTATTTCAGCTTAACTGCAATTTAAAAATAAAAGAACTATGGCTTTCTTTTCCTTTATCTGATTTCCTATCACTTTTATGCTTCAACCCAAGTAAACTTGATTAAAGGGTTAACTTTCCCTTTAACATTACAGATGTGATGCACATTTTGCCAAAAGAGATGCACTGTATGAACAGCAAAATGAACAAGAAAATAAATATGATTTATACTGAAACATATCTATTTCTTTCAAAACAGATTTTCTAGACAGCTACAGAAATTCAGGTTCATAACAATAGTAATATATATGATATTCATATAGTGCATGTATCAACAAAACAAGGTACACCAGCTGAGCTAGGCTACCATACAAATCTCAGTGCTCACAGCATTCAAGGAATTTCTTCCTGCCAGTACCAATTTGCATCTGTGTGGAGAGTGGCAAATTGTGTAGATTAATAACTTAACAAAGGACAATAGTGCCATGGTTGGATTTGAACCCCGGACCTCGTGGATCACAGTCCGGGGACTTATCTACTGATCCACAACACTTCTATATGATATTTTGCTTTTGTTGTTATTGTTGAGAAAAATGTCCTTGTTGTAATTGCTAACATCAGAAATTGTTCTTTTAACATAGCAGGAATAATGTATTTTTATATCATAAATAGGGAGTAAATGCAAAAGAAAATCTCATTATATGATATGATAATTTTTCATAATTACTACAAATTTAAGAAGAGATAAATACACAATCAGTATTATGCATAATGGTCATTCATTACCCAGACTCACTAATTAGGGCCCTGTATCAGATAGCAAATATTACTGCAGCACATGTACAAATATAATTGAATTCCAATAACCCATCTCCTTTATTAAGGTTGTGTGTTGCCTAGCAACAGCAGGTACATGAAGATTTTATTCAAGATAGAGCAACGCCCTTAATTCAGCTCTTTCATTTTCACGAATAGAGAACCACAGTCAACAAAAGGTAGTTAGATAAGCAGATCATACCAGTTTGACAATTAATGACGTAAGTAAGCAACTGGGTAATATCAATATCACTTGTGATATGTAAGGGTTATATTTCTTTCAGATTATTTAAGAGTACCCATATACATGTATCATATATTCAAAGAAATAACATTTCCATGGGTAAGTAGTCATCTAATATTTCTCCGGATGACATTTTGGTGACAGCTACTCCTAAATATGTTTCAAAATGCTGGTAGTAATTTCATTTGATGAATTCAAAGGCTAGCTTACTGAAATATACCAGTAATAGATAAAATTTTCCAAAGTAATGGTTATAAATCAGAACACGATCCCTACTTTACACTACTTGTATGGTCCGTATTTGATGTTGCCTTGCTGATAATACCAATTTTTTTTTCCTCTTGTAATTATTGTGCTTGTATTACAAAACTAATTTTATACAAAATAGCATTTACCATTCAAAAACCCTGCTCCTCAAGATGAAAGAATTCCAAACAAGCTGCAAGGAGTTTATCTCTAGATGGTAGAAACTTAAACTTAGAGCTAGTAAAACTTAAGAGTACTGGAAAAAGCAAATTAAAAACCCTGGTGAGAAAATCTCACTTGAACTCAAGAGAGCCCCTTGGTGACAAAAAAGGAATGGATGAATAAGACATAAGATGAATAAGACATATGGGTAAATGAATGAATGAATGAATGAATAAATAAATAAATACATAAATACATACACATATAAATAAACCAATACAGAATGACTAAATAAATAACTGAATATAGATAGATTATAAAATAAATCAATAAATAAACAAATAAAACAATTACACTCTCTCAATACACTACATGTATATTCCACTGTTCAAATATATTACAAAAATAAACAATCATCTTAAATGTTCTTTAAATCTATAATTCAGCCTCCTACTATGCAGGGGTTCACTCACCCCGAAAGAATCAATTAAAATAGGAGTCCTCTTTAATAAAGGTAATGAACAGTAGTGGTAGCAAAAAGAAAATTGGCATGAAACTGATTAAAAATAGTCTCATATTGTCAAGCTTGCGTAAACAAATACATGCGTGAGATCAGGGTTCTCACTAGAAAAAAATCCACACACGGTTCCCACTCTGCGCAAAGCGTAGAAGTTTCGGAAGTTTTACGGAATAACACCTAAAGTTAGGTGTGGCAGCAGTATATGTTATAGTAAACGGATGAAAAATACTTCTTGGTAAGTAGGAGTTGTCTACTAATGGCATAAAAGTAAAAATATATTGCCAAAAAGCAAAACAATCTGTGACATTTATCATTATTGTTAGGAATATATACTCCAATATTTTTTTACCCTTGTTGCCACGCATGGTACAGCAATTTCACACATGGTTCTTCCTTGTCTGAAACCCTTTATGCATGGTATTGGAACCATGGGTGTTATGTACTGGTGAGAACCATGCGTGAGATCATCTGGTGTTCCACTCATGATTTCCAGTGACTTTCAGTAAAATAATTGAAAATCATCACATAACAACCATTACCTTCTGCCCTACGCTAGGGTCACTCATCCCGACTGCTATCCGCACAGCAGTACACAGCGCATCATGGGTATGTCCGTAAACGGAAATCGAATTGGTTTACAAGTGTGCGAATAAAGTATGACACCCACGTACAAAACTCAATGTTTATTTCAATATTTTAGCTATTTCTGAACCAATTTTGCTCAAGCAAATGTCACCTATGTTTGAAATTAATCATTTAACATCAGTACGCAGTAATTTTCATTCCCGCTACCAAAGTAGTTTCCTTAAAGTGCCCTCTCTCCCACTACTGAACTGCCCCTTTAACCATAATGTTGCTTGTGTAATACTTCATGATACTATATAATACTTTGACATGGATTATGAAGTAAAATTTTGTATCAATTTGATGAATCACTAGAAAAGTTAAATAAATTTTTGACTAGGGGATTAATTCAATCTAGATAAAACAGAAGGTCATAGAAATCATACTTGCAAGAGAAATATTCAATATATTTGGTATATTTTTGCTTTCTACATAATTTTGCAGCTTTTTTCTATGTACATGTACATGTACTTTGACAGACAGAACCTTTAATATGGAATGATGGAGTCATTTGCCTGAAGTAATCTATAATGGTGCTTACAGCAATCAATAAGACTGAGGATGCTGCTGTGTTAACAGTATTAAACACTAATTACATTCTGTCATCCAATGCGTTAAAGAGACTGTTATGCTGAGAGGAAAATTCAGTCATGTTCTTTCCAAATTCAGTTACATTAGAAAGAAAGTCTTATTGATTAAACATTGATTTCAATCTTGTCATTTTGTTGGTTTAAGTGACTGTTAAGAAGTGACAATTTTTTTTCTTGATCCTTCATCCTATACTATGTTCATGAAATAGAATTCCTTAAGATTATCAGAACTGCCCTGAGCCTTTAATGGAAATAACAGCTCTGCAAGGGCTCAAAATTCAGTTTTATGTGTTTACATCTGGAAGCAAATTTTCTTTGGAAAGTTAATAAGGTAACTAGAAATATCACTGAAGGTGATTAATACCCCAATATGTGTACTAAATTTCCTGATCATTGCTGGAAAAATGAGGAAGTAGTTCCGCCCACAAGATTTCCCCGATTTATTGCCATAATATGCCCTTACCATGGCAATGCAGTTTTCGATACACTCAAAAAATATGTGTTGCACATCTTCATCCCAAGACCAATGTGTGTGCCAAATTTCATGAGCATTGCTCAAAAAATGAGGAAATAGATCGATTCACAAGATTTGCAACAAACCACCCGCTTGACCTATATACCCCCTTCAAACTTTGTTTGGCAGATGTACATGTATTATAAGGATTAATCACATCATCTTTAACCATTAGATTGACTCTGAAATTAATCTGGACATCTAAAGGCCACCTGTACTGTATCTATTTAATCCCATGATTTAACTTCTTAAACTTCCTCTTATCTTTAGCCACATAAATGATTCTGCTGTACCTAAAAAAAATTGACATTTTTAAAGAATTTTAAAGCACAACTGCATGTAATTAATGAGCAGTCACTAGGAATAAATCATCATATCAGAGTGAAATTAACTTTTGCACATGCCTTAATGCCAATGGACATATCTGTGTACAGTAGGCCCGACATGAGTATTCAACTACTCAAGTAGACTCGAGTGTTGCCTCCCTACTCGCCTCGTGAGTAGGGAATTTTCATTTTTCGAGTACTCGCGTGATGCGCGAGTACTGTTTTTTCACTCATTTACTTGCTGGATTATCATACTGTACTCATTCACTGCTGAGTAGAAGATCCTCTAGAAATAATCTCGGTATATGAGCTTCTGAGATGTAATAACCCCAGGCTTCATTGCAGTCCCATGTGTTGGGTTCCGTGATGGATGTTGTCACTCGCGACTCACTGCCCATTTTGCCTTTGTCTGAACTACAACTTGGCCGTAATTAATGATCGTAGATGGCGGTATTTTAATATCAAATTACCACGTGAGTACTTTTTTCAACTCGCCTCGAGAAGTAAAATCACTACTCGTGTCAGGACTAGTGTTCAGTCCTGTTCAGGGGTGGTATTCTGGGACTGTTTTAACTCTCGTTTTAAGTCTGTTCTAGCAAATCGGTATTCTGAACACCATTTTATCTCTGTTTTAACTTTTGTTTTAACTTTAATTTGTTTTATCTTTCTAACCGCGCATTTTAATTTGCATGCTTGGCGCAAATTGTGCGCAAGCGCGTAAAAATGCCATATGCAATAACATGGTATTCTGGAGACCATTTTATCTTCTGTTTTAACTTTTTCCACTGGACAATTCATGCTCATGAGATAAAACAGGGCGAGAGGTGTTTTAACTTTGTATGTGGTATGTCATGGCAGCAATTTTTCTCGCTCACTGTGTTTTTTTGTTGCAATGAGGGGGATAACGAGATCCAGTAAACCTTTCTGATATTGTAAAACAACATTTTGAGAGAATTTTTGCCTCGCGTGGAGAAATTTGGCAATTGTCTGCGATAATATCAGAAATGATTTGCACAACTAATTCTGTCGCATCATCGCATCAGTTCATTCAAGCAAGAAACTAAGCGCAAATTAATGCGCTCATTTACAACGCGAATATAAGTTCACGCATTTCACGCACCCCTTCCCCAGGGGGCGATCTTATCGGCTGAATCATCTTAGAACCATCTCTTACGACTTTCCCTACTGGATGATATTTTTGTGGTGGGTGTGGCTTTGATGACTTACAACACCGTTAAAACAGTTCCCAGAATACCGTTTAAAGACTGTTTTAGCGGCGTTGTAAGTCGGTGACTTAAAACAGAAGTTACAACAGAACTTAAAACACACAGTTAAAACGGTGTTCAGAATACCACCCCAGGTGTCTAATTTCAACACCATTTCACCTCAGATGACTAAATATAACAGTTTACATACATCCTTACATTCCTTTAGTAATATCATAACCATGTCAAAGACCCTGCTTACAGTGGGCAAAAGGCCGGCCTAAAGTCTGATGTAAACACACGGAAATCGAAATGCAGTACCAAAGCGGTACCAAAAATGCGGTACCAAGACTATCTCCTGGAGGTACGTAGTCTCAGGCCGGCCCTTTTTTGGTGTAAACGCAAGCAGGCCCAAATGCGGTACCAAATTCATGACGAGAGATATGCTATTATGATGTCATAATGGTATACGTCCACCAGTTATGCTTATCATTATGACGTAGTAAAATGGTGATCATTCAATCGTGCGTGCACCATAAAACGTTTTTATTTAGGCTGGCTCAAATTTGTAGGTGTAAACGCACAAAACTGCAGGTCCGAGTAACGCAATTTGGGCTGGCCCGAGGCTGGCCCTACAGTGTAAACTGGGTCAATGACTACAAATCAGTTTACATGTAAATAAATAATTTGTGTAGTCAATAAGCTAAACAAAAAAGCAATTTTTTTCCAATCTAAACTGGAATGGCCTAAATGAAAGGTTTATTTTTACTAATTGTGTTCAGGAATTGTTTATAAGCAAGCACCTGAAGCAAGTACAGTTTTTGCATTTTGATATGTTTGTAAATTCAGCAAGACAAGAAGTCTAGCACCATTATAAAATTGTACAGAAGTGAAGCTGATAGTTTTTATTGGTTGTATATCATTTCTAATTGCAATGCCCGACTTATTTAAAGCTGAAAATCCTGCAATGGGTTAATATGAAGATTATTTTTTTATGAATTACCCTACCCCCTCCCCCAAACAAAACCCCAAAACATAAATCAAAGACATAGAAATAAAAGTACTGGTAACCTGGAGTTGCTGGGTTGCAATCATTATCACCCAAACAATGATGTTTTTAACAATTGCTTTTATGTTACTTGAAATGCTTTTTCAAAATAAGGAAAATTTGTCACGAGTGCAATAGAAACAGACATTATCTAAATATACATGTACAGTACATGAATATGGACATGTAAATAACCCCTTCTAACATTTCTAAGAACAATTCCATTAACAAACAGAAAGCTTTAACAGGAACGGTCAACTAGACTATCATATTCAATCCACACTGACTTCAATTTCTTATGTGTAAACAGGGTACCGGGTATACATAGACACACTCTGTATATGTACAGTATGCATCTTCCATGGCAACAGAAAAATGCTGATTTTTTCAATGCTTGCTATTCAGTGTCAGTTTCTTACTTGCTGAATTATATTGCCATGGCAACACAGATGCAACCCGAGGTGTAGAAATAATTCTTAGCCTGAATGGCAGAAAGAATTTATACATGATCGTATGCAAAAGAATTCAACAAGCCGACTATTTTTAAGCATTCTGTTCCTTCAATAAAATGGCAGAGAATAGGGTGAAGATTTTTTCTTAAAGTGGTTACACAATGTTTAAAAAAAAATTTGATATATGATCGAGAATAGAATTCTGAAAACAATAACATTAAAAATTTGATGATTTTCAATGGAAATCAATGCATTTTGGCAAATTATTTGTGATTAGTCAAGGGTTGACCTAAAAATTTGAGTATGAGGTATGATGTAGATGTGGTTACTCAGCTTCGCGCATTGCAGTTGAGGTGCGCGCTGGAATGTACAATATGTATTATACCTTGCACGCATTTTGCTAGAATTGCTCGACAAGGTAACCACAATGACGTCATTGTGGGTACCTAGTTGAAACTGGGACACAGCTGAGGGGTCAAAAATAGGCTGAAATCTTACCATATTTTGGGTTTTTCTTGGCAACACGACTTTTTAAAAACTTTAGGCTGATGATTTTCTGCTGATAAATTCATGCTCTTTTAAATGAAGGAACATTGTTTCAACCTTGGGTACCCCCTTTTAAAGAGAGAAACTGTAGAACAGAAAGGGGAGTTGGAATTTCAAACGATATCAAATGTGAAATCACCATTTTATGACAGAAGAAAAAAGGAACTTAATGGTTTCATTTAACTCTTACGGTGCCAAGGGGTTTTACTTGTTCCAAGATTCTACCAAATCATGAACAATGCTTACTTTTCAAATGCCTGCATATCTTCAACAGTAAATTCTATACAAATAGGTTGTACACAAAAGTTATATGAAATTTATCATCCTTTCAAATGATACCAAATATTTCTAGATTAATTCAATGCCATGCATGAAAATTACTGTGAAACAGAACTGAGCTTCCCTTTTGACCTTTAGGTTTTAGTTTCTCATTTGTTTGCTATTGTTTTAAGCTAAAGTGAGAATAGATCCTTTCCCAAATCTGTAGTTTTCTAAAACAAATCCTACGGTAGCATATAGTGACTGATAGATATTTCAAATACTAGATTTATCCTCTAAACTTTGACATAATTTCATCACCACATACATCTTTCTAAATGGAGCAATGGTCAATTAAAAATGCAAAGTTTCCTTGTCACATGACACTGTAAGCGTTAAAGCTGCTCTATCTCAGGGTAACAAATACCACAAGGGCTTGGGGCAATTTTGGCCCCCCCCCAAAAAAAAAAAGCCCTGGAAATCTATTTATAAAAAGCCACAGGGTCAAACATAAACTGTAATACGATGAAGAAATTTTGGGAGGTTGGGCTCAAAAAGCAGCCAGGCTGAAAAATTATAAATTAATTTTTCCCCTGTTCTATCTACAATGTACATGTATGTCCTGACAATGGTCATCATCAGTATTGTAGACTTTAAAATCATTTGAATGATAACTTACTGAAATCCTTATCAAGGCAATTACCAAGAGAGAGTACTAGTGGTGTTGTTTCTATTGTAGTTTTGTGAATGACACTTGTTTTGGCTTTTAATTACTACAGATAAATAAGTTGATAATGGGGAAGAAACACATGGACAGTTTTTATCTCAAACTGCATTTCTTATCACACAGCAAGCGAAAAAGGGGCCGGTAACTGACGTTACGCAAAAAGACATGGAAAATGACGGTGTAGGATCAAATTTACATATCTCATGTCTCAGACTTGTAGGCATTATGTAATTCACTTGACATTACACCTAGGTTCCTGGGAAGAGATGTGCAAAATAATGAGCCATTTGAATAATTTGTTTTAGTGCCATGGAAAATTTACTGAAGACATGTTGGTAATTGACCTTACGTAACGGACTTACATAACTGACGTTACGCTTAAATTAAGCGCAGAGTTTGCACATTTCCATTAGTGTTTCATTCATTAACTTCCCAAAATCTGCTAAAGTAATCCATTAAAATCAATTAAATGAAAACAGATCTGACAAAAATGAGGAAATATCAGAATATGAGGCATTTAAAGCACTTTTCCCTGATCATAGTCCCAGATTTGCAATTTTTTGTTTGTTTACGTTTTTCTCTGTAAGAAGGTCGAATTGCAATTTTTTGTATTTTAAATGTATATTTGTAACAAAAAGAAGACTGTGTAGTGATTTTAGATTTTTATTTGGAATTAACAAATTTTGAGCTCTGTGTCCCATATGTTGTGGATTTGCCCATCAGTAAAAATTCAGTAAATTCAGATTACATAAGACTGTCTGCATAAGCCAAAAAACTAAGGTGTTTTTTTTCCCCCAGCAAATTACGACACTATCAGAGTATCAGTCATATAAAATCATGTAGATTGTACATCTGTATTACAGTGCAAGAAGAAGTAAAAATAAACCATGACATACAAAATAGGAGTTTGGAAATTGATTATCCATCAGTATAATCTTTCTCCAAGAAAACTACCCTGGGAAAACACAGAAGAGGATGGTTGCCCATAGCAATTGTCTGCTTCCCATGAAATGTGAAAATACAACAGAATTACTTAGTTATAACTGAATGGTACACTGCAGAATGGGTAGATAATTGTGAAGAGTTAATAGCAAGAAGGAAGTACTACAAGTATTCCAGAGCAAAAAACAAACAACAACAACAACAAAAACAAAATAAATAAATAAATAAAAAACTTTTAAAAAAAGAATGAACTTTATGCCCCCTTCTTTGACTCATAAAGCATACACATGAGCAATCCCTTCGGATATCAAAGGATATGTAAAGTTTTGGTAGGCCCTTAAAACTACTTTCTCAATAGCAAGATACATGAACACGTAGAAGCAAAACTAAGATGCTGTTATTGACTTTATGTCACACAACAGTGCTGCACATGTGTAAAACCAATAAGAGTTCTGTCGACGCGACAAGTGTAATGAAGCACTGTGCAGGTAGTGGTTAGTTTGCAGGGGTCTTAGCGTAGGGCAGTGTGCAGCTGTTGTATTGCGTCCATTTCAGATATTTACACTAAAATTCGCTGGAAATCACAAATGGAATTTCACATGATACTGCACATATGCACGGCAAACACTGCGAGACTAATCAATTTCACGCCAATTTTTATGGTACCCGAACTGTTAATGAGCTTAAAACTGATTTATATTTGGGGGTTACTAGAAATGCCTAGAGAATGGCTTGAAGGTCATTCTCTTTCACCAGCAGAATTCTAAAGATGCTGGTTGCCATGGCTATATGGATGTCATCGATACATGCTGAATGGAAGTAATGAGGATGCTGAAAAGTTTCATGATTCTAAATAAATGCTATATTTATAACTATAGCAGTTTCTGAAGAAATAGTGCCTCTAGAGCATATGAATCAATACATAATGATGTTGCTTTCCTGTCAAATGAAAAAAAAAATGACTGGTACTCCAGAAATCAAGAATGCCATTAATAAAAAGAAAAGTATCCCCCCCCCCCCCAGTTTTTTCGAGTTCACATTGTATGGTGCGGTAAACCAGGCTACCTATGATAATGAAAGAGCTTTAACGCGTCAACACTCAAAAGAGTTTTGCTGAAAAATGTGCGGACAAACACACGACATAATGGTTTGCATTAATTTCTTAAGAATTTGATTGGTCCACATCTTTTTGCCCCCAAAAGGCAAAAAATATCCATCAAGCCTCTGGCTTTTTTTTTTTTTTTTTGCCACCTTATATCTCATTCATTTGTGCACACATACACACACAAAAAAAGATTTAAATTAATTTTCATTGCAATGACACGGACGGTGTATTGCCCTGTTTTTAAAAAAGGAACCCTATAATTGCGATATGCCAACAAACTATTGAAGTAGACATATACGTATCATCAAACAAAAGACTTTATGATTCATCATGGACTTTGATTTTGCAGAACTGCATTGAAATGGGTTCCATGCACTTTTTTACTGGTCCATGTTCCATTGCAAATAAGTTATTAAGTATGTGTACTTGTACAATTAACCGAGGTCAGCCATCCCTTCTCTTTATTATAATTTTTCTTTTTTTATACATATACCGTAAAGAAAAGCTACAATCTTCTTTTTAAGTTTCAAATATCCCTCTAATGATCCCATCTGTCACCTAAAATTTTCAGGGCTTTTTGAAGTAGTGACAAATGTATTTAAGCAAGGTGTTTGAGTGTCACTCTGAAAAGTGTCAAGCTTTTGATAAAGTTGTTTAATAAGCACCACTCTTTTGTTTGCTAATGAGGTTATGAGCCAATGTACATACCTTACCAAGGTGTTAACTATTTAGTAATGTGGAGTCTGAAAAGCCTCATTCAAAAGCCTCTCACACCTCCACCTTCAGAGATCAATATCAGCCTCATTCTTCTTTTGATAAGGTGATTGCACTCTGCTGTTTACTAATAGAGTTATGTGTCAATGTACCTAACCAAGGTGTAAATTACTGATAATGTGGAGTCTGAAAAGCCTCATTCATCTTTTGACGTGGTGTTAAATTGCACTCTTTTGTTTACTAATGATAGGATTAGCCAAAGTCTATTGTCCAGGAACAAGTCTAAGGAGAATACAACCCAACCATTACTGCTCACTATGCATTTCACATCCTGTTTAACAGAGTGGGAACTATATCACTGAAATGGACATTGTCTATGTTCTGCCCAAAGATCACTTCTACAAAATGTAACTGGAGATGTTCACATGGATTCCTTTTAGCTTCAAGGTAACCACAATGTAATCGAGATTTCAAACATGTTTGGCAAGGATTGCAAGAGGAAACATCAAAGGAAAATATTCTTGTAAACAGACTTTGTTGCATGAAGAGGATAAATCTGTAAGGTTAATGAGAAGAGCCAAGAACTCATAATGCAATCGGTGCTAAAACAGTGCATGAAAATGAAGTATAAGACATATGGGTTAGAAGTGGGGAAAATGGGGGGGGGGGGGTGCCCAAAGATATATGGGGAAAAATGGCAATTTACCATCTACTGTGAAACAAACTGACAATTATTCATAAGAGTGAAATGCATGTTCATGACACAAAACTTCTGTAAACTGTAAAATATCAAATTAAATGTTGGCATACCATCTGTGAAATTTCAAAGTTTCTTGCACACGAAAGTCTCTGAGAGGAGGCAAGATGGCTCAGTAGTAGAGCAGGGCCGGTATTCTGAAAATTGTTTTATCTTTTATCTTATTTCAATTGTCACAGCAATCAGAAATAGAGTGTGTCATTGGCTCATACCGTGCACTTTTGACTTACATGCTGGTCCATGGGCGCAATTTTACACAGTTCAAACCAATCACAATTTCGTCTTCAAAATTTATTATGACAATTAAAAAAATGAAGATAAGATAAAACATAAAACAGTTTTCAGAATACCAGCCCTGATGTCTAGTAGTGCCTTGTGGTATGGCACTAACCTTATTACCAAGTCCCTAGGAGAGAAATTAAATTTATAGGTGTGTCTTCATCAGCTTGAGCTTAAAGAATATCCTGCTATTTCTAATCCTATGAATTAGCCCTGATCAGAGAACCCCATGCTAATTCTCAGATGAAGATGGAACTAGCCTACTATTTCCCTCGAAAAGTAAACTATCAAAATCCTGGAGTCATTTGCAGAACAGCCCATTATTCTGCAATGCGTCCTCATCAGCTCTAGCTTCAAGAGCTGGCTCATTGATCTCATCATGCAAGCGCCCAATCGAGCTATAGCTCAAGCTACAAATGTAGATTGCAATATACAAAGCTCAAGCTGATGTGGATGCAACTGCACTCTTCAGCTGAATTCGGCCCAATACCCCAGATCCCAAAATAGCAGGCTATTCTCCAAGCTAGCTCGACCTGATGAAGACCCACCTACTGTCCCTCTCATTGTTCACCTAGAAGCATATGTTTTCTTAGCAATCGAATACAAAGTTGCAACACATGATCAAGAATTTTGAAGTATCCAGGAAAAAAAACCTACCTGAAGTAATAGACTCTCTACTCTCCATCCGTTCAAAGGACCTTTCCAAGCTGGATGAGTCTCCATTGGTAATCTCTGTGGTGATGATGGCGGAGGATCGTTTGATCTCTTCTAGCTCCGAGAAGTACGTACTCAGCTCACCACTCTCTAACTCTCCTTTCCCTTGATCCCCGCGCCCTGGATCACTGCCGTTCGATGAATTCATGGTGAATTCTGTCTAGATGAGAATGTTAAAATGTCTTGAGAAGGGTGTGCCACATTCATTTATTTATTCATTTATTTATTCATTTATTCATTTATTCATTAAATGTGTTTATCTATTTATCTATTCATTCATTTATCTATTAACATTTATTTATTTATTTATTATTCATTTATTCATTCATTTATTTATCTGTTTTATTCATCTATTTTAATTCATTCATTCATTCATTTATTTATTTATCTACATGTACAGTATTTATTTTTTCAAACTTATTTCACCAGGATAACAAGATCAGTATGACTGCTTTACATCTCAGTCTTGGGAATAAAAAACCTGAACATTAAAAGCAAGTAATGAAAAGAGATACATACAAGACAATAAAGGTATTATCCCCCTGAAATGAAGATGGTTTTAACTGAAGGTGAGAACTTCTGAAGTACATATAAACAGTTCAGACCAAACTTTACTCTGTGGCCAGCAGCTAGTGGCCAGGATATAAAAGTATTTTCTTTTTTCTAAGTTGTTTCCTGAATAAGTCCGGAATGCATGACAGATATTCCATGATTTTGTTTTCTTATACATGATCTTATGTTCTTATTGTAATGATTTGCTCTATACTTAAAGCCATTGAGTAACTTTTAAAAATTTGAGCTAAATGGCCCCACGTGCTATCAGTCTATGAAGCCCTGAAAAATGCACTTCAAAAGCAATCTTGTGCTTCAAAACAAGGAAAATATACAAGTGACTTGAAATGGCAGACCTTTTTTACCCCATAGACTGCAGTGTTAGACAAAACCTTTATTTCCCTGACTGTTTATTTATCCTTCTGAACATCAACACAGACAACACAGACATCAAAATTCAACAGTTTATCAAATCAAGCCTCCACAAAGTTACCAGATCCCTCCAACTCCAATGCCTGTAATCAAGCCCAACATTTCTGCCTATCTACCTCTTTTATAATAGAATGATCTTGGTTACATAAAATATCCCCTATCTCTCCTCCTGCAAATTCATAGCCATTCAAGCTTTCAGCAGGAAAAAGTGTAACAGAATTATAAAGACTAGAACTATTTCATGACTTCTAAACAACCCCCTGTACATACAACCCAATCCTTTTTTCATAATACCCCCTGTTCAGACACACAACATTTATACCCAAACTCGATAAAGAAACGTATAAAATTTTCATTGTATTGCCTATTGACCATTCAGGCACATATCCCGACCTCTCAGAAAAAACAGTGTATACAGTAGATACGAATTTTTCTACTGCGCATGTTTCCATGGCAAGGTCATGACTCCCTCGACCACGCTCACGATAAGCCCCGCCAAGATATACTGTTCTATGGTTGCTATACGTTCAGACACACACGGGCCGTGATTCTTTATTGAGTTTTAGTTCTAAACGATGTTCAGACCCTAGTTTCATAATACATTTCTTTATACGCTGTTTCGTTAGTCAGCGTTCAGACACACAAATCCATCGTATAGCTATACCGTTTTGGTACAGCCATACAATGAATTTTTTGTGTCTGAACACGGGAATAGTATACTTGGAGTCCTTGATTTCACTCACAGAATAATAATGAGAGCAGGCAGACCTATCTTGATATGACCCCAATACTTGATATGATGTGACATAGATGATGCATCAGACCTCTCATCGTAATCAGCAATCAGCATGCGAATAACTCCATCTGATCATTGCTGGAATTCTCCAAATTGTGATGGATGATTACCAATGCTCTGAACTCCACCCTGACCCTAGTATTCTTGGATCTGTGAAGGTAAGGAGAGATGAGTCAAAAGTTATCTACGCAAAATTGAAAAATTTCCACTGTGGATGTATACAACTACACTGTTGCTCATAAAATTGGAATAAAATTTTTAACATCCATTAATGAGATGATTCTGACAATGATTTCTTCCTAGTAGATAAATACATGTACATTTCCAGATTATATTGAAATATCATGAGTGAATATTTGTTTGTTTTGTATGACTCCTAAAGCATGTGTATGCTTGTAGGTAAGAAATCACAGGTCCTACGGCTTTTTAAAGTCCTCTCCGAAAATGTAATAGAATTTACTGCACTGCATTTGCCCCCGCCCCGACTGAAGAATCCCTTTGTACGGCCATGCACTAAAGCATAATACCTCTGTCCTGGAAAGATCTAAGCTTCATTAATTATAATATAAGCAAGTCATATTGTTACAATTGATGGTGAGTGGAACATTGTGAGGTAAGTGAAAAAAATTATTCCAACTTTATGAGCAACAGTGTATATCGTTTTGCAATGGAGAATACTTAGATATTGAAAAGTATTCAGCCATTATATTTCTACTAATCTACTTGAAGATATAAAGCAACAACAAAACCTGGACAGGATGAGGGGAATGTGCTCCCCTTTTCAATGTGAAAAAGGGAGAAAAACATAAATTCAAGGGAGATAGAGAGAGAGAGAGAGAGAGAGAGAGAGAGAGAGAGATGAAGAAGAGCTTTATGAGCAAAGCGTTAATACAGTGTTGAAAAGACCCTGTTAGACCGCACTGCACCCAATTTTTATTTCCCAGCCTCTGCCCCCGCCCCCTTGATATAAGCTAATATTTCAGCGTACAGATATTTTAGCAATTTCAGACAAGTTTTACATATTAGCAAGTTATTATTTTCACATTTTGAAAGATATATTTGTACAATTACATAGGCATATTACTGAGTGGAAATCATAGCGAGGACATCACCGTGAAATTAGTGAAAATTAAACCACCGCAAAAATTTCAGCTTTTACAGTAATACGATCTAAAACCCCACCAAAGGCAACATCCATGCTACACCACTGTCCTATATCATTGTAAATTTGTAATGAATGTAGCACTTATCAAGTACAAACTCTTGACATTGACTAAACCAGGAAAGTTGCTATGATAATCATTCAATGATAAGCATACATGTATCTTCACTTTTTCAAAATCAAAAGCAGCTCTGACAACTCTTCCTTATCGTTAGACAATGCCAGATGAATACACTGTCGTACATGTAGGATGAACACATGACAGCTAATATCCTGTCTTTGCTTGTACATGAACCTGTTTAGCTTCAAAACATAAAGGAAATCATCATAGTAGTAAACCACATTACTACAGAGATACCTGTTTAAATCATTAAACAACTGACAACTCTTTCTCATCCTTTAGCAATGTTACATGTCAACAATTCAATAGGATGATGCATGAAGCCAGTATCCTATCTTTACTTGAATGTGAACCTGTAATTTAGCCTGCAAACATATGGAAATCCTTATCAGTGGTACACCACATTACTGAGCCATAGGAAAAGATATACCCATTACCTGATAAATCATTAGCGGTAAATGTTTGTTACCATACAATGTGGCAATAGGACAAGCCATAGTCATCAAACTAAAAAAAAAAAACCTGTCTGATGCTGCCTTCTCTGCAGTCTTCATGATTCCACAATTAAATTCAAATCTATTTCTTATTTAATAGGAACAAGCCATATTTAAAGTCAGAGTCCAAAAAGGCAGTGTGATACATATTCTATGAAGCCTTCATAATTCTGTAATCAAATTGCTATCCACTTCTTATTTCAAAGGATATCATTTAACATTGCGTGTTCCGGTGTGATATCATTATTGCCAATTGACAGGAAATGGCCATGGATAGCTCCTTCATATTGTACAGAGCTATGAGAATATTTTTTCCATCCAAGTCAACAATTACATTAGTGAAAGGAAATAAGTGTTTTTCCCCACATGCTGCAAGTTCAACAGTTAAAGAATTCTACAGAAAATAGTCTTACATGTATGTGTAATGAAACATTGGTACATACACTGTGCCATCATTTACAAAAGTTTGAAACACCTGGGAATTCGTGGGTATTTCTATAATTTAAAATACATGTACATCCTTTTGTCTCATTGAATGTATAACATGTTTACTACAGTGATCAGTAGCACAAGGATAAATGTTTACATAAAGCCCAAATGAATGCTTTAAAAATAAATGTATACCTGAAAAATAAATGTTTAACTACATGTATGTTGTTTTTTTCTTTGAGTTATCGCATTTTGGAAGGGTGGCCTTAAACTTTTGCAAATGATGGTATAGCTTTGCCAATTTTAAGTATGAAATAAGCCTTTTCTTCATACTGTACATGTACTAATAGCTGCTCTCTAAATTCTTTTGATTGAAATGAGGGACCAATCCAAAATTAGATTGAAAATCTCAATCTAATAGATTTAGAAGTCAATCTTTTTCTCAATCTAATTTTGGATTGGTCCCCAAGTCCAAAATCTTATAGATTGATTTCCAAGTGAACAAAGGAGTGGCTGACCAATAGTTCATTAATAATAATAAAATTTAAAAAAACACCAGAATTTTCAAACAATTATCATTCACATATCATTCACATAACCCCTAAGCCCTACAGGCTCATTCAGGTATGCAGCAGTAGTAGACCATGTCTTTGCGTGTACAGAAATGTGGTATACACGTAGTTTACAGAAAGGCCTGTTTTAATTGGAAGCAGTTTACCACTGAATACATGTATGTACCCAGTGGCAGAATACTATCTTGAATGAAAAAGTGCCATAACCATTAATTTCTGTCACTGATTTACAATATAAGGAACTAATAAGAATAATTATATTTAGAGGTAAATATATACAGTGTAAGTGCATAATACTATGTTTCATTCCCTCTACCAGATATTAATTTTACCCTGGTTATTGGTTTCAATCACTATTCAACACATAAGGTGCACCATCTCCACTCCCTGGGGGGCATTCTGGTCAGGTGCCATTTTACAAGCACACACATGCCAATCTAACTATTGATGTTCACTTCCTAGCGGGTACTCATTTAACACCTGGGGGAGAGTGGCAATTGTGGATTAATATCTTGCCAAAAGACGTTAGTGATGCTTGGGAATTGAACCCTCAACCCTCTGATTGAGAGTCAAGTGAATGAACCACTACACCATGAAACTCTCACATAAACTCTGAACAGGTACAGGGGCGAATCCAGGGGGACCAAATCGGCCGTTCTCCCCCCCCCCCCCCCCCTTGAAGCCAATGATTTTTTTTGTTCTGCTTACCAGCGAATTTGGGGGGTAAAATAGACACCTAAAAATGCCAATAACCTTCTTTTCATTTTTTTTTTGCTTGTCACCAAGTTTTTCAGGTAAAACAGACAACTGAAAAAGCCGATTGTCCCCCCCCCCCCCCCCCCCCCCGAAATTTCTGGATCTGATGCTGATGTTGCCCTAGTAAAGAAAACTTGAATTTTAACCATGGTAAGCTTTTGATCAACAAATGTACTTAAAGAGCATGCCACAACCCTTCAAGTGGGCACAACTGGAAGTGACGATTTTGCACAATGCTATTTCTTTATACTTACAGTATAAGGATTATTCAGCCACGTTCAGGTTGTACCTAGAATTCAACAGTGAAATAAACAGTCTTCTTCTTCATACTGCTTCACATGTTGCTTCACAGGGGTCCTGGCTTTCATTTATGATTTGCACTGATTTGTGTCTGACAGTTATTGTATATGCCAAACATTGTTCTTTTTTTAATGTTTTGCTCAATAAACTGAAATTGAATTGAAATTGAACTGAATATTCCAATATGGACAACTGCAACAGACAAGTGTTAGGCACAATGAAATATCCTTCCAGGTTATCATGGTTATTCAGCCAAGTTCAAATGCATAATTAACTACATGTACCTATAGAGTTCAATGGTGAAATCTTCCTCTTCACATTCCAGTGTGGATAATTGCAACAGACTATTTGGCACAATGCAATATCCTTCCAGTAAAAGGGTTATTCAGCCAAGTTCGAGTGTATTTGTTTACTTCCAAAAGGTCAATGGTGCAATAAATAATCTTGCTCTTTATCCCAAAGGAAGTTTAGTATAGAGCTTGTTCCTGCTTTGGGCATAAGCCATACTGACCTCAAGTAACCTGTTAACAATGAAGGCATTATCTTCAGTTCCTTACTTCCTTGCTTACCAATATACATACATGTAGGTACATGCACATGCAGTACTGCCAACATGTGAATAATGGCAATTCAAGCACACTTCTACACCAGATGGAAAATAAGATAAACACATAAATAGCTTTAAAAAACAATACTTTTGATTACTTT
This sequence comes from Echinometra lucunter, assembly GCA_029962745.1. Taxonomy (NCBI): domain Eukaryota; kingdom Metazoa; phylum Echinodermata; class Echinoidea; order Camarodonta; family Echinometridae; genus Echinometra; species Echinometra lucunter. Next base: position 17,769,811 of record CM057153.1, on the reverse strand, counting down.
TCATATGATGATGATGATGATGATGATGATGATGATGATAATGATGATGATGATGAACAATATAGGGTGCTATAATTCAGTCAAACTATTCGAAGGCACAATGTTGCTCAGTACCAACATATAATTCATTATTCCATCACAATTTTTAAGACAATAAAATAAAACAATAAAATACAACCAAGCTCTTTGTAGTATAAACAGTATGTGATGCATGCAAAAGCCAATTAAGGTGCAGTTGGGATTCAAGTTCACATCTACATGTAAATGGAGTAGCCTTATCAAAATTCTGAGCACCTCATTTGTGAATATATACAAGTACTGTTCAATCAGGGAGACGGGAGTTTCAAACATGTCTGTTATATCAAAGTAACACTGAATGTGAGAAACAAGTACTGCTATACACACTGAAATGTTCTTTTTTAAATAAAAAATGTATTGTAGCAGGTTACTCCCACTGCCAAATTCATGTTGTGAAAGCACTGTGTCCCCTTTGAATGCAACAGTTTCACACCCTTTTCAGACAAAGAAAGAGTACAATTATTGACGAAGTAATGTACACAATAAAAGTCTGTCAAGGATAAGCTATTGTACAATGTGCATGGACATTTATCTGTGGCATAGCCTAACATACATGTAAGAGCATCATGTACTTGAAAGACCACCATGCAGTTAAATTTTCAGACTTTATGCTAAAACCCTGAAAGTGTTTTAAGTTATACTGTAATATGTGTAGTAATAACTGAAGTGATTTAACAATACTGTTTGTTGTTGTAGTTTTTTACATTATAAATGTTTTGGAAAGTGGAATGAAGAGAATAAAAAACAAAAAGCTTAAAAAGAGAAGCTACTGACTTAAAACACACAAAAATAAAAAAACACAAGAAAAAATAAAACAAGAAACCAAAACGAAACAATGAACCACCCCCCCCCCCCAAAAAAAACCCCCACGAACAACAAAACTTTTTTCAAATGGCATTCTCCTTTAGGGTTCTCACTAGGTGCTTTCACACCTACCCAATAAGGAAAAATGCCTGGTATTTTGCCAGTGTGAAACGAAAAGTACTCATAATATCCCCCCAACCCCCCCCCCCCCTGTATTTTAGTAGGTACTTTTTAAAAATTATGCGTATTTTCTCCAAGGTCACAGGGATATTTGCAATGTGAAAGCAAATTACGAGAACTTCCACTGCAGAATGCAGGAAAGTGTAAGCCTAATCTTCAAAATATACCATAAAGCGCATGCTCATACTAACTATAAGAACTTTCCCGAAGAGGTCTGGTTGAGTTTGGTGTGAAGGTGCGAAATAATTTTCGAGTATTTTGGGCCTGAAAAAGCTCTCATAATTTACGTGTATTTTTTCTGATCGGGTAGAAGCGCCTAATGTAGAATTATAAGCCTACATGCTTCCAAACATGCGGTTAATGTGGGGTAGATGAAGGTTTCATGTTTCTTGTTCAGTAATGTGATACTGATCAATCACTCTAACTTACTGTATAATGATTATCCTTTCATTCATTCATTTGAGCATTCCCTTACTGGCTATTCCATCCATCCATACTAATCTAAATTCATTTGAAAATTAGATGATGATGATGATGATGATGATGATGATGATGATGATGAACAGCATTCATACAGCACCATTTGTCTGTGAAAACATTCAAAGATGCCAAGCTCAATCAATATGTCACATATTCTTCATATTATTCGCTGGAAAAGATAAGTCTTTAGTTTAGACTGGAAGGTATCAAGGCTGTTACAATTACGCAGATGGATTGGTAGAGAGTTCCAAAGGCCCGGAGTATAAAATAGAGCATAAATCAGAGCATAAAAACACAAAGAAGTGTTATAATAATACAATTTTTTTCTCTCTTTTTGGTTATGATCTACATGAGTAATGACAGATCTATTCAGCTTGTCATCATACCATCAACTGCATATGTATTTTTTTCACCCTCCCTTCTTTTTCATCTCCTTTACACAAAGGGATGAACATTACAGTAACCACAGCTCAATTGATAATGAATAGATCCCAGGCAATTATTTAGTTCCATATCATTGAGCTACCTCAAAGTGAAGTAATGCATGAGTAAATACGAATGCCCATTATATCCAGCTGACAAAATTGAGTGGTATATTTAACCCATTCATGACAGAGGTCCACATTTTGTGGTTTGGCCTTATATCTTTTGATGCAAAGCCCTAAAAATCATACCAAATACATGAGCAGAAAGAGCAAAAAATTCTACACAAACTGTGCCCATTTTGGTTGCGTCAATATTCGTTGTTTGATGCTGAAATTTTTTTTAAAGGAAAATAAGCATTAAAATCCTTAAATTGGCAATGTGATAGAAAGTTTAAAATCACCATTTTCCCCTGCAAATTGGCAACTTTTTGACTTCTCATCATAATTTCTGTCATTTTATATTAATTTCAGATACATGATGTTTTATAAGAAAAATGTAGCAATAAAATAAATATGTTGGTGTTGCCAATTTGAAGAATAAAAGCTGATCAAATTAGACTTTAAATAATTCCTGTCATGAATGGGTTAATAATGCCTACCTGCATGTAAGTATACAGGTACTGAATACAAAAATTAATCAAATGGATAAACAGATGTTTCTACCAAATGTACTGCATGTAAATTTATATGCACCACAAGTTTGTGTAAATATTTACACACTTCATTCTCTATAGCCCCAAGGACAACAATGATTAATTCAAGGCAATCCTCTTTAGAGCAACATGTATTTTCTGTTTCTTTGACTTGATTTTTTAGAAAAAAAGGAGATAAATTTAACCTCCCATTTCTTTTTCAAATTCATTCACTTATAAAATTCAGTCTAAAGAGGTATTTCACCAATAAAAGAAGTGATAAGTCAAGCACCGCAATTTCTGACAATTAGTGGTTTTTTAGTGATCTATATTATTTTGAAAAAAGAAACAAAAATAGGAAAATATTAGCAAATGTTAATTGCAAACTTCACACTAAAAAAAAAAACATGGATATTTCATCGCTGCCTGCTTTATGCTATTTCATCTCTAGGGATGTAGTATATATGTAAATGTATATACATTAGTATGATAATGATTCCATTATCTTATATCATGTCAGAGACCTTTAAACAAAGATGAAAAGTTTGATTGGAAGTGAACTTTTTGAACTGCAGAGAGGAAAGATGTGCTTCTCTTGCCAATTGAACCATGCATTTCCTCTCAAACATGATCTACAGTGCGTCCCAAAAAAAACTTTACACTTTTGAAATGGCTGCCAAATGAAAAAATACATGATTCTGGAAGAAAAGGTTTATATGTACGGATAGCTCATGGACTCAACTTTCATATGAGACCAAAAAGGCTGAAAATAATTCATGCTTGGGTGAGCACTGCTCACTTTTGTAAAGGGTATGAAAATTAGGTTGCGCAGGAATTGCACCTTTCAATTTGTGAGAGGTGAGTCCTTTGGAGGTTACAGAATTGAGGGTGATATGATGAATTCATGATCAGTTGCAATCAGTTTAGGTTTGCTGAGTGGATTTTATGGTTTATTAAATCAAAATTTTATGCATGAGTGAACGGGCACTGCATTCATTATTGTAGGATTGTACCTTTTTTTTTCCTGGTAGACTCAGTGGTGTGTTCATGGGAGTCAGGATTGGGTGATGGTACATGGTGTAGGGGAGGTGAGATGTTAGGTAGGACTTTGTTGGGTAGATGGGATAAGGGTTAAGAGGACATGCATGCTCCCCCCCCCCCTCTCTCTCTCTCTCTCTCTTCCTGGGTGTGCTTGTGCATATCTTGACAATTCACATCCGTTGGTCTCCTCTCCAAAATATCCCGACCACATTCCCTTATCCCGAATTCTACCTGCATTTCCAAAATTGGACTGGGACTGGTATCACCCATTGACACCTGAAGTCAATTGCATTCTATCGGTCAATCAATCAATACCGGAAGTTAGACAATCAAAATTTAGGTATCAATCACCTAATCAATGTATCAGTCAATCAATTAATCAATCAAGCATTCAGCTGTTTCAATCAATGAATTATTCAATAAATCAATCATAATTAATCAATAACTCAGTCAATCACTCAATCAAAGTTTATCCAACCAACCAGTCATTTTAGCAGTTGAGTTTCACACAAGAAAAACGGTACAGTGTAACGCAAATTGGTAAAATGAATATGTCAGTCTTTGTTTTCAGTTGATTTTCATTCATTTCAATTTTACAACTGTTTCATCCATCTTGTAAGAGAAAAAAGGGGGAAAATAAATGATAATGGAAACTAAAAATCAAAGTCTGCTAGTTCAATGGTCCACATGCCCACCTCGTCCTTCGATGCACAATCTTGCTCTCTTCATGAGGGATAAGGGAAGGTGGTTTGGATATTTTGGAGTGGAGACCAAAGAATGTGAATTGTCAAGATATGCACCAACACACAGGAAGCAAGAGAGAGAGAGAGAGAGAGAGAGAGAAGGGGGGGGGGGGGAGGGGGGCATACTGTCCTCTTGACCCTTATCCCATCTAGCCAACAAAGTCTTACCCTATCTCACCTCCCCTGCAACATGTACCTCCACCCAATCCTGACTCCCATGAACACACCACTGAGTCTACCAGGGAAAGGTACAATGCTACAATAATGTATGCAATGCCCGTTCACCCATGCATAAAATTTTGATTTGATAAACCATAAAATTCACTCGGCAAACCTAAACTGATTGCAACTGATCACGAGTTCATATCACCCTCAATTCTGTAACCTCCAAAGGACTCACCTCTCACAAATTGAAAGGTGCAATTCCTGCGCAACCTAATTTTCATACCCTTTACAAAAGTGAGCAGTGCTCACCCAAGCATGAATTATTTTCGGCCTTTTTGGTCTCATATGAAAGTTGAGTCCATGAGCTATCCGTACATATAAACCTTTTCTTCCAGAATCATGTATTTTTTCATTTGGCAGCCATTTCAAAAGTGTAAAGTTTTTTTTGGGACGCACTGTAGAGCACATCCTGTACATTACAATGGTGATGTTTGCATTTTACATGTATCAGCTCCTCTGCAGAAAATATCTAAAAAACATCTATGTACAGATACATGTATCGATGGGGCTTTCACACTCTTTCGTATTGGAAATTGTTTCTGTAATTTCCCGTCTATTTGATACGACAAGCTGCCAACTTTGGCAGTGTAAACAGAATCTAATGTATGAATCCATGAATATAAATTCCTGACATAAAAAGGGTAAATTTCAGCAGGTAAAGGTTATTTTGGTTGTGTGAAAATAGCAATGTACAGCAGCTGGGTACTGCCCTTGAGACTGACAGAGCTCTCACAAGATCAGAAGCCAGTGTTAAACCATGTCAGTCTAAGACCATTTTCACATGAGCACAGAATGCGTCATTAGAATTAAGATTCTAGTGAATGAAAAAGAGCTTAATTTGAATTGCACAATTCAAATGATGTTCCGGAGGTGTTTTCCAGTGATGATTCTCCAAAAATGACGGACTGACCTCCAAATCATGTTTTTTTTTTTTTGTTTTTTTTGTTTTTTGTTTTTTTTTTTGTTTTTTTTTTGGGGGGGGGGAAGGGGGCAGAGCGTAAGGTGACCTTTTAACCACTTCTGTAGAAAAACAACATATTACATCTAAATCACATTTGTACATGCAAGACCTAATAATTCAACAGGGTTTGCAACTTTGCATTTTTTTCTTATTTCTTCTTTTCTCAAAAGGATGTACATGTCCATGTAGATCACTGATTTCCTTTTCTAAAACAATGATTTCAAGCAGCATTTACCCCATGCTTTCAAGGATCAAGTCAATATTGTATACACGTACCCTGGAAACTTTCACTTCTTGTGATAAAAGACCATTCACATTCGTGAGCAAAAATGAAATGAAAGTAGACTGAAGTGCTAGTGGTGATTTAAAGGGGAAGTCCACCCAAGAAGTTTCACATTTTCTAACCCCATAATCAATGTATGTTCAGGAGAATTACTTTTTACATAACATACTTTGACTATGGGGTAAGAAAATGTGTAATTTCCAAGAAAATTGAGAAAATATGAAATTTCATGTACAAAGTAAATGGAGACCTGCTCACATATGATGTCATCAGTGTTGCAAATTGGCAGAGCCGAGAGTAGTTTACTAGAAAATATAAATGAGTGTAAGTTTCTTATTCTTTGACCGATTTTGCTCATTTCTTTTTTAAAATGCTGTTCAAATTTATCTCCTTTTATTGAAACAGTGAAACTTCTAGGGTAGACTTACTATTTAAAGGTTATGTGCAGTTGCCTTAGGCCCTCATAACTTGTTTGTCAGATTTACTAGCGAGTTACAAGCCTGCAACTAGCAAGCATGCAAGACAGTGGCTATCTAGCCACTAGCTTGCTGCAAGTTGACAGCTAGCAGCCAGTTCGCGAAATAAGTAAAATAGGGAAATTTTTAACCAATCAAAAATTAAGAATTTGATTCTCCTCAAGTGTCTGCAAGCTTGTAGGCATGCAGTAGGTCCCATATCACAATTCTTGCAAGCCTGCCATGAATTTTAAGCGAGCATGCAGCAAACATTTTTAATAGCTTGCAAGCTTGCAAGCACAGCATTGGTCCTCGCAAGTCTGCCTCAGGAGTACGCAAAAGGTTTTAAGCGAGTTTTTAGTGAGCAGTTAACGAGTATGTACTGTTCGCAAGGTCTACACTTTTTGCTGACAGGGAACAGAAAAGACGCTTTTTGCCTCTGCGGTTTCGTTGTTTTGCCCCCTCATATCCCATTCATATGACATACAAAATAAAAAAAAACTGCAGGGTTTATGGCGGGGGCTTACTGCTTCATATGTGAACAAAGCCGTAACTCTGCCAAAATGCCCCATAATACCTTGCATGTTATCATACTAATCTAGACATTGTGGAAGAGTGTGGGACTGAGTAAAAACTAAACTTCCTTGTGAAAAGCCTCCTATCTCTATCTATAATATAACCTTCAATTGATCCCCATTTCCCTTCCAATAGGAAACCAAGCTCATCCCATGCTATCTTCTAACTTCCACACACCAAATTACACCATGTATTGGTCTTCAGGACCATGAGAAAAAAAAAACGAGGAAAAACAACATTCTTCCACACTTGATACAGTACATGATATCTTTTGATTTCCATATATTATCCAAGTACACCAGTTTTGTTCTTAATGACCATGGGAATGAACAAATAGGAAAATAACATTCTTCAGAACATCTTTTGAATTTCACATACAATGTACATGTATCAAAGTACACCATGTACTGGACTTCATGAAAGTGGGAATGAAAAAAAGAGGGCAAAACAATATTCTTTCACACTTAATATTCTTTCAATTGCCACATAAAGCATGTGTTTATACATGTAATTTGCAAAGGCAGAATGAGAGTTTTGAAACGGTCATCTAAAACCCAGATCATGTAGGTACATGTACTGTTAATGCTGAACTCTTTTGGGCTAGAGATAGAGTTGATTTCACAAATAATAAGCACCGCACATGCGCTTTCTACGTTGACCCATGAGGGAAAAATCAGAATGGGGTGCATGCTTTTAAAAGGTTTTGAGTGTGTGTTTGTTTGTTGCAGTTTGTTGCAGGTGATACCGTTTAACTCCTCTTGAAACTATGGCTCATCCCACGCTAAGAGCAGGACCCGAAGTTCATCCTCACTATAATTCGAGCCCTTCTTGTCAGATCCTCGTAATTGATAGAATTCACGAGAACTACGGATTTGACTATTATCAGAAGTAATAGATAATGAAGACAGCATATGCTATAACAAGGTAGGCCTAATGCCTACAATGAAGGCATTGTCACAGTCCCAAATTTACATGCATGTAATTTTTATGGAACCCACAAGATACATGTACAGTGTATAGTGCAAGATCTACACATGCAGATTTACGAAGATATCTTGACACAATCACAGAGATGACCAAAGATGTGTAATTGATAATTGAAGCAAATATGTATGTACAGGTAACCCACTGACAATTAAATTCACATATTCCCATATGCACAAGACCAGGATGTCTGATTCTCACGGGCAGTGAGGAGGTCAATGTGCGACGTGAATTTCGCGGCCATTAAGATGCCAAATTTGCATCCCAGTCGCGCAATTCGTGACCCATGATGCCAAATCCATGTCCCAGGATGCAAAATTCATGACCCGGGATGCAAAATTCATGACCAGGCATGCGAAATTCATGACCTAGGATGTGAAATTCATGACCCGGAACGTGAAATTTGTTATCTGGAACACGAACTCTGCATCCCAGTCAGCCACAGCGTAGGACCCCAATTAAATCCTCGTAAACTCGTAAAAGCTTTTGAATTCGTAACGGCTACCGAAGGCCTCGCTGAGAGAGGATCAATGAATCATCAAAAATACAACCTCTCGTTTCTCCCTTATTTTGGCACCAAAATTCATAAAAATTTCAGATTACATCAGAAATGATGATATTATTCTTCATTTTCATTTTCTCTGAAAACGGTTGGGTATTTTTTGAAATGCAAGTATTTTTCAGTTCCAGAGGACCGTGGGAAGAGGTGTTTGTTTTTTCCCGACACAACCGTTGGAGAGCATGAATATGCAAACAATTGACATGTTACTAGACTTTAGTGTCCAGGCTAACTTTCTGTGTATTTTCATGTTTGCGCAATGAGTAGTTTTCTGTAAATCTGCTTTCAAAAGTCATGGTTTCAACATAAAACGACTGTAAACTATCACTACTATGCATGCGCTTTTCCTATGAATGAGCTAAGTAGAGCAATTACGTCATTCATATCACTGCATATGCCTGCGCTGCACGTGCACGGATACATGGTGCATGTCGCGACGACCAGCGAAGCACTGCTGCAGCCCCCAGCAAGCAGCAAGCCTTCGATTAATTCGCTGTTTAAGCGAGGCCAAGATAATTGTATGCACGTAATTTTATTTCAGTTTCATTTCTTTGAAATTCTTCATCATGTTTACCGTGCCATGCTTTGTTCTATGTTTTCTGAACCATTTATTTCATCTAAAAGTGCACGGGTCTCGTACGGTTCGTGCCACAGATATTTCAGTTAGCTTCGCACAGTCACACTGCGCAGTATACAGTGCGAAGCTTCGAAGGCCGTGCATGAACCGGGGTACGTGGGACTACACGAGATGAATCTTGAACGGTTCGCGAATGGCATTGCCTTGGATTTTTTCCCGACATAACCGTGCGACAGTAAATTTTGAAAAGATATTCGGAGGAGACTTTCGATATACATGTACTTTGATTGTTCATATGTGCAAGCCTCGCTCTTGGGCAATAAGGGAAAATATGAAAAATAACGTAACTTTTGCTGACTAAAAAAAAAAAAAGAAGCATCTCATTTCACTAATTTTTCATATAATAAAACATGATTCTGGTACAAATAATTATCATGATTCGTTAGAGCAACTCTCATTCTTTAATTTGAAGTTTGGTTCATCTCATTTGGTGGTTTCTAAGGCGAGATTTTGCAGTTTAGCCAAGACTCCTCCGTAGCGGTTTTACGTAAACAAATTGTTTACTTTATGCAAATTAGGCAGCACGCAGTGAAAGCTTTCGGGCAGTTAATTGGGGTGCTACGCTGTGGCTGCAGTTGTGAAATTCGTGTCCATTGGCCGCGAAATTCACGGCGCACATGACCTGTTTTTGAGCATACTTCAGGACCAGTTAGTCAAAGTTCTCACATGATGTTCAACCTATATTGTAGTATCCATATCACTAGGCCTGCCCAGCAAATGCATTATATGCCTACATGTTATCTTTATCTGTATGGACAAGGTCTACCAAGTACCAATGCACGCATACCATACTTCCCTAACATACTGACACCAAAAAAGAGAAATCATATTTCCTACACTGCAGAACAGGAAACCATCTTGTCTGAAAGTGTAAGGTGTCCAAAATGAATTATTGCCCAATTAATTACCCAAAGATCCTTACCAATTACCATAAACATAAGCACTGTGACCTCCAGTTACAGGTTTTCCATACATGTACATGTACATGTAGAAGAAGGAGGAGTTTACTTCTTTATCATGTTTATCTTGGTCTTACATATACCTTATGTAATAACTATAATAGAAATGTATTTGCTGTCTGCCATCTCCTTTGCAAAGAGTACCAATGGCACAGACATAGAGCATTTATAGAGTAAGATCTTTTTAATAAAGAAAAATGCACTGGAATGCATACTTACATGTACATGTACATATCAAATGAGCTTGTTTTATTTCCATTACAAATGACGAAAGGTGACAAAAGATACAAATAGAAATAGAAATAATTCTGCTGATTTCCAGCAATTCCCCCCCTCCTCCCCCCCTCCCCCCCCCCCCCCCCCGCCCCGAAACTAAGGATGTCCTGTTAATAATTTCATTCTTTGAAGAGAAAACTTGCAAAGAAGGGGGAGGGCACAGAAAACATGCGTGTTTTTGAATACCGATAACAAAAAGGACTGTGTACCACAATTTTCTTTTCCAGAGCATAATAAACAGCCTCAAGGCTCAATATACTTCTTGACATACCATTGTCTAAATGCTGTACAACATGCTGTCGTGTATACATTTGGCTTTGATTATCTGTACTGACAGGACCTTTGGCTCCAATCAATAGTGTTTTGTAAAAGATCCACGATAAAACCTTTGTTCACCCCTCTAAGAGTGTCTCCTGATACCTATTATAATCTCAGGTTAATGGCATTATTGGTATCATTAATCCTTGTCAGGGCCTTTAAAGGTTAAATCTTCCTTGTCAAAACTTGAGCTCAGCCTTTTCTTTGTGCCTTGAATACCCTGTTCACACTGTGACTCAAAGCCCTGTTCATACTGTGGGAACCCACATCTGAATCATCAAGTACAGCTACTAATGCTACATGTACAATGTCTACATATGCATGGATGATCCAACACTACCACCAATTTACTAAAAACTTTAAAGGGGTGTTCAGATATGAGGCGACATGTTCCTGCAACAAATCCCCGCAACAATTCAGTGTACAAGTCAATGGGGCATGAGGCGACAAAAAAATGTCCCTGAGGCAGGACACTTTTTTTTTTTTGCTGCCTGGCTGTAAAAAATTTGCACCAATCAATTTTCAAAAAATGTTAGAGCAAAATACATGTCTTTAAAAAATTCAAAGGCAGTGACAGTAAACGTTATGTATGTCATGAGTTTGTCCACGCAAGTTTTGACAAAGTTCTCTTTTACTTGAGAGTTGACACATTAATGCGTGTTCATTGACCTACATGTATCTGGCGCCACAATGTCACGCCATATCTGAACAATAAAAATGTTGCGGGTATATGTTGCAGGCAATGCCAGGCATATGTTGTGGGGACATGTAGCCTCACATTTTAACACCCCTTAAATTCACTTAGAGCTTCATGCCTTTAAGTTTAATACCCTGTTCACACCGACTCAGGGCCCTGCTCACAATGTCGAAACTCGAAACCCTTCAAACCAGTTTTCTTTTTTTCAAATCAGGACAAACATTTCAAATCCAGATTACTGTCACTGTCTTTGAATTTTTAAAGGACTTTCAGTTCTTTTGACAAACTTAAGATGAACAGCCAACCAAATTGCTGAACCCCCCCCCCCCCCCACCTTTCAAAGTTAATATTCTAACCATGTAGATCTATGTTCCAACCAACCAAAAAATAAATTTCAATTTAAGCAGGGCTTCATACTATACTAATCTTTATGTTCAGGTAGTCGGGATTGGAATTCTGGGCTCTGTATGTATTGAGCCCTGTGTTAAAATTGTGCAATTTGGGGGGTCCGGACCAAAATTTGTGGGGCCCATGCATGGCTGTATGCAGCGGGGGGGGGGGGGGGGGGAAGGGGGCAGAAAACTTACATTTTGTTACTGAAAATTTTCATAAAATCCATGAAAAAGTGTGCACCAAATCCTTCAATTTCACTTTTAAAAATGCAAAAGTGCCCTCATGACCAGCTTGGTCGCTTTGCTCCCTTGCTTTGAACTTCTTTGAAAATTTTTACACGTCTTGCCCCCCCCCGGAAAAAATTTCTGCGTACCGCCCTGGGCCCATGTGTCCCCGGAACCTGATGGTGTTGAGTCCTGATAACAAATGTAAAGTGTAGGGTAGATTTATATCCCTTTTACAAAAAATCATTACCCTATCTTCAGCATCATTCTGATCCAGATAACAGAAGGATTAATGCATTTATAAACTCGAAAACAATGCACTTTTTTACAAACGAAAAAAAAAATCCTCGAAAAGGAGGATAATCGTCATGGTAACTGAACATACACGATGCATGTCCACGTTGGGTATTCTGGACTGCAAGGGAATGTGCCGACCTTTTGACCGCACCATGGCAATAATGCAGATTATTTTAGCGATTGCGTTCACAAATTGGAAGGATTATTCTGATATTGCTATCATCCTGATGATAGCAGCATCAGAATAATACGCATTATTCTGCTCCAGCTCGCATTTTACAACCAAATAATTCTACTCTTATGTGCATTATTAATATGTTTGTGAAAGGGGTGTTACATCCATAGATTTCACATCCTGTCCACAATAAAACATTTACCACTCGAAACTAAACCCTTAGACATTCCCATCAATCACCTGAATAATCAGAACTGTAATAAATTCAAACTTGAGGCCTAAACAAATCATGTAATGTAGTGTACAAGTACATGGGCATTACCTTACAAACACAGTAGATGGTCTAAAATTATGTAACAGAGTTCCATGTAAAATAATGTTTATGTTGGTACTTGGGTTAGGTCATACATGTATATACATGTAACTAGGAGGAATTTCTGGAATTCCATCCACTTAGTTCTAAATTCATTTTAATTTTATTCCTACTCAATTCTTATCGCTCCCCCCTCCCCCCAAACTAAAGGAAAATCACTGTACATATATGTATATCACTAATGTTCCAGCAAAAGGAGTATTACATTGTATATCTTTTATTCTATTTCAATTCAATTCTTACTCAATCTTTATCCCCCCCCAAAAAAAATAAAATAAAAAATAAAATAAAAAACAAAAAATAAAGAATAAAATAAAGTCTTGTATTCCCCAACAACATCATGTTGCCAACATGCATAAAATAGTAGTGATATCTCTTTGATTTAAAGTCCACTGAACTTTTGACCAAGTCTGTTCCTGCTACAGACACAACAAACAGAATAAAGCAAAGCCAGACAATCAGAATCATTGTTATACCCAGTATCATAATCTATACCATAACAAAAAAAATTTCTTAATTGCTGCGATACTATCATATTTTCATTATGAAACCTTATCCCAGCACAAGTCTTGTCTTTCTCAGACTTCAAGCATATGATTTGTTTACCAGTGCTTGAGTCAACAGACACGGGACAAAGAGAGTCACAAGAAAATCTTAAGGCAGTTACTAGGTGCGTTTTCATCAGCTCAGGCTTGAGGAATAGCCCGCTATTTTATTTCCCATGAATTAGCCTGATCAGAGAATACAGTAGCCAGCTAATTTTCAGATGACGACAGAATTAGCCTGCTGTTTCGCTCGAAATGTAAGCCATCTTCATGTAAATCCTGGACTTATTTGCAAAGGGGCCCACTAGAGGGCTATTTTCGACATGCTCCCATTAGCTCGAGGTTCAGGAGCTGGCTTAGCCATTCCATCATGGTGCACCAACATCAGGCTACACACATAGCTTGAGCTACATTGCAATAGGAATGAGCTTGAGCTGATGTGGATGCAATTGCATGCTCCAGCAGAGTTTGGGTTAATACTAATAGGTAAGATCCCAGAAGAACGGCTGTTCCTCAAGATCAGTACTGTCAGCCATACTGCAAACAACTGTAAATCATGGGATAGTGAATGGAGTAGAATACACACTCATAGCAAACTACCACAATATAAACAACTTGATTCTCAATTCCATAGTCTACAGTTACAATACAAATGGGCAGTTACTACATGTACTTAATAGCAAGTGACAAAAGTGACATTGCTGTAAAAGAGCAAAATGCACCTGTCATTTACTCGGATGTCAATGCAATACCATAATGTCTTGCCTAATGTATCTCTTAATAGCAGGATGAGTGTTCATGCATAAAATTTGGCCCAGAAGAAGAGCACACAAGGTAAAATAAGAAAATATCAATAACTCAAATTTGGTTGATTTGTCACTTGCTTCCTTTTGCCAAAGCAAGGCAGATTACATTGTAGGTCCATGCCAAGACAGGGTATGGTTATAAAATCAGTTTGCTTTAACGTTTCCCATAAATCTGATCCATTCAACTACTTTAAAAGGAACATCAGTCACTACAGTACACAACATGTGTATTCACCATTTTTCTACCACTTTCACTTTCGACATGTAAAATAAATAATGTTGGTGTCTGCAAAGTACGTGACTCAACAAAATATTCACGTGTACATTCGGTCCAATGTACAAGGACAGTTGAAGGAAAAAAGAAAACATGACGACCTTGGTAAAAAGAAAACAAAGGCACCAAAGAAAATAATTTAGAATCTGTGCATGTACTTGACAGGCCATTTCACCATCAAACAATTTGAACATTAGGCCTACATGTATGAGCATTCATGTGCCTGCAATTACATGGAAATGGAAGGGAAAAATAAATCACCTCTACTGAAATTCTGCAAAAAACTGAGCACAGTACTAACTAATGGGTTGTGTTTTTTGCAAGAAATCCCTTAACTTGGGGTATGGTTTTGTGCCGAAAATGCCCCCATATTTTTTAAACAAAGGTAACTTTATTGTTCAGAATGATATTCTCGCCCATGGAGGCTTCAGCTACACACACCCGTCTGAACCAAATCTTAGCTCCACCCCCCTCCCCTTCAACACTCAATGGACTGTGAATGTCTATTTTACATGTACATCTACACTTCATGCTTACTGAAAAAGTTTTGATTTAAGAAATTGTGATCTAATCTGCAATAATAGGCCTACAAATACAATGAATGATCACAGGATGACCTAAAGCGGGGCTTGACAATAACAGGTGCCTGGGATACTCCCCTCCCCCCCCCCCCCCTTCTACTTGACCCCCCAAATCTAATGTTTGACATAGGGCTAAATGCAAACAGAATTAAATATCAATTTATTAGACCCCCTTCAAAAAAGTTTAAGTGTGGAGATACATGTAGCTAAAGAGAGTGGTAGGAACACTCTACAAAGACACACACACACCTTTTCCCTTTTCCAACTGAAACTTTGAATTCCTGTGGTTTGAAGGACTGACTACCAAGGAACCATTCCCAGATGTAATCACAGATTTTACAAGTGCAAACAATGAAATGCCCAGACCCAAATCCCCATAAATTGGGGTTTCGCATGACCAATCATGGAAAGCCAAACACCAAATAAAAGTCCAGAGGAGACTGCATAATTATAAGGGTACCAGCATACTTAAAGGGTATTTCAAATTCCACCAGGAGAAATCCATTGTACAGAGGTAGATTATATAATGTGTAGGTTACTTGTCAAGGTCGCTTTGCATTGCATTGTCAGTTTCACCTGTGTTCAAAAGATACAAAAAAGGGCTTCGAGTATGCTCAAGAAAAACCATGATGTACCCAGTCATGTGTTTGTGTACAAGTCTTAAGACTTCTCAATCTTAACCCATTGAACACTACGCCTGAGATAACTCGGGCTAGGGTCTATAGAAAATGTGTGTAAATACTGATATCAAATCGTGCTTACAGGGTTAAAGACATTCACTCGTGGGCTTTCATGCGGAGTGATTCATAATTTGCTGACACCAGACTTTGTGAAAAGCACTGGAAATACCTGTAACAGAGCTACATTTCTGGAGCACAGCAAAACAAGCTGTCCCACCATAAACATTCTTTGGCCTGCTTAAGGCATTCTCGGGCCAGGAAAAGTGAGATAATGATATCGCCATATGGGGCAAAGGGTGGAATATACAGAGCATTACATAAGATCTGTTGGTCATAAAACTCATAGTGATGAACAACACTTGTTACTGGGTAAGCACCCATGGTGTCAAATTCCCCATGAAAGCCCACGACCTAGCGTCTTTAAGTTACATGAGCCTACTGATAAGGTCAAAACACCTAGTCTGGGCTTTCATAGGGAATTTGACACCATGGGTGCTTACCCAGTAACAGTTGTTGTCCATCACTACGAGTTTTATGATCAGCAACCTTATGTAATGCTTTGTATATTCCACCCTTTGCCACATATGGCAAAGTCATTATCTAACTTCCCTTGGCCCGAGAATGCCCGAAGCAGGCCAAAGAATGTTTATGGTGGGACAGCATGTTTTGCTGTGCTCCAGGAATATAGCTCTATTACAGGTATTTCCAGTGTTTTTCACAAAGTCTGGTGTCAGCAAATTATGATCCACTTCCCATGAAAGCCCACTACTGAATGTCTTTAAATTGAGCTCTGAAACCTTGTCAGGATAAGGATTATGGTAGGCCTTGCTACATTCTCAATGAAATCCATGGATGGATGAAATTTATCAATGCAGTTTCATTCAATCTTTATCACAGTGCCATTTTACAACTGGTCTCTACAATTTATTCATAAAAAAAGATGATTATTTTGACATTCTTGATATGATACAATAAGATGTTGATTATCTTGACCTTATTTTTCATGAGGCAAAAAGAGCGAATTATTGTTTAACTCCTATGGTGCCGAGGGGTTTTGCTTGTTCCCAAATTCTATCGAATCATGAACATTGCTTGCTTTTCAATAGTAATTTCTATCCAGATAAGTTGTACACAAAAGTTGTAGAAAATTTATTACCCTTTCAAAAGATACCAAATATTTCCATTAATTCAATGTCTTGCATGAAAATTATTTGAAAATAGAAATGAGCTCCCTTCTTGACATTTCCGTTTTCATTTCTCATTTGTTTGCTATTGTTTTATGCTAAAATAAGAATGGATCCTTTCCAAAATCTGTAGTTTTCTAAAAAATATCCTATGGTAGCATATAGTGACCAATAGATATTTTTAATACTATATTTATCCTCTAAACTTTGACACATTTTCATGACTATATCCATTATTCTAAGTGGAGTAATGGTTGATTAAAAATGTAAAGTCTCTTGGGCACATATACGTGCCATCGGCATTGTAAGAGTTAAGTGGCCGAAAAATGTGGAACATTTCTGTGGGGCTACAAGAGCTATTCATTGTTCAAGTATGCAACTTTTTTGAAGGAAAAGGTGCTATATTAAATACCTTTTTGGATTGGACTGAATTGAACTGAATTAGGCTGGATATGCTGGAAAAAAACCCAAAAAAAACACACACATCTTGAGCATAGGAGTCTGTCAAGAAATAATTACACAATTCTGGTAAAATCAATACACATTAAAATCACTATGGCTTCCATATGTTTTGCAGTGAAAAATTGAAACTGATTTTCAAGTGCTTACAATGACAACATGGTTCCTGCATAAACTTGATGTTTATTTAAAGGAACAACGCACTGTGTGTTTATTCAAGAAGATGTTTTCATTATGGCAGAGTTATTCACAATAGGAAACGGGCCATTTTCAGATTGTTTTCTTTGCTTTCAACTTGTATTGTATATCTTGCAGTTACAGTTGTGAGTTATGCTATTTTGTACTCTTTGTGCATTATTTATCACTAAATGTTCTTTTAAATATAAGGACCTCTGCTCTTGAAATGAACTGAATTGTTGTCACTATTCTTGTAGACAGAAGGCAACTCTAAAGTAAGTTAGAGATCCGATGTGGGTGGTTTGTTTCCCAAACATACAAAAAGAAGATGTAACCATACTAATCATCTCTTTACTCCCCCCCCCCCCCCAAAAAAAATTGTCCTTTTCAACACTGAATAAGGAGTCTAGGCTAGACAACACATCTACCTTAAATAGTACACCCTCAAATGACACATTTTGACACTGTTCAATTGAGATAGGAAAATCAGTAAAGTCTGTTAATTTGTCATATTTTACATTTGTCACCAATTGACTTCCTTTGAGACATTTCATAAAAAAGTTGTCTGTTCTTGTAAAAATAACATTGTTCTTATTCGAATTTTGATGAGATTTTCGGCACAGGTACTCTCTAGGATATGAGGATTAAAATTAGGCCAGTCATTAGAAGAATACCGAATGAAAAGCTTGTTAATTTCAAGTGAAATGTTAGGTGCGCAGACAAGGGGCCTCCATCATACAACGTACGTACGTTTAAGCTTAAGGTGAAGATCAACGTTTTCTTCATTAACCCGTTGAACGCTACACCTATCAAGATTACTCGCGCTAGGGTCTAATGCAGGGGAAAAAATTACATGAGGGCTCGGGGCGAATTCGCCATCGAAAAGCCCAAAAGAGCCCTGGAAAACTTAAAAAGAGCCCCTGAAATTCTCATAGGGTCCAATGTTAATTGCAATACAATGTAGAAAATTGGGGTGGTTGGGCTCAAAAAGTAGCCCCGGAAAAAAAATTATTAATTTTTTCCCTGGTCTAATACATAATATACAGTGGAAACTCAGTATAATAAGGTCCTTGGGACCATCAATATTACCTTGTTATACATGTAGCAGAAATCTTGTTATATCAGGGTTAAAAAACCACAGAATATAAAGAGCTGGGTCCCAAATATTACCTTGTTATATCAGGAATATTGTTATATCAGATCTTTTTATACCAAGTTTCCATTGTACTGATACCAAATTATGCTCAACAGGCTAACACACAGAAGATTAAGGAAGAACACTTGTCTTCCACTGGCATAACATGAAACAATATTTTGTTACTTTACTAAGAACAGGACAAGTGTACTTTACATGTGTATATACAGACCATAACATCATTCCTAAATATGAAGGATACTACATGCACCTATAGCTATACATGTATGTACATGTACATGGCTTAGTTTCTATAAAAATCTTTACTTAATTAGCAACAGAAACTTGTCAAATCAGAAAGTGAATGGGCGTACTGTATATTAAAGGCATTGGCTGACCTTGTGAGTAGCTGATTTAAAAAATTCTCAAACTAAGATGAAACATGTGTATGAGTACTTGTATTTGTACTCAAAAACCCTGAAACCAACCATAATTTGGAATGAAAAAGTGTAAGTTAGACGCAAACGGCGATTTTATTATCCTTCGTCTCACAAGACAATCACTAAGAGGACCACTTTGCTTGAATTTGAAAATGCCGTTATGTGCCTCCCGCAGAGTGATACGCCAATACACACAGTACTGTAAGGTGAGTCATACGCGCATGCGCACTCCTTATGTCTATTCTGTGCAACCGACCCTCTTATATTTTTCAAACATTGGCTCACATTTTTGATATTTAAAAATACTTCCTGTGGATATTATACTTTGAAACTTTCAGTATTTTTACACTATAACCCTTATGTTTATCCCATTTTCAAGTAACAAAACAAGATTTTTTAAAATCATAACAATGTTAACCAATGTCTTTAAAGAATATCTTCTTTTCCTTTCATTCTTTTTTTTTTCTTAAATAAATACTAGTAATGATAAATACTGTATGAAGTCAAGTGTAGTACACTGTACATGTACAGTACATGTATCTTCACCTAGAGTCATTTCACTAAGGAATTTCTTAACCCACAGAAGTACAGAGCTTTTTAGAGGTCTAAATTAATCATCTTCATTCCTCAAATTGGCAACAACTGTTATTTTTTTCCACTCTTACAGTTTGAAAAAAATAAATATAGATATAACACGAACCAAAATGAATGATGATTGTAAAATTTAAGTGGAAACTGCCAATTTGAATGCAGAAATAGGGATTATGTAATATTCACTGCATTGCCAATTTAAAGACTTTAATGATTAGTAACATTTAAACTGCTCTCATTTGAAAACGTAACATCATACTACCTTGAAATTGGACTCAAAACTTTCGGCGAATTTTTCTCTTTTTACTCATGTATAATGTGTCATGCCTAGCATTCTGGACCAACAGATACTGCCAAAGCGTCTCCTAAAGGGGATACTGCCAAAGCGTCTCCTAAAGGAGACACTGTATGTCTATGGGTTAATGCAGCTTACATTGCGTATCATCATTTCAGCGCACATTTCTTATCAATTTTTTTGTGGTATTTGAACAATTTGGCTAAATTAGTAAACTGGGGGTGGGGGAGGGGGACACCTAAAATTCAACTTCAATCAGATAATATCAGTAATCATTCAAGCTTAACTGCCAATGTGACTTGTGCCTGAAACGGCCACGACATTTCTGATTCAACTTTAAATAAGAGTCTTAGAATCAAAACTTTCATCAGTCTGATTGAATGCCTCTTCTTGTTCCTCACTGTTTGATATTGAAGGCTGATAGTGAGACAACTAGGGCCTACAGGTTACAATAAAACGTCACAAATCTAATTACTCAGACACCTTAACTGAATCTGTGTTATTAAAATAAAATGCTTCTGAATGGGATGTGTATAACTTCTTAGACATTTTTGTTGTTTTTTTCCATTTGAACAGGCTCATTTTCCCAAAAGACAGTCAATCAAAGTCTAAAAATAAACTGCTTGCTTCCTGAAGGACACAATATCAATCAATCAAGTGCACTAAGCCACTGACAATGAAATACATACATGGAATACATACTATATGTACAGAATGATAAGGCAGACCCTAACATTACATCATGTAAACATCCATTCATCAATGCTCATCAATTTCTTGAGAAGGATATTCAGATAAAAGCAAAATAGTAATAAATCTCCTGCGTCTAGTGTACACATATGTAGTCCAGGGTTGGCAATTTCCCGGGAAATATAGGTATTTCCCGCACGGGTGGGAAATACTGGGAAATACCGGGAAATACAGGGAAATACATGTGGGCCATACACCTCAATGTGTAGTATACCAGCACGTTGTGTGGCTTCTTAGGTTGTGTACCTTGACAGATGACTGTAAATGCTAATTTGAACAACTTCATATTCAATATGTCAGAAGTCTTTTAAAAGTTATATTAGAAAACATTTATGATTGGCGGCACTCTTTGATGCACTTTTTTCGCAAAATCATATGCCAAATTTGACAGCTTTAATCTTATGAAACGTCTGCATGGACACATGACCCCCTCTCCTAACACTAGACATGAATTAGCATTCATATCAATACTGTGATTATGACTAAATCTAGTTGATGGTTTCCATAACTCATCGGTTTGTTAAGACATAAATTGTTTGTTATACAGTAAAACAATGGGGTTTAGTTGCAATTTTAATATGAAATTCAAATCTAGTACACCAGTTTCTCCTATTCATTGATCAATATCACTTGGTGGCTGATCTTGCCTTTTAGTTTTTCTCAACCTTTTGCTGAATTTACAGATGATTTGTTTTTGGGAGTATTTTCCAGCATCCCCAGTATTTCCCAGACATTATAGTGCAAAATCCATTTAGTATTGGGATCAGGATCATGTGGAGTAATATTTTTATTGCTCTGTTTAAGCTTGCCATATTCTCATTAATGTGTACATTTTGGCCATATTCAGTGGGGAAAAATATTCTCTCTGAGGTATTTCTCAGTATTTACCAGTCACTGCTTCAACACAGCCATAGTGTACCCAAATACAATATATATGCAAAGCTGTTGTATGATCCCCTACCATAAAAAAGCCACCTTTTCTTGGCTGTAGGTGATTAATCTTGTCTTTTTCTCTATAATGTGTACATTTTAATGCAATTTACTGATGGGAAATATTGTTTTAGGAGTACTTCCCAGTATTTTCCAGTATTTCCCGTTTTCGTCCAAATTTGCTAGGCGGTATTTACCGCCTGGTATTTACCGGCCAACCCTGATATGTACAAGCTTATTTACCAGTATATAAAAACTTGATGACAACATTAATATTAGTTTTAAATGTTTTAACATTAAAAAAATTTTTTTTCTTCTTCTTGAGAATACTTAGTTAGTCCTTGTAGCTTGAGTCTTGGTTACGGATAAAATTGGTGACTTGTAGTTTGAAAGTGTCATTGTCGGCTATGCTCTGGATATTGGGTGGTAGTGAGTTCCAGTCCTTGATGGTACATGGAATGTAGGAATGTTTGAAACATTTGGTGCGGGTTGAGTATTGGATGAAGGAATTTCCTGAAGTATGTCTGGTGGCTCGTGTAGCTGGGCGCAGGTAGTCCGACACCAGCAGGGCCAAGGTGCCCCCCAAGGCCTTGTGCAATATACTAACCCTCGAAACTTTCCTTCGAATTGAAAGCAGGTCCCAGCCTAACCCCTGCATAAGTTTTGTAGCACTGGTAGTTTGCCTGTAGTCATTGCATACCATTCTGGCGGCCCTTCTTTGGACTTTACCACTTTCGTGAATGTGTTCTTTTGTATATGGGTCCTAAACACTAGAACTATTGTATATTCTAGACTTGACTCCGACTCCAAGACCCATTAATTAATGAAAATTTCAATTTAGACCTCTACTGTTAACTTGTTGTATTTCTCTGTCTTGTTTGCTCACAAGAAGCATTTTTCTCTTCATCTTTAGATAAGGGGAAAAAAACAAAACAAAACATAACACTAGACCTCTATACCAAGAATTAACACAGATACAGTAGGCCTATGTCATAAACACAAAACATAGAAAGACCTTTTTCTTTTAAAATAAAATTGGGATCTATCACATCATGCACATTATATTCTACACTCTAACAAAGAGAGATGAGAGCTATGAGCGGATACCAGCACGGAAGCAGCACACTTCCACTGATAGCACCCGGGGTGGGTCGGGCGGAAACAGTGATACCAGTTCCGATTACGATGTGGATACCTGCCTTACAAAGCTCATGTAAAGGAAAATTGTTGCAACTTACCTAGACTGTTAATCCACGCGTGTCTGTTTTGTTCACCTGCTACGCCTGTGCATACGCCGCAGGCAGAATGATTGATTTTGGTGAAGGATGACAAAGAAAACTACATCTCATTTAGCGACTTCGGAGTTAATGTTCGCCAGCTTTGCAGAAAGGAGTCTGCTATTGATTGAATTAATTCATTGTACACAAAAGGATCAGAAAGACCGTACCAATGATGCCCACTACTGTATGGTATATTACCACAAGATGGCGCTTGACCAACTTTGACTACAGCTATGTGGAGGTGCCGTGGTCCAGCGCTTGACTGGAGACGCGAGGATCGGGGATTCGATCCCCGGTACGGCACTTATGCCCTTGAGAAAGGCATTTTATCTACATTGCTGTTTTATCGTTCATCAAATAAATGAACATGCTGCATGCTGCTTCCACCACTATTGTTAAGTATGCCTTTTTATAGGCACGTTACAAGCTTGTATTCTCTAACTCTTACGGTGCCAAGGGGTTTTGCTTGTTCCCAAATTCTACCAAATCATGAACAATGCTTGCTTTTCAAATGTCCGTAAATCTTCAACATTAATTTCTGTACAGATAAGTTGTACACAATAGTTGTAGAAAATTTATTACCCCTTTTAAAAGATACCAAATATACAATGTCTTGCACGAAAATTATTTGGAAATAGAAATGAATTTCCCTCTTGACCTTTCCTTTTTCATTTCTCATGTGTTTGCTATTGTTTTATGCTTAAATAAGAATGGATCCTTTCCAAAATTTGCAGTTTTCTTAAATATATCCTACGGTAGCATATAGTGACTGATAGATATTTTAAATACTATATTTATCCTCTAAACTTTGACATATTTTCATGACCATATCCATTATTCTAAGTGGAGTAATGGTCGATGAAAAATGTAAAGTCTCTTGGGCACATATACGTGCCAAATAAAAATGTCTCAATTTCTGCCTGGACAATTTTTAGAAAAAAATCATGGGGAGCCACCTCAGCTCTCGGGCACCATATCAACAACGGGACACATTTTACATTGTAAACTACATTTACCACATTTTCGACACTTATATCTAAGACCATAACATCTTGGGGGTATATTGAATCATTAAAACTAAAAGGTTCAATTTCCTCACTCCCTTTTCAGCTTTGAACTCACATTCTAAAAACAAATCAGTTAAAATGACTAGATGACTAGTCAGCTGGGTGCAACTAATAGGCTATATCTAGTCATAAAAGTTACTACATTCTAGTCAAAATACGACTAGAAAATAGTCACAAATTACTGATATATATAGTACCAAAAAAAATTACGAGTATTTTAGTTGCACCCAGCTGACCCTTTCATCTAGTCATTTTAAACTGATTTGTTTAAAGCAGGGGCGTAGACAGCGGGGGGGGGGGGGGGGGGGATGAGGGGTATGGGGGAGGGGATGACATGTACAATCATCCCCCAGGTTTTAGGGAAGGATGTTAGAATTTCTATTTGAAAATGTGATTTAAAACCAGAAAAGCGATTATTTTTGGCTCGCTCGCTTCGCTCGCTCATTATATTTTATAAATTTTGTTTGAAAATGCGATAGAAAACCAGCAGAGTGGTTATTTTTGACTCGCTCGCTCATCATATTATAGAATTTCTAATTGAAAATGCGATTGAAAACCAGAAAAACGGTAATTTTTGGCTCCCTCTCTCGCAAGATCAAAATTAAAATGTGTGTAAGGGGGTCTGTGCAGGTGTGTGCGTGTGCGCGTGTGTGTATCTGTATACGAAATT
Organism: Echinometra lucunter; assembly: GCA_029962745.1. Taxonomy (NCBI): domain Eukaryota; kingdom Metazoa; phylum Echinodermata; class Echinoidea; order Camarodonta; family Echinometridae; genus Echinometra; species Echinometra lucunter. Next base: position 17,745,172 of record CM057153.1, on the reverse strand, counting down.
GATCCTCAATTTCTCGTGAACGGCAAATCATCCCCCAGGTGTAAGAACCTGTCTACGCCACTGGTTTAAAGAGTGCATAAATATTCTGAATTTCCAAAGAAAATTGTTTGTGGACACATATTCTCTTGAAGTATGTGTTTCTCTTCCACCTATAAGAAATTGTGAGATTTGGAAACTTAAAATAATAGTTTCCAAATCTTATATGATGCACACTTTTCTTTGCTTTGATAGGTGAGTGAATTGACACTGTTAATAGCTTGGAAATTCTGTTGTACAATTTTAGGATGAAGTTTGGGGACAAATAAGAAGAGAATACTTCCAAATGTGATAAATGCTGAGCAACAGAGCGAGTAATAAATTAGAAAAATGATATCAAAATGTACTGGTGATTCATTAAATCAACAAAAACGGTAGTTTTTACAGATAGTCCGGGTTATAATTGAGGGAGGTATTATTCAATTTCCCACACAGGTATACAATTTGAAAATAAATGACAACTCCTCATCAAAGGTTTAACACACTTCAGGCTTTAATGAGGAGTTTCCATTTTTTTTAATGTTTAACCCAAAGACGTGGTTTAACCAACTTAAAAAAAAAAAAAAAAAAAAATTTTTTTTTTTTTTTTTGAAAATGAATCTGACTAAGATCTGATTTTTTGTTTTGAACCAAATGAACAATATATAACACAACAAGATGCAGTCTTTGATCAAGATAGCAGTATTTCCTTATGAGGAATCAACTTTTCATGAAAAAAACTCCTCAAACCTATAATGTTTTGGTAGAAGTTGAAAATCTTTGTGACATAACAGTGAAAGTTATATGAACCTTAACTTCTGCACAAATATGTACAGCTCCTATGTAAGTGGGGCTTTTCACGTATTCTTGAATATCCCACATGAAGATACAAACTTCAAATTCATTTTCGTCACACACTTGCTGATACATATTCATTTTATTATCCAGATTTGGGCAGCCACTTTAAAAAATTCCTTCATTGATAGCCTGATATATTACTCACTTCTTTTTCTTGCAAATATGTGAACAAACCTAATTTAAATCTGGACAAATCTGCTTCATAGACTCATTTGTTATAGACTCGCAAATAATACTGCATTGGAATTTGGTGGCCATTTTGAAAAGCGCTCTCATTTTGGACCACTTTCTAGATTATGTGTTGCACATGAAGCTTTTTTGAATATCTTTAATCAGAAACAATGCAAAAAGTGGTCAAAAGCACCTCATAAATGCTTTTTAACCCGTACCCTTTACATGGGATTTTGGCAGCTATTTTAAAAAGGGCCCTCATATTAGATCATTCTATTATATAAACGCCTTAAACCCAAGTGCCTTAAACCACTCGACCACAACACCTCCACTGTTTTTTTAAAGCCTTTTTTGCCTTTATTCAGATTTTCAGATCCAATAAAAGAAAAAGATAATTTGCAGACACCGAGCAGATTCCTAAAAGTGCAATAGCGCCATCTGAAAATGGATTTCCGTTAATGGATTAATCAACCCGTTGACTATACCGCATTATTTTCGTCCCGAACGAATCGTGGGGGGTGCACTTAAGCCCCCCCCCCCCCCCCCACCGAAATGTGTTAAAATAACACCATGAAGAGGGAATTAGGTTCAACGAAAGGCCTCTATGAAAATCGTGTTTTATTATCCATTCAGGATCGGTTTCCAGATAAAACGTTATTTTAAATAGTTTCAAAAATCTAGTATCTACAAACAATAAATAGTATGACGAAAAATAGAAAGATTTATTACTAAACAAACAAACAAACAAAGATTTAGAGGATGTTATATACACAAATTATGATTATTGGCAAGTACAACATATTTTTCCCTAAAGCCTCAAGGTCCTTACAGTCATTACAGACGTTTGAACCCTTTTCATTTTGTCCATCTGAATATCGCAAGTACAACTACATGTATAACCAATTGTTTAGAATGGATATCACGTTGGTGGTGTTTTTTAAATCTGATCCACAGTTACGGTGTATTTCGGAAGGGAGGGGGGGGGGGGGGCGTGGTGGCTGATGATGCAAACGACTATATTCTATTATTGCATTAAGTAAACCTTTTAACACATTTCGGGGGGGGGGGGGGGCTTAAGTGCACCCCCTCCACGGTTTCAGGGCCCCTTGGGTCCGTAGGAGGAGCCATTCAGTTTTCAAAAATCACGTTTAGTGGATAAATGAGAGACAAAGAGAGAGAGAGAGAAAAAAAGGGAGAAAGAAACAGAAAAAAAAAATGAGAAAGAAATGGAGAGTGGGAGAGAGAACAAGATGGAACAAGAGAGAGAGAAAGAGAGAGAGTAAGAGAGAGTGAGCAAGAGATGAAGAAAAAAAGATGGAAAATCAGAAAAAGAATGAAAACAAGAAGGAAATAAATGGAGTGGGAGAGAGAGAACAAGACAAAACATGAGATTAAGAAAGTAAGAGAGTGAAAGATAAAGAAAGGAAGAGAGTAAAATATAAAAGAATGTAAACCAGGAGGAAAAGGGAGAGTGCCTTGGGAAAGTTGGAAGACAGAACAAGACAAAACAAGAGAGGAAAAGATAGAGAGAGAGATGGGGGAGGGGAAGGGAGAGAGTGAGTTTTTTTTGGGGGGGGGAGGGTAGTGGCATGAGATGCATAATTATACATTCTGTATAGTCAGAAATACTTCTCAGCAAATTCATGATAGAGAATATGATTTTTACCTTCCCTTTTAAAGATATGTCAGGGGCGATGGCACTTTTTTTTTTTGGGGGGGGAGGGGGTGGACACCCAAGCAAGCTGGGTTTTGCAAGCCTATGAACAATTTGAATGATGTTAAGTTTTTACAAGTTATTTTCAATTTTTAATTTTACTTCTTCATCATTTTGCAAGCCTATGAACAATTTGAATGATGTTAAGTTTTTACAAGTTATTTTCAATTTTTAATTTTACTTCTTCATCATTTTTTAATTTGTCGAAATTGTGTGTGTGTGTGTGTGTGGGGGGGGGGGGGGCTGCAGCCCCCTTGTCCCCTACATGTTGGTGTCTATGCTAAATTTCATGAAATCCAACATTTTAAAACCTTTCAGAGGAAAGATTTCCGTTTTGTCGATCGTTGATCATGTAGAGAAGGCCTTTAAATTAGAATGCGATTAGGGTACAGGGAAGCAAAATGGATATGTTTACAAACTTTTTTTTCAGATAACCAAGAATGAAATTCCTCCACACTATTAGTGTATAAAAATGCTACATTTATTTCATATATGTATTCACTAATTCAAACAGAAACATAATCATATGGTTTATTTCATTTCATATTATAAAAAATGAACTACAATTTTTAAACCTGCATGTATATTTTCAATTTAAATAATAAAAAAGAAATATTCTTCTAAAATGCCAAGTTAATTTTTAAAACAAAATCAAAATATGTTTAACAGATTAACTGTACTGTGCTTGAAATATGCTAAATGCATAGATGTACTGTAAATAGATCTTTTAAAAAATAGAAATATATTCTTCTTGTTTGGTTCATGTAGTACAGAGTAATAAAAAGTATACAAAAAGTACTGAATATAATAAAGAATGTGCATCTGAGTAAAACAAGACTGAAAACACATGTGCACACTGAGTGAGTCACAGGTGCATACACATAACAAATATAATCATAAATGTATATTAAAAAATTCAACTGCAAGCTATTTCCAGAGTACTATACATACAAAAGCATAAGGAAGACAACGATCAATGCAATATATTTTAGTCCTAATGCCATGTTTAACTGCATGTAATGGAGCTCAATTTTTCTTGTATGTGCCAGAACTCAAGTACAAATCAACCCTGAAATATATTTGGTTATTCCCAAAGATCTGAAGATTTCATACCAGAATATGTCAAAAAAAAAAAAGAAGTAAATACTTCTCAGTAATATTCTTGCCACAGCAAAACGGTCTCCCTGCACTAACTGGGACTATCCCACCCCCCCCCCCAAATAATGTAGTAGATGTATATGTACATGTACAGTCTGGGCATTCATGTATATGAAAGATCATTTGAATTAACCCATTCATAACAGGAATTATTTAAAGTCTAATTTGATCAGCTTTTATTCTTCAAATGGGCAACACCAACATTTTTATTTTATTTTTATTTTTCTTATAAAACATGTATCTGAAACAAATATAAATTGACAGAAATTATGATGAGAAGTCAAAAAGTTGCCAATTTGCCAAGTTGATAATTCCTGTCACAAATGGATAACGGTGATTTCAAAATTTCTATCACATTGCCAATTTAAGGACTTCAATGCTTATTTTCCTTTAAAAAATCTTCAGCATCAAACAACGAATACTGACGCAACCAAAAATGGGCACAGTTTGTGTAGAATTTTTTGCTCTTTCTGCTCATGTATTTGGTATGATTTTTAGGGCTTTGCATCAAAAGTTATTAGGTCAAACCACAAAATGTGGACCTCTGTCACGAATGAGTTAAAGCGAATAAGTACTTTTCAATAATGCAAATTTCTATTCATGATTAAAACACAGGGAAATTGATTGAAAAATACCATAATCATGCTTTGTGATCAACATACAATTACAATTACCTGCATTTGTTCCCCTGAAGTATATATTGTGGTACAAAATCTTTAGGACCAACAAAAGGGGTACTGATAATTTTTTGAATAAGCAAATATTCAATTAATTCTTCAAAGTTGCGCGAGTACAGGAGAATAGAAGCCCTCACTTCTATTTTTATACTATAATTATTATGTTTACTACTAATTCTACCTCATATATTAGTGCACCTCCTTTTACGTAAATGGAAATGAATATACTGGAAAAATTATAGTTTTTTTTTCTTCATAGAGTACAATAAGATTATACTAGGTGTAAAAAAACATTTGTCACTTTTGACCAATAAAAACTTAAATCCAATGACAGTATCGGCCTGATTTTTGACACTGTAAAGTTGAAGAATGACACATTTATCTGGACTACGTTTTGTAAATTTTCCTTGTTTTCCTTGTTTGTGTCAGTAATGAATTCCTAACAATCGCAATTGTGCACTGCAGCTGAAATTCCACGGCACCTTTTTCATCCCAGATTCATGAATTATAAATGACACTGTCAAGAGCAAAAAGTTAGCAGATATCACAGATGTGACACACACCGGTATTGTGTTCTAAATTAATGACTGACACACACATAGATTTCGTGGAGTCAATTTTCTAAAAAGTGAAAGTCTAATGCAATATTCAGAGCATTTTAAAAAAAATGAATATCAATGAAGGGAAATCCATATAACCCAAATAAATCTGACAGCCTTCAACTTTACATTATGAAAATCTCAGCCTTAAAAAAGTTTTAACTTTTTGAGTTATTAACAATCAAAAGTGTCAAATGTTTTAGTTTTTAAACACCTATAGTACAAGTTACCCTGCTTTAAGAGAGGCAATCAAAATTTCAGTGGCTCTTTCTATACACATGGACTAAAAAAAAAACCTGGTTTTAGAAAAAAAACAACAATCTACTGGTATGCGAAATGTCCTACTGCAATTTCTGCCACAAGATATACATGTAGAGATAATAATGCTTTGGAATTGAAACTTTGCAAAGACACAATAAATCACAAATTCTGTGCGAGAAATATTGCAGATATTTTGCCCATAGGGATTCATCAGGAAATATATACATATACCCCGTATGTATATACACATGTCTATACAATAATCAATAAGAATGGCTTTGAAACAAAACCTATAGCTCATAAACCACTTTTCCAAAATGCATCAATTATAAGGAACTGATGTAAAGACACTTACAACTGAAAGACAGATCAATGTTTTATAAGATTGTAATTCCGGTTACATGATTCCCAAAAGATCATGACTGCATAAAAATACACAGAAATTCCACAAAAATGGACATTCACTTAAAATTTCATAAACAGGTAGATACTTTTGGATGTTTGCATTCACTAACAGGTTTGAATATCAATATGCATATAAATAAAAAAAAACCAAAAAACATAAATCTACTCTGGCCCGGGCTCTGGCCCAGGCTCTGGCCCAGGCTCTGGCCCGTACATCAACATGGTATTGCAGCTACATAATGTGTGAGTCACTTGAAAAAAAATCAACACTTTTCAGTTGTTCCTTATTTACAGACACGACTGTAAATATAAATGTATGTGATACGGTTGGGAAGAGGTACCTTTTTAAAATTATTCGAGGACCCTCTTTCCATGGTTGAATAAACATGAGACAATAAGGAGGAAATTACCATGAAGCAAACAAAAAGAAATTGGACTGTTATCCCTTTGGTGAATAGCAATATATACTGGAGTTGGTGCGGGTAGTTCTGACCATCTTGCATGTGCCCCACTGCATAAAAACTTACCAAAGATGATTAACTCTGCCATCGATGGTAACTACCATGGTAACATTGCTCAACACTCAATCAAAGTCAAGGCTTTCATGGAAGCTACAAATGATGGCAAGTTTACCATCAATGGTAAGCTTTATGCAATGGGACCCAGTTCGGGGGGGGGGGGGGGGGGGGGGGGGGAAGGTACTTCACAAAGAGTTAAATTTTTTTTTCATATGATGAAACAGGATATCAGGAAGCAATTTTAAGCTGTACAAAGACATATTACATCAATCCCTGCTTAAAACCAATCCTAATTCTAAAATCAATTTAACCTTTGTGAAAACACCCCCCCCCCCCGTCTCTTTATTTTGCCCCCTGTTTGTTCAACTACGAAAAAATGTTGCACAACAATGAACAATGTTAAGCAAAATAATGTGACAAAAATACTTTTCCAAACTATGTCACAAAACTCTACATCCACACTCTCGGTTTGGAAACAATGAAGAACCGAAAGTAATGCATTTTAATTGACTCACTCTGAGCAGAGTTGCACTTTCATTAGTTTGACATACAGTACTGTCCATTCTCATATACCGGTGCAAAGTTCCTTTCAGTAAGAGGTCGGATATAATTTTTCATCCTCAGACAACTTTCATTTTCTCTAAGATCTCAAGGCCATGTTAGGAGCTTTGGACAATATTTTTAAACAAAACTTGGGGAGAAACAAATGAAACAAATGGTATGAAAGTTACGAAAGTCATAAAGCCTTGCATTCTCAGTACGACAAATTGGCAATGGGATCACATGACTATGACAGAATCACTCACTCAACACTTCTTATATTCATTTAAGCCTATCACCTCCCATTTCTCTTTCAGAAAGAAATCATTTCCTCATACCTGTGCCAAGTTATATTTATAGTATCATACAAAATTTTGTAATACAAAAAGAATGGTTTTTTCTCATATTTGTCAAGGACCCCCCCCCCCCCCCAATTTTGTGCACAATTTTGTGTGTCAGTACATATACTGAACTATTAGCCAATGACATTGCATTTGGAAATCTCAAAATTCTAACTATGATAACTATGATAACTATGATACTTTAATTCTCATTTATCCTTTCAATCCAACTACATTGTATTTGTGATCTGTTCTGCATTTTGAATAAAAGTTTCCTTCAAAACAACTTAGTGTAAGCATCAGGTTTCCATCCTGGTCATCATGCACTATTCAACACTCTACATGACAAAATAATATAATCTAAATATATATGACAAGACATAACAGGAAATGCTCACAAAACTAATAGTCTGTGATATATCTTGTACTCTGCAACCAGTACAATCCACAAAGAAATTAAAGTACTGCATGTTCATAAATGATATTAAAAACACCATCATTTGTACAGCTGCAGCTCTTTGTAAATGGTCCGTAAGACAAAACAAAATCCTGGATCTAGCAGACTTTAAGTTTTGAAAACATTTCAAATAGTGTTTGGAGGGTTCACAAGACTGAAGATTGAGTCCTTTGGGTCTTTGGGTCTGAGAGCGTTTGTCAATTTTTGCACTAAACTTACTCCATCCAATGACTCCACATGGATATTTTTTCCTCCCTTATGCTACATTCACACCTTTGCGTATTTGGCTTGCGTATTGCTGTGTATTGACCAAACGCAGACATAAGCAGTAATACCCAATAAAGTGCAATGAAATTAATGTGCTCTCATCATACTTAACGAGCCAACTAGCATATAGACCTGTGCTGGTTGCTCGCTAGTTTTAAATTTTTTAAAATTATCGCAAGCAAGCGCAAGGTCAAATCGTCTCTTTTTTTGAGCGTTTGCCATTGCCTATAGCTGTGTTTCTTGCACGATTTACCTCGCTTTCGCTCCTTGCTGTTCACATGATTGCATGTAATGTTGCGCTGTTGCTCGCACACCACTCCCAGCAGCAAGAACTGCTGCGTTAGTGCTCGATATACTGCGAGTTTAGCTCGTAGGCCATTTGCTTTTTATGAGCAGCATAATACAAGCTAGATACGCAATAGTGTGACTGCTCGCATCAGATTTGCTGCGTATTGCTGGGTATGGCTGCGAATTGATAGCGCAGCAATACGCAAGCCAAATATGCAAAGATGTGAACGTAGCATTAAAGGGAGTATTGGTAGTTTTGGTAGGCCCTAAAAAAATTTTACTCAGATTTCTTTGCTGGTCAACAGCAAGATTAACCCATTCGTGACAAGAATTATTTAAAGCCTAATTTGATCAGCTTTTATTTTTCAAATTGGCAACACCAGCTTTTTTATTTTATTGCTACATTTTTCTTATAAAATGTCATGTATCTGAAATGAATATAAATTGACAGAAATTATGATGAGAAGTCAAAAAGTTGCCAATTTGCAGGGGAAAATGGTGATTTTAAACTTTCTATCACAATGCCAATTTAAGGATTTTAATGCTTATTTTCCTTTCAAAAATTTCAGCATCAAACTACGAATACTGACGCAACCAAAATGGGGACAGTATGTGTAGAATTTTTTGCTCTTTCTGCTCATGTATTTGGTATGATTTTTAGGGCTTTGCATCAAAAGATATTAGGCCAAACCACAAAATGTGGACACTCTGTCACGAATGGGTTAAAGCAAACCTAAGATGCTGTAAAGTTATTTCCTTCTCAAGTTGAGTATCAAGCAAATAATGATCTTGGATTAGCAACTTAAAGTCACATATTGCCTGCACGGGTGTAAACCAGTGACAAGTTATTTCATTACAGCTGCCATTTCGGTTGTTCTCTTACTTCTCTAATTTACCTTATCAAAGCAAACCTTTTCCATTTGAAGAATACATAATAGGCTTCAGCACAAATCGCATTGTTTTATGGCTTGAGGCATATCATTGAAAAACAAATTCAAGACATGAAAAAAAAAAGTCACCATGCACCTTGTTCCTGCATTGTACATCAAGGAACTAATACTTCCTCAATGTTAAAGACAGCATACTTCCCTCTCTTATCAAGTGCATAATTTGATATTTTTACAAGCCAAACTAAGTAAAAGTGGTTTCTTCCTTAAAGAACTTGAAGAATTTCCATTAATAATGATATATATTTCATCTTTATAAATGTGATGCCTGTTTGGCTCTCAAATCTTAAAATTGTAGTAGTACTACAAGACAAGAGTCTCTGACTTGTAATAAGAGATGATCAAAAATTTACAGTGATGGTTAGGGAATGTTCTCTTTCCTCATGCTTCAATTTTGTGCAGCAAACAGAGTTTATATTTCAAGGGATAGGACTAATTATTTGTGAAGGCATTTTCTCGATTCAATATCCTTTCTAAGAATATGCCCGTCATTTTCTTTAAATCAGCATGAAAAACACTGAAGTTGATGCAGTTTGGCTTAACACTCTTTAGTATCCCGTGGTTCTTTGTTTTCTCGAAGAACAAAATGCCCATCTCCTTCTTAGCAAAATCACATTCTTGAACCAGTTCAGAGCACCAATCAAAGAAATATATTTTTGTATGATCGGGATTCTATATTCCTCTACAATATTCCAATATTCAAAATATGAGTTTTAAATATTAGCTCTATAATGAGGTATCACACAATTACAAATTATACTCTAAATAACATTACAGAGACTTGTAAATAGACTAGCTGATAGACCAAATACGCTCGTTTGGAAAAGGGTTTTGCAGAACACAAGCCTGAATTCTGCTCGAGGGGTTCTTATAAGATTTATGTTTTTCTTTGTTTCCTTTATAGGCCCAACCCTTAATCCAGAGAAGGTTGGGGAAAAGTTTTCTGAGGTTGATTTCACACATTCTAAGTGTATACAAATTATTTCTTTTGTTGACAGGTACACTATAAGAGCACATTCTTGAACATGCAACTCAGTGCAAAGAAGACTTGCCCAAACACAGCATAGGCAATGCAAATATACCTTTGCCCTTCCGTGATTAACATCACATTCAATCTGACATAAAACACTGTTAAATAGTCTTGTTATATAATGTGGCAGAGTCTTTGATAACATGAGCAATGCATCAATTATCAGTAGAAACAAATACTAATCAGACAACCTTCTCTAGAGTGGAATGCAGCTTTCTTTACTATTGAAATAGAGTGTTTTGAGAATATACAAGGTGACCAAAAAAATATGCAAAACCTAAGATCTGCAATTTCAACTACATCATCGACACAATATCATTAGCTTATTAGTTTTCATTTTATCGGACAAAAAAAATTGTTCTCCGTAAGATCCCAGCTAGCACAAAAAAAATCATAATAATATCATAATAATATTCGCTAAAGGTTGTTTTCTAAAAATGTTAAAATGTATGGTCTTGTGATTATCAAGAAAACATTTTTATATAACATTTTTACAATAACATTCTAAAGTTGTTATTAAAATGTTTTTGCTATCTTGGAAACATTATTACAATATTTCAAAAACATCAAGAAAATGCTGGAAAAATGTTACCATTAAAACATTTTGGGCAAAACATTATAAAAATGTTAAACATGAGGAATATCATGTTGTATTAAGGTTATTAAAACGTTATCAAAAAACATTATTTGGAAAACATTTCTGAGACCTTTTGGAAATGTTATAAAAACATTATGTGCTAGCTGGGATGACAATGAGATCATCAATTCAGGCAAGGCATTTTGATTCGACAGCTATTTTTGCAAGGCAATGCCATTTTCAAAATGTTCTACTTCTGCAACTGTAGTCATGCTTGAAGAGCAGTGATAAATTTATATATAATGACTTCTCATACAGTCAGCTATATTGACAAATGCATGACTGCTCTTGCCTTGAAAATGAAGACAACATGAACGAAACAGAGACTGTGTCCTTCACAAAAATAGGTGCAGAATCAAAATGTGTTGATAATTGATGATCGTGATGTCATTTTACCAGAAAATGAGCTTTCTGTCAAATAAAACAAAAGCTGATATACGTGTCAATGATGGGCAATTCCACATGGGAAGCACAAGCAGCTAACTGCAGACTTATAGTAAAGGCAATCACCTGATAGTCCTGAATATCTAAATCCTTAAATTAAAGGAAGCTAAAAAAAAAAAAAAAATCATCTTAGTCAGTATCGGTATAATGCATGTTTGATTTTTTGCTGACATTTTTGTTATTTGAAAGTGACACCATTTACTGGTAATTCTGTTACTGCGGTACATATACCACAATATCATGAATGTAAGTAGAAAATTGTTGGAATGAAAGAGTTCAGGTGAAAGAATGGGCACATTTGCAGAATATTATATGGTGAGAAGGGGGGAAGAGTACAAAATAAGCACACAAACTCTAAAAATGTTTGCTACAAATCAGAGGATTTGTAATTCCATTACTGTGGAATTGCAGTGATATCACTGAAACTGCATATCTCAGGAATTGCATTATTTCTAACCACCCTATGTACCATGTTTCTTTCACATAATCGTTATATGAAATGGAACCTATGGTACCACTACATGTAAGAAATAAACTTTTTTTTCATCTATCTGTATTGCAAAATTTAGATACACAAATCAGCAGCATGCAAATTGTAAATGGCATGTTTCTTAAAAAAAACCAGATTGTTGTAGAAGAAATAAAATAGAAGCTATGGCATCACTGAATGTAACAAAAAAAAAGTCTTGTTTACTATATACACTGTACCTCCAGGCAGAATACTATTTTTAGCTTAGCAGCATGCAATATCAGGAGTTGCCAATTGTTAGGCAAGTACATTTTTTCCCTAAGGGCAAGCACTGAAGAAAAAACAACATGTAATATCCCCTGCTAGTATAAGGCAAGTAGATACACTGATCATGGAAGATCTATCATCCAAATATCGTGCAGAAAAGTGACAAAAGATTCTAATGAAAACTTAATTACAGTGACCTTTTCTTCTACTTTTCTCCTTACTTCTATACTTCTAAGGATTTCTTCCCTTTTCATTTTTTGGGGTCCCATCTTCTTTTCTCAGTTCATACTTCTTTCTCCATCGACCCTTCTGGTGTCTGACTTTAGTTGGTTTAACTCCTGCAATGCTACTACTATCATTCTTTTCACCAACTCTTGTACACTGACAAGGTCTTTTTTCAGTAGATCATATCTCCGGTTTAAGCAAGAGTAAACTTTTTGTATCATAACAACCAATAGACAAAATAGACCACACACAGGTTTAAACAATCATTGTTAAAATCATTTGGGACGCTCAGTGAAGTATGTATATCCACTGCTAGTGACATGCTCCTGGGTCTTCTCAGGGGATGGCAAGTTGCGATAGTGAGTTGACAGATCTCCCTTCAGAGCTGGCAGATTCATGTACACCGAATCTTCTTCTGGGATTGATTCTTTCTCACTTGAAACAGGCAGGGTAGCAGATGACCGTGGTTCGGTAGAAAAGCCTTGCTGCCTTGGAGAAACTGGGAGCGTGGAACTACTGCCAGTGTTAGAGGGTTTCTTGGCTACCTTGGGCTTTAATGCTAGTGGTTTTCTCATGACAGGAGGTTTGATTTCTACATCATCATATTCCCCTCCAAAGTCAGGCGATGGGATTGATGCCGGAGGACGCTGATCAAGTTCAGGGGGAGGAGGAGGGACCCGGTTCTCTTCTTCCTTAAACAATTCCTTTGGAGTTTGGGGTAGAGTTGATGATGAGGGAAGGGATGGTGGTAATCGTTGAGTAGTGCTAGTAGGCAACATGGCACTGTTGCCTGTGTTACCGTATTCCTGTCCGAAATCCGCAGTCGGTGTAGGTTTAGACAGTTTCTTTGCAGTTTTAGGTTTAGCCACGGGAGGTCTCTTCTTTGGCGAGATGCTGGGGTTATCCACCATCTCATATTCTCCACCATGATCCTGCTCTTCATGCTGGTGGGGAATAGGTATCTGAGGACGATTATTGATGTTCCTGCCTGGCAACTTGCGCGTTGGGGATTCACTTGGATGCATTTCTTCATATTCACCCCCGTAGTCGTCCCCTCCGGACATTGGGGGAGGTAAGACCATGGGACGCTGATTGATATCAGGTGGACTGCGTGGCCCGGTTAGCTTATTACTTTTACCTGGCAAGGGAATGGCCTTCTTCCCACCCAGAGGCTTGCGCGGTCCAGGCTCATTTGGATCCATAACCTCATATTCATCATCAGAATCACCATCTTCGTTAATACCACCACCACCTACATCCTCATAGTCTCCACCAAAGTCTTCTTCCACTGGTTGCCTTGGTGACCAGCTTTTCACAGGGTTATTCTCAATTGGAGACATCTCTTCATAATTGCCTCCATAATCATCCCCAGTGTCTGGTCCTGAAGGATGTGTTCTAAAATCAAATTTGGGCTGAATATCAGAATGTGATACAGGCATGGCATGATGGGAAGTTGGAACACCTTCCCTTACCTGTTCATTCGGATCGATGTAACGCTCTGCAAAGATAATCAAGACAGAAAATATATATCGGAAAATTCTTGAAAAAGTGTCTTAGAAGAGTTTATTGTTACATACATTTTAGTTTCTTGTATAGCCTTGAAATTTTTGCATACGGAAAAGTTTGAAGGCTATAAATAAACTAAAACAACAACACACTAATGAGTGAGTAAAGGCAGCATGCAGCAAGCTGTCTGCTGTGTTGACTAGTCTCGCAATCACAGACATACATGTATTCTCCGTGTTTTGAGAAGAGAGAACTGGAGGGAGCAATGATAAGAACTAGCAGGCTGCGGTAATCAAAGGCTAGTTACAGACATGTATAATATGATTAATTTCTACTCTTCCACCTTTTCCCTCTCAACTCTCTTCACACAACTATGGGTTCTGGTACAAGAGCCACATAAAAAATTTCAATTGCACAAATGGCACACAAATGTACAACATAATCCAACTTTTCTTTCTTTTTTTCACTTTTCTATGACATAGGATATTAAGGCATCTGTTGTAACCCATTCGTGGCAAGAATTATTTAAAGCCTAATTTGATCAGCTTTTATTCTTCAAATTGGCAACACCAACATTTTTATTTTATTGCTACATTTTTCTTATAAAATGTCATGTATCTGAAATGAATATGAATTGACAGTAATTATGATGAGAAGTCAAAAAGTTGCTAATTTGCAGGGGAAAACAGTGATTTTAACATTTCTATCACATTGCCAATTTAAGGATTTTAATACTTATTTTCCTTTAAAAAATTTTCAGCATCAAACAACGAATATTGACGCAACCAAAATGGGCACAGTTTGTGTAGAATTTTTTGCTCTTTCTGCTCATGTATTTGGTATGATTTTTAGGACTTTGCATCAAAAGATATCAGACCAAACCACAAAATGTGGACCTCTGTCATGAATGGGTTAAAGTACTGAGATCCATCTTCAAGAAATAGCCTTAAAAATAGCTTTAGAAATAACTCTCCAAAGGCTTGTTCACATAAACAGCAGTAAACTGCATTTAGAAAAATGGGGGGGGGGGGGTGGGTTGCAAACAGTAAATGCAAAAATACAAGTGCTCATTTATCAGTTTGTAATAAGATTTTTAAAAATGTGACACCCCCGTGATTTTTTTCTTTTGAAGCAGTTTGGTGCTGCATACCTAAACAAACCTTGAGAAGTAACCCCATCTCACCATCACAGGGCCATACCTTATAACAGCCATGATGATTACTGAGATATGACCAGGATAATTTGAAAATCTGTGACTGACCATTATTTGACCTTGAAATAAAATAATGCTAAACATTGTAGGGGTGGTATTCTGAAAATTGTTGTAAGTTTTGATGTAGCTTTTGTTACCTTTCACCTTTATTTTATCTTTTGTCACACCCATTTTGGACACTTCACCAATCAAGATGGGTAAATGGACAAACAGGAGCACCTCTTAGATGAAAACATAAGGATGCACTTACCATGTATCAAGTTTAGGTGCCATTGATAAATTACTCATTTTATATGCCCTATGTGCGATAAACTAACATCAATTAACAACATGGCTCATGGCCTCTCCTGCTTGCCACCGGTGTAAATCCGTTTTGAGGAGTGGGGGGGGGGATGATCGACTTTTTTGGCCGAAATTTCTTGCGTAACTCAAACTTAAGTATACGCGCACACACCCTTACTCACCCGAGCAGACCCCGACATACATATAATTCTTTTATTTTGTGAACGAGCGAAAATAACCACTTTTTTAATTTTCAAATGAAAATTCCACTACACGACCGTCGTTTATGACAAATATATGAAAAATTTCACCAACTGATCAATTACAATATCATTTTTCCTTAAAATGAGGGGGGGGGATATTTGTACACGCCATCCTCTCTCTCGAAAAAGTGGGAGGATATATCCCCCATCCCCCCCCCCCCCCCCCCCCCGGATTTACGCCAATGCTGCTTGCAGGAAGTCACGATTTCATGACCCTTATGTAAAATCGTCTATTCCCATTCTTACTTTCTTTGAAATGTTTCTCCTGTGTATTATGGGTTATATACTGCCTGTTTCTGAGCTAGGAAAAAATTGCTGACATCATGATATACAACAGCCTCTAGCTTTTGCAAATTTTTGTTGTAATCACCATGGATGATAAGATAAACAAAAGACACAATATTCAGAATACCAATTATCTCATGATATCATCTTGGCACACATTATGTAAATTATGATCATGCAAAGATGAAACAAACATACAACAATTGTTACAACAAAAGTTACAATTTTCAGTATACAGACTTTGTCTTAACTCTGAAGATAAAACTAAATTAGAGATAAAAAAATTTTCAGAACAGCACCCTCGATCATTCTGAGCATGTTGAAGGAAGGTCCTTCAAAGCTAATCTTGGGTTGTGGTATCTCTCTTGAGTTGTGTTTTGAGAGACACTGGCCAAATGTGATCGTAAATTGTTTTTCATACATAACATGGCTCTTTGATCTGGGACAATTACAAAGAAATTACATTTTTAAAAATGGCTTTTGATTTACCCCCAAATCAACTTGTCTTAGAAGATGAAAGACCACGATTACGCTTGATTTCCTCATGCTCCTTTACACATTACTCACCTGTTATATCGTCTGTTTGGAGCCAGAAGGGTGCTAACACATATCATTTTATACAGGCTTAATGCCATTCTGGCTCCAAACAGATAATATACTTTCTACCCAAACCATTGCGCAGATATTGTTTGCTTTTAGTCTGGAAGATTCAGTATAAATGTCATTTGATTGTGAAAAAGTACATTTTCTCTTGCACTACCGAACAATAAAATTTAAATACAAAGTGGGTAGAACTAGATTTTCAGAGTTTCCTCTCCTTTGTAAAAATGAAACAAAAAATTGAATATAGAATAGCAGTGAAGACAGGTAAATTGAACTCCCATTTCAAAAAATGGTCACTTTCATTCTCATAAAATTTCACCCCTGCGTTCCAATCCTCCCCTCCCCCTCCCGAGGTATATCTCTCCTTTGTAAAAATAAAACAAAAAATTGAATATAGAATAGCAGTGAAGAAAGGTAAATTGAGCTCCCATTTCAAAAAATGGTCACTTTCATTTTTGTAAAATTTCACCCCTGCGTTGCAATCCTCCCCTCCCCCTCCCGAGGTATATCATGTCTATACTTCTTCATGACAATTAAGTTTTGTTTTGTTTTCAATTTGACTGTAATTCAGTGGAGCCTCACTTTGACGGTTATAATCTCATTTGAGTATTGCATTTTATAGGTAGACTGGATGTTGTTAGGGTGAGGCTTCATTCTAATAGTGGGGCATTGTCTTGTCTTGTCTTGTCTTGTCTTGTTTTGTCTTGTTTTGTCTTGTCTTGCAATGTGTTGTGTTGTGCTGTGCTTTGCGTGTCTTATTTCCTTTGATATCATTGTAAATATGTTACATCGTTCAGTCGTTGAGTTTATCTTTCAATAAAAACAAAAATACAAAAAAAAAAATTAACAAAGAAATACTCACGTGGAGCTTTGGGTTTATCATTCTTCTTTTTCTCCTTCTTCTCCTTCTTCTTCTTGTTAGTTTTTTTATCTTTGGATTCCTGGTTTGGTACTGCAGGAGGTGATCTTTGAGGGATGTCATCAAGAGGCGATACTGGTGGAAGACCAGGCAAGGTGGCCACAAAAGGAGAAGGGATCCCTATAGGTGAACGAGAATCCATGTTCATGGTAGATGCTCCTCTAGGGGGAGATGGAGGGGGATGATCCGGAAAGTTTTCGTCCACAGGGGAGACTGGTTGGGTATGACTGAATCCTCGATTGTCTTGACCTGCGGGTTGGAATTCTGTATTCACATAGATTGTCTCTTCAACACCTGGCTCCAGTTGGTTCAATGGAATAGCTACATCCTAGAAAAGAGAAGCACAGAGTAACCATAAGCAAATAGAAATATGGATGAGAGAATCCATGCAATCCTTACTGGATACAAATCAAGTTGTGATTTTTTTTTTAGATGGAGTACAGCATAACTCTTTATGCAAGTAGCCCTAGATATACATGTTTGAAATTAATATTTCATTTATTCTAACTTCTCCCAAGTATAAAACAAAATAGCTACTCAACAACTTATTTCCTGTCTTTATTTTGTGTCAAATCAAATCAATCAAGTCGGGTAGAGCTCCCGAGATCCACAGATAAGTTCTTTCCAGACGCTTTGTCATTCATGATCTCAGCAATATCTTGCATCTCCTGGAGACCAGTGTCCATCCTTAATGAATCAACATTATATGTCCTCTTCAGTGAGTCTCCCTCTTCTTGCATATCCATGAAGGGGTTCCCCTCTTATTTTGTGTGCTGAGAACCATATGACTGTGATGAATTACCTGAATGTTATCTGTATGTCCTCCCATGAATTCACTGTCTAGTCTCTGTCAAAATGTACAAATAGGAGATTCAGTGAAATTAGGGAAAAGGGGAAGGAGTGCAGATAGATGGAAAGAGAGAGAGGGAGAGGGAAAGAGAGAGAGAGAGAGAGAGAGAGAGAGAGAGAGAGAGAGAGAGAGAGAGAGAGAGAGAGATAGAGAGAGAAAAGTATGGTCATTTTGGCCACTTATTGGCCAAAAATGACTATGTGAATCATTTTGGAGAATCCGAAAACTGATTAAAAACATCATTCAGATTCATCGTAGAGTAGGTTTTCACATCCAAATAAAATCTGCAGTGATTCCAGAACAATTAATTCATCAAATATATTTACACATTTTTCCCTATTCCCCTCATTTTGGTCATTCTGACTCACACTGACCATTTGTAGGATTTCTGATAGAAATAGTACAGTGATATATACGATGTGTGTTGAAATTCCTCATCACAATAGAATTTTGTGGGAAAGGCATGAATAGCTAAGCCATTTTTGTTATCAAAATTCATATAGAAGTGTGCAGTGATTTGAGAAAAACTAGTAGGATTTTAAGCCTTTCTGACCATTCTGGTAACTTTAGCCACTATGACCCATATAGGCCTTTTGCATAATATGCAACAGAAATGCAAATCATAGTGAGCATTAAGTTGTGCTTGGCTTTAGGCACCTATCAAAAGTCAGAGCCAATTTGGAATGCAGCCTTTAGCATCTTTCCTGCTCAGCATCTTTTTCCCTCAGATCCTCTCATTTCAAAACAACGGGGAATTGGGAAAGCCGATGCAAAAAAAAAAAAATGGTCGCGGAGAAGACGATGGCGGGACAAGAATTTTGATAAGCGGCCTTATCATAAGAACTTTGATGGGGATGTTTTAAATAGCTTATCCTATGTAAAATTTTGTGCTGATTTCAAAACAATCAGTTCCATTCTTCTTCTTCCATTAAGTACAGTCCTCTTTGCAGAGTATAATCATACTTGATTGTTGAGAGTACAATCCCAAGAACACATGACAATGAGTGCAGTGAAAAGGAAGTAATGTGAGTAAAACCCCACACGATCAATTCCTGGTCATTAAAGTCTTTTTTCTTTTTTTTCTTGCTGAAATTTACCATTTATGGTATTCCCTCTGTGTCATGTTAGTGTTCAGTTCTAATCCTTCAAAGACTTTTTTTTTTTTTACTATAAGTGGGCAATGATTCCAGAAGAATCAGCTCATGGATGTGTTTTGGCCATTTCTTTCATTTTGGCCACTTTGACCCACATGAGCTATTTGCATTATTTCAAGTAGAAATGCAAAATATAGTGGCAGCAAATATATGTAGTGTTGGGCTTTCTCATCAAAATAACAAATTTGATAGGGAAGGTGTAAGGCACTCTTTTACATCGGCTTTCCCAATCCCCCATTGTTTTGTCTATGGAGAAAACAGGAGGATTGAAGCAGAAGACGCTGAGCGGGAAGGACCCTAAAATTTGTGTCCCAAATTGGCTCTGACTTTTGATAAGGTGCCTAAAAAGCTTACCTCATTTAAAATTTTGTGCTGCTTCCAAAAATATTAATCTAACTGACCCTACCCCTGACACTCTGGTTATTATAGTCACTTTGGGCCAAAAATGACCATTTACAGTATTTTCTCATTGTCCAAAATGTGATAAATTTTCAATTCTGCTCATTTGACGATTACTGTCAACAATCAAATCCTGCATGAAAGAATGTGATACTTTTTTTTTTTAATGGGGCTTTTGGGGCTTTACCCTGTTCCTCATGGCAGCTGACTGGGTCAGTGGCAATGCACAGGTTCTGTTGTGCTACCTTTTTTTTGTTTGGTTTTGGGGTTTTTTTTTGGGGGGGGGGTTCAACTTTTTTGTTTTGTTGATGTTTTGTTTTTATTCGATGTTTGTGTCCTTTCAATCATCGTAACAACTGCCTGTAAATTTGTGATTCTGATGATCCAATAAAACACACATATATGTATATATACATATATATATATATATATATATATATATATATATATATACATATATATATATATACATGTATATATATATATACCCATATCCGCGCAATGATTTTTATAAACCCAGGTTAAGTGCTTAAACCCGGCTTCCACAACAAAAATTCTGATTAAGCCCTCTATCCCTTGGACTAGAACCTGCTTAGTTCCTACCGGCCACTGGAAAGGCTTACAATGTGATCTTTCACGGCAGCCTTTTCCTGACCAAACACCACATCCTCCTGCACCCATTTTTGGTGCTGTTTGTCATCTTTTTCAAATAACATTTCCATAAGTATACACCCAATATGACAAAGAAAAGAAGGTGATGATTAATTTGCCATGATCACAGTGACAGCATAATTACAAGCTCTATGTTCCTACTTGTGGTTATACTGGCCAAACTAACATTTGCCAAGAATGAATGACACAACAAGCAAAGCAAAAGGCCAGCTCAAAGGTGGAAGCACTGAATTACTTCTTTAGAATTAAGATTTAAGAATTCTAAAGATCTAATTTATTGCTTCTTTAGAATTAAGAATTCTAAAGATGTAATACCTTAGATGCAAGATCAAATTAATACCTACACTAAATCTGTATCAAGTAATCTTGACAACCATGTATATATTTTTCAATCAGTCATTCAGTTATATTTTTCTGGAAAAATGAAAGCATATCAAATCAATACACATTAAATGGAGTAACAAAAAGGAAATGGTTGTAAAACTTACATCCTCTGATGGTGTGAGATCCTTTGGCTGTAAATTAAGGACAGACAAAATAGCATGTAGTTGGTGCTTTGCCTCACACAATCAAATTTACCTTCACAAACACCTCTCTATAAAGATTAGCTGTTCATAAGAGCCACTTTTTCATATTTTTGTGTCTTCACAGCCACTATTCATATCTTTGTTTATAAACATATCATATTAACACATGGTTGGTGCTTAAATCAACTTTGCCTTCAAAAAACACCTCTCTACAAAGGTCTGTTTATAATGTCCACTATTCCTATTTTCGTTTCAAAACATTTTCTTTTTTTTTCAGTATTAAAGCTCACCAATTCTTGAAGGCATTAATGAAAATGAAGAAACCAACAATTTCTGCCTTGTGTGTCCAGAAACCACACCTAGGGATTGTGTAGTATAGAACATATCTCTTTTTGATGCACAAGAGGATAAGTATGACTAAAGTCACATCACTTATATTTCTGCGTCATTTTGTAGGAACTCACAATATGGAAAAGTGGAGTTCAATATCTTCAACAATGGCAATAAAAAAAAAATGATATAAATTTCTACCAAATTCATCAAGAAAGCACACATAAGGATGGTGTAGAAATGGGCATATTTCTTTTTCTGTTGTGTAAGTGGATAATTATGAATGGAATCTTATCTCATAAGTTTCTGCATCAGATAAGTTGTCACTAACTCACTACAGGGGGAAAGCACATCTAGATCCTCTTTTTGGTCAAGCCCAAGGTGTTTTCTATGGTGGCCCTGAAGTACGATCGACAACAGGTCATGTGCGACATGAATTTCACACCCCAGGTCCTGAATTTCGCATCCCGGGTCCTGAATTTCGCATCCCAGGTCATGAGATTCATGACCCGAGGCGCAAAATTCACGACCTGCGATGCGAAATTCATGACCCATGGCGTGAACTTTGCATCCCAGTTGTGAAATTCACGACCCGCGATGTGAAAGTCATGACCTGGGATGCGAAATTCACGACCCACGATGCGAAATTCAGGACCTGGGATGCGAAGTTCACGACCCGCGAGGCGAAATTCACGTCGAACATGACCTGTCATCGAGCGTACTTCAGGGCCACCATAGTTTTGTCATATGATGCCCCATACCTGTGGACCTGTCAGATTGGCAGTACACCCCAAAAAGAAGAAGTCCAATTCATTACCAAGTATTAAGGAGTTGTGAACATCTATGCTGACATCAAATCTATCTCTTTACTCCATATTTCATATAGAGATCCCAGTTCCTGGAGGGGCTGTTTTCTTAAAGTAAAAGAAAGGTGGACATGCACGGGTGCATGATTACGGATGAGAGAGAAAATACAAGTTGGAGCTCCATCATGTCTCCTTCTATACTAGGGCTTCCATCGCTCACACTGCACAGAGAGATTTCTACAAGCATTGTGTGAAGCACCATCTATATACACCATGTCTGGCCAACTTTACCCATTACAATCATAATAAATCAAAATGTGCATCATTGATTACAACACAAACTTACCACTGGGGCAGGTGGAGTCCTGCATGAACCTTTTTTTTTTATGCATACTATGATGATAATTATGACCACAATAAGGACCACTCCACCAACTGCTGCTACAACAGGCACCAACCATTCCAGTGAATCCGGAGCAGGTGTATTCTCTGTTGTTAGCTCTGTTGAAAGATCAGTTGTGAAGACGATGGTGGTGAGTTCTACTGTTGTCACGTTCATCTCTTGTGTGGTGTTGGCAGCACCCTGTATTAACAGAATAAATACAGAAGGATTGAAATTCACATAGATCTGTGAACATAGTCATACAAATGTAAAGAAAAAGAATGTCCGGTTTTTGACAACAACAACCCCATTTTTGGTGGTTAATACAATTTTCAGTCACAATGAAAATGCAACAATTAAAAGTGAAGTGAGAATTCCAACTGTAGAGTAAAAGATGTCTCCTAGATTTCTTCATTCAAAGTACATAAATCAAGTATATACTTATTTACATGTATACTACAATATTCATTCATTCATTCATTCATCCATTCAATTATCTATTTATTCATTAATTTAATGAGTTTTTATTACCAAGGGTGGCTTCATCAGTGGTTAAAACACTGTTTTTCATGAATGCCCTGCACATTAACAAATGATACATTGTGAAACAAGGTACAAACATAGCAAAAAATGTACAAAACACAAAATTGATCACTAACAAATAAGCAATAAACATAACACAAATTACCAGTTGTCAACTCGACAAATCCAGATCAAAAGGAAATCATCAATAAATTTTGAAAAACAAAACCTAAAAGTAAATGTTATCTATTTCAAAGGAAAGTCAAAATAAATTTGTGAACTTAAAACAAACTCATATATCATATAAAAATATTTGACTTTTTCAAACACAAAATACACGCATCATGAATTAGGGATACTTTTCATAACATTGCATAACATTTTACTCTCATCTGGTGAAACGCCCTAAAGGCTCATTAAGATATTCAGCGGCAAACCCCTGCAGAAAACCCCCACACTTTCTTTTCATCATGCCACTTATCTATTCATTGATTAATTGACTGATTGATTTATTTATTAATCTATTTATTTCTACATGGTCAATACAATGACATAGTACAAATATGGCAGAACAAACAGTAGTAATAGACATAGGCAAAAAATACAACCATTTTACACTTGCAATTGCGAATATGAGTAAACACATGCAGAGGTGTGGCAGCATAAGCTAATTTTTTAATGCTCAAGGCTTTGCCACACCTATGCCATTCAGTATAATTATGTAGAAAAAACACACACACCAAACTAAAAGAGTTGACTAGGTTAAACTAATTACAATATAACTATCTAGAAAAAAATAAGGAAAAGACAATACCTTATCAATAAAGATATATATAACACATAAAGTGATATTTACAGGTTTAATGAAATTGGCATTATTGCATCAATAATAATTCACGATGAAATAAAGTTTAGCACAAACAAACTTATGACATCAAATTCTGCACCACCCTTATAAGAATTTGATTGGTTCACTTTTTGTTGACAGAAGGCAAAAAAACAGATATTGCTGTGACGGTATTTTACATGCAACAAAATCCCATGGGATTTGCCACTTCATATGTTTACCATCTTTAAACTCAAAGGGTAATTTCAATAGAGGTCCATGTAAATAAAAACACTTCCCAAGTACATTTGAAATACTAATGCAATATATGTAAATGATAAAAGGATAATAATAAAAAACATGCACACAGGAAGAATATATAAAGAATGAGGAAAAAGACAAGGGTCTGGTATTTATGTAAACAAGATTCAATAAACAATCATTTGAAACAGAAGATGCAAACAAAGTTTGATATAAAACAAAGAAAATAACAGAAACAGACACAAATGCAAGTAAGGGCAGATAAGAAGGAAGAAAGGGTGGGGAGGGGAATAATAAGGATAACTAGAAATATTCAGTTTGTCAGCATAATGTGCTGATAACTGTTATTTGTGTAAGGTTGTAAAATAATGTTCAAACAGCAAACTCAAGCAGTCTCGACATCAGAATCAGAACTTAACAGGAACTCGGGAATGAAAATAATGATGAAGGAGTCTGGTAGTTGTACTAGTCTCTATCTGCAATCTATCCGTCTTTAATCTGTCTCTTTTACAAGCAAAGTCTCTTTTATATATACTGTAACATAGGCAGCCCAAATCAAAAATAGTAACTAAGGAAACATAACATTATAAATATTCAAACATACTAAACCAATGAACACAAAGAAAATGGAAGGATCCAACTAAAATGTAACAACCTAATTCAACAACAGAACCAATCAGAAAATAACTAGGATGAAGATGAGTCAATGACTGGGTGATTATGTAATGAAAAATGGTCAACAAAAGAACCAGATGTGTGGGATGTAATGAATGGACACATCTGAATAGCGAAGGAATGAAGGCAGGGCTGCCAACATTGGATAATAGTTGAGAGTGAGATTATACGAGAAGCGAAGTGCAAGTGACCAAGTCAAAGTTTAACGTAATTTGAAAATAAAGGATTATATTGATATAGTTTAATCTTGCAGGTAAGTCTGATGTTGAATATTTTAGCATTTGGACAATATTTCAAATTATATATTAAATATTTCAATACCTCACAGAGTCACAGTCAACATTGTATACCTTTCAGGTGATGCATTCAGTAAGAACCAGTAATCATCTTAGACAGACATGTTAACTTGCTTACTACCTCATACATGCCATCCCTGAAGAATGAAAAAGCAGTAGATTTTTGTTGGTACAGTGCGGTAGGTGGTTAAATTCCATGAAAAGTGGTAGTTTACTGGCTAAATCGGTAGAGTTGGCAAGTATGCTACCTGCATACTCTTTACTTTCAAACATCCCAATATATTCCCCCCCCCCCCCAAAAAAAAAAAAAAAGGAAAGAAAGAAAAAAAAAATGAAAAAAAAAAATAAAAATCATGGCCATGACTGAAAGGCAAAACCTCCATTCAATTCCATTTTAACACATCCATTTTGGGGTATTCAAGGACTTTGCAAACATTCACCCAGTTTTCCCTTTTCATTGACAGAAACCACCTGCACCATTTACTATATGTGGTGTTAATTCAAATATGTATAATGCAAATGGAATTCCTGCAAGCTAAATATGTCAACATTTCATGCCTACCAGACATGGAAGCTGAAGGAAAAAAACAACTAATTATCAAATAAACAAATGATGTACTTTGCCCTATAAATGCAGAAAATGGCTCCAAATGTTTGTTTTTTATGATTTATTTGATAAGAAGTATTTTATCAATGTGATTAATCCCTCTGATTACAAAGACAATAATGTTGACTTGTGCAAAATGACATTTTGCATAAAACATTATTGTCCTCCAACCCTTTTTTCACCAATACAAAATTGCAAACAATAAATATATCCTACGAATTTCAGGGGTCAAATTAGGAGTTCCAAATCTGTGCTTTCTAATTCCATTTGATTGTGCATGTCTTTCAAAGGAACAAAATCCAGACTGGTTTCAACTTATGGACCATACAAATTGCAAATTTGGTATAAACATCATAGGCTTTCAATATTCTTGGCCCGTAATATGGAAGGATTAACACATCCCACTAATTCTTGGTATGGCTCCCAGATATACAGTATTCAGTGATCATGATAAAACAGAATTATGTATATTCAAATCTCTCCCCCCCCCCAAAAAAAACGGAACAATGCAGCCTATAATTTATCTAGACCTTTCATTTAATCCATTGCGTATACTGGATCCAGGGCCCTGTTTCATAAAACTTGTTATCATGCCACATTTCTATGACAAATTTACTCTCAGCCAATCAGATGCAAGGATTTCAGTAGCTTATACAGTTATTGATAACAATTTTATGAAATGATGCCAAGGTAGCTTCTGTACAGAATTCAGTAGTCAATGGTGGTGATAGCAAGTATTCCAAGTCTTGGGAAAAATGGACCTTATTCTCTTAATTCAAGTTCCAACATCTACATGTAATGGTATTTTCATGCAGACATAAATCTTTGCAGCATAAACTGCAAACAAAACTCTAGAATGATTTTATACAGCACTGTATCTTTGCTCTACATATCTTTAAAAAAAAATTAAACCTCTACGTTGAGAGCTGAAATAATTCTACATCTTACAAGAACATCAGATGACATCTGCTCTCCAGAGAACTTGTTATCAATAACAAGTTGCAATAACTGTTATAAGCTACTGAAATCCTTGCATCTGATTGGCTGAGAGCAAATTTGTCATTGTGGTGGTGGTTCCTGATATCAAGTGAAACAGGGCCCTGGTAAATCTTCCTTTGAGAAATCAAGAGACCTACATTCTATTTACATTGACAGACAGGGCAGGGGTAAAACCCTAACAAAACCAATCTAAAACTGTAGCATATTTGAGTACAAACTAAATACAAAAGAAGAATGTGTCCCTAATAATAATCATACTACTACTAATAACAATAATGATAATAATAATAATGATAATAATAATAATAATAATAATGATAATAATAATAATGATAATAATAATAATAATGATAATAATAATGATAATAGTAATAATAATAATAATAATAATGATGATAATAATAATCATGATAATAATAATCATGATAATGATAATAATAATGATAATAATAATGATAATAATAATGATAATAATAATAATACTAATACTAATAACATTGATAATAATAATAAGGCGCAGAATCCACTAGATGATCAAATGCTCAAGGCGCAACTTGTGCAAAAGATGAAATTACATGTCACATGACAAATAGCTCTAGACAAAAGTGCAAAAGGAGAGGTAAGGACATGAGTGGGAATGGAAATCAATTATAGGCCAAATTAAACAGATACTTAATGAAGCATGCAATTAAACCAACTTCTCTTTACATGTGTTGTTGCTGTCAGAACTTGAAGATCATATTTCTCACCCAACAAAGATTGAACTATAAAATCTAAAGGTTTAAACCTACCAATCTATGTTATGTGAAACCAAGGGACTCTTCACATTTTACAGCTTCATAAATCATTTTCTTAATGGACCGAGTTTCACTTTGTCTGGTTTGTATCATTTAACCTTTGATAGTACCCACAAAATGAAATTAAAAGTACTTATTCTCATCATTGGTCAGGTCTTTATGATACCATTTCTGGTTTTATTTGTCATAAAGAGATTCTATCCTTCGTGATGAAACTAAATAAATGCATCAATATTGTTTGACAGAAGGATATTTACAAATAAAAAGTGGAGCTTTAGCAGTTGCCACAATGTCCTGCATCATATTTTTGATCTCAACTTCCTTAACAAATATATGTAAATTTGCATGGTGTATATATATATATATCTAACAGTCATAAACCTCTTTAGACTGGCCATCCAGTCATACCAATAAGTATTATTCATTTCATCTATATATTTATATTATGAGAAAGAGAAGCAATTTCTATTTCTACAATTTCTATACTATTCACTACTACTAAAATTTACTCCTGCTAAAATTCATGACACACATTTTAAGAAGGCCGATTTAAACTGTAGACCAAATACTGTGCTGCTAACAATACAAAGTGCATAACAGTTATTTAAAAAATGACTGCATCATAGATGATAATAATAACAATAATGTAGGGTTGTAAAATGTACGTTTGTTGTGGAATGATAGTAAAGTTCAAAGCAGCAAATAAACATTCAGCAAACTCAAGCTTCAAACTTAACAGCAACTCAGGAGATGACAAAAATAAATAAAATAAAGAAGATTGCAGTCTGGTAGTTGTCTGATTGAATGTCTATCTGCAATCTCTCTTTATTACAAGTAAAATTGCTCTTTTATAACATAATGCTGCTTGGCCCACATCAAACTAAGGAAACATAACATTATGAATATTCAAACATACTAAACCAATGAACATAAAGAAAATGGATGGATCCAACTAAAATGTAACAACCTAATTCAAGAAAAGAACCAATCAGAAAATAACCAGGATGAAAATGAGTCAATGACTGGGTGATTATGTAATAAAAAATGGTCAACAAAAGAACCAGATGTGTAGATGGAATGAATGGACATATCTGAATAGGAAAGGAATGAAGGTGAAGAGAGAAGTAGGACAGAGTCTGACGAGAAGAATGACAACAAAACATCTATTGAAACCTGAACTTAAATGAACTAATTTCAATTTAAGAACAGAAAAAGAATGTTAACAAGGACAACCAAAATGACAAAAATAGGCATTTTACAATAAAAAAAAAAAAAAAAAAAATGGTTTCTTGCATAGTACCCAGGTCCGTCACATTGTGATGCTTATGGCACTCCAACATTATTTCCCTGGTCCTAGCTTAGTGGCCAAATAATGTAGGCTGCAGCATATCAGGGCCCCATTTACACCTGGGTGGAGTGTGGCAAATTAGGATTAATGTTTTGCCACAGGACATGATTGCCTGGCTAGGATTTAAATACTCAACCCTTTATATGAGAGTCTGTGAATGAACCACTAAACAAAGAGAGTTATAATGACTCAAATATATATCAAACACTTACATAAAAACCTAATTATGATGATAATAATGATAATAACAATGAAAGTGACAATACTAATAGTGGGCTCTTGTGCCTGTCATACTAAACACTTCTGGCACTCCAGTATTACTGGCCAGGCTTAAGCATGGCCACTTTTGCAGCACTCTATTATTTTGAGGATTGTGGACTTTTGCGTACCATGTACCATGGCTGGAACTGGAACAATGAGCCATGTAATGCATCATCCAGAGATATATTCACTAGAGTGAGTAGACTACATCATGTCTTAAAATTTAGTACAAGTAGGTCTTCAAGGTATAGGCAGGTAAAAACCCACATTCAATGACATGATATTACGCAAAAGATGTTTGGTACTGCACTATCGGAGATCGGGATGGCATTAAAAATACACATACTTAAGCTTTTCAACATGCATACATTAGAGTATACCTCATGAAAAAACAGAAATTTGGAAATCAATCAACATAAACAGAAACCAAGGGAACAAAAAACACTAAACAATTAATGGGCACTGAATAATAATATCAAACACATTTACTGTAGCCATTGCAAGGATAGAACATATATGATTCTCTTAAACAGCAACTGGTTTATGAAGGCTATAGCCTTCATAAACCAGTTGTATACATGTATATGTGGTAATTACTAAAACATAATTTTGAAGGCAAAATATACATCAGAAGTTCTGTTAAGTTCAGATTAAAAATGAAAACAGACAAAAAAATGTGGTATTTTATACATATAAATTCCATAATTTCATAGTTCAGAATTTAATAGAAATCACTTCCCACTTTACATTTGAGGAAACTGCATAGCAATCATCTCCAAACAAATTCTTCATGTATGGCAAAGATACAAATCATTATACATCGAAAAAATGTCTGCCTAAAGGTTAAAAGCATAAATAACAATAACTGTCAAACAGGAAAACATTATCGTTTGTGAATGAGCCGTTTCATTATCAGTGTTCAAACAAAACAAAACAAAACAAAAATGGGTGTGAGCTGTTGATCCTCAAATTTGTACACACCATACCATTATACTTTAGGCTTTGATGCAAAAGAGTGACATAAAGAAAACATACATACAGCAAGACATGTACAATAAATAAATTCCAAAAATAAACAACTATAGATAAATGATGTGCATATGGTCTCCAAATAATGCATATTTCTCTTTTAATATTCTAAATAATAAATGACTGAAACTTCCATGCACAGGAAAAACTTAAGATTCTCTCTGCAGACTTGCCCCATAATCTTCAAAATCTCTCTTACACAAATACCCACACACATGCACATAAATAAATGATGTGCATATGGTCTCCAAATAATGCATATTTCTCTTTTAATATTCTAAATAATAAATGACTGAAACTTCCATGCACAGGAAAAACTTAAGATTCTCTCTGCAGACTTGCCCCATAATCTTCAAAATCTCTCTTACACAAATACCCACACACATGCACACCCACACACGCACTATTTGCACGCACAAAACTAGTTGGAGACCGATATATACCGGTATTTCTTTTTCAAAATGCAGTTTATACAGCATCCATATTTCTTAATTGGAGTTGACTTAAAACATTTTATTTGTAATATCTATAAATTTTTCTTTCCTGTCCTTGTTATCAAATGAAAAACATTCCTGCACCCAATTTTTTGATGTAATCAGTTCCATTAGTACAAAAATGGGTAACAGAAATCTTTGATTAATAATCCCCAAAGCAGTTAAATCATATGAAATATCAAACTGCCACACACGCACTATTTGCACGCACAAAACTAGTTGGAGACCGATATATACCGGTATTTCTTTTTCAAAATGCAGTTTATACAGCATCCATATTTCTTAATTGGAGTTGACTTAAAACATTTTATTTGTAATATCTATAAATTTTTCTTTCCTGTCCTTGTTATCAAATGAAAAACATTCCTGCACCCAATTTTTTGATGTAATCAGTTCCATTAGTACAAAAATGGGTAACAGAAATCTTTGATTAATAATCCCCAAAGCAGTTAAATCATATGAAATATCAAACTGGCAATGTCACTGAAATCAGTGTGGACAGAACTTGTTTTTAAACTTACACACATTGCAAGATTAAAGACATTGGTTAACACTGTTATGATTTCAAAAAATCTCATTTTGTTACTTGAAAATGGGATAAACATAAGGGTTGTAGATAATAGTGTAAAAATACCAGTCTGAAAGTTTCAGAGTATAATATCCACAGGAAGTATTTTCAAATATTCAAAATGTGAACCAATGTTTGAAAAATATACGAGGGTCGGTTGCACAGACCAGATGTAAGGAGTGTGCATGCGCGCATGGCTCATTGGACCGTACTGTGTGTATTGGTGTATCACGGGGCGGAAGGCAGATAACAATATTTTTGAATTCGTGCTTGCAAACGTTCCTCTTAGTTTATTGTCACTCGAGACGAAAACTAATAAAATCGCGGTTAGTGTCTAACTCACAGTTTTTCATTCCGAATTATGGTTGGTTTCAGGGTTTTTTAGGACAAATACAAGTACTCATACACATGTTTCATCTTAGTTTGAGAATTGTTTAAATCAGCTGCTCACAAAGTTAGCCAATGCCTTTAAGATGATCATAACAGGGAGATTCCCTTTGAGCCACCATAACAAACAATGCTATAAAGTAAATACTGCAATAAAAGGATTCAACTGAGCTACCTTGACAAATACATGTACTGTTGTTTCACTAACCCAATGACTTCTGAAAGTGTTTGCTTTCTCTGTTAGGCCTATGGGGGAACACTGAAATCAGTAGTTCAGCAGTTAAGATCTCAATTCTCTATGTAAGGTCACACAGCAGGAAAATGTGTTAGTTTAGATGTCACCAAACATTGCAGAAAAATAAAAATACAAAATTCTTTGAATACATGAATGCATTTGAAAAATGTAGTTCTTGTTTAGTGCAAATGGCTATTTACATGATGGTACAAAGTTCAACAAGGTGGACCATAAATTTTCATCTTGTAAATAATAGTCTGCAATCAATGCGCAGCATGCCGTGCATTTTCCATCCAAAGGTTACATTTTAAAGAGGAAAGGGGGGGGGGGAAGTTAACCCCTGATCTGAAAATTCAGATAGCAATTGTTTGATGGACTGTGGAAGGAATAATACTGAAAGCAGTAGGGAGTCTTAGGGACTGTTGAAAGTTTAGATGCACCAAGATCCCAGATCATGTATATCTTTGCTTGAAAATAGTATAAATTGAGATAATACGCTGCATTCATTGCACTAACCAGTATGTTCTACTAACATGTGTGTGAAAATTAAAGTTGGGAAAATTTCAAACACTAAACACAAATCATAGTTTCCAAATTGTTAAATCAACTGTGTTAGAATTGACTGCTGTAATATAAGCCTATCCATGGAAAATATTTACTCTCAATATAAACCACCCACACATGTATACCCAGAAGCCTACCTATATTCTCTACCCACCACCCGCACATACTTCGGGAAAACAAAGACATGTAGGCCACTACAATTCAAGCTCAACAGAAGGAAGCTGACAGCATCCAGGTCCTTGTCTCGCAAGTTGTCTTTGATCTTGGTAAAGATGGTTACGTGGAACACTTAGCGGACAACTAGCCACCTAACGCCAAGTTAGTCAAGATGTCAGACTTATGACGGTTTTGAGAAAATGGCCCCAGGATGGCAGGTTCAACAGAAAAAGGTGGGAGGGGCAAGGACAGGCCAGCTGTCTAGTTTCCAGAACCTGATTTAAGAAGGAGGACCATCACAATATTATAATGTACAGTCAAACATGCTTTAGGGACCACCTATACAGACAGACACCTGTCTATAAAGACCACAATTTTTGTTTCCTTTGAACAGTATACAAATAGCAAATAGACATGAGTGCGACGGTACGAGATTTCGCATGAGGTGAAAGAGCGACCTTCTATTCAATGAGGTGAAGCCGAGTTGAATAGAAGTAATTAAGTCGTAATCTTTTACCGAATGCAAAATCTCGTACCATTGCACGAATTAGAATATTCGCTATTTGTATTGTACAATGCCTCGAAAGTCTGAGATGTTGATGAAAATCAAGAAAAACAGTCACATTTTGGTGAAGAATTCTTAGAGCAGGGAAAGGAGGGCTGACTGCAAAATGCAGCTGGCCTGTGTGCATGTGCGTATCTGCAGCAGTGCACGAATGCGACTTGCTGGCATATATAGCCTGAGCATGCAAAAATAAATGCGCGTATAGGGTCTACACCGCAATGCACCACAAGCTACTTGTGACATCACAAAAGAAACAAAAGAAGTAATTTGTGGGAATCTACTGTGACATCACGCTAATTAACCGTGTAATGGTACATTTTGGAATTTGGATGGTACGAGTGCAATGGTACGAATATCGCGCGTTCAGCTCCCACAGACTTGCGTACAACAAGCTGATCTGAGTAGGCGTTGTACAATATGTCCTATTGAAACGTGCTAAAGCTTAGGAACCAAAGATAACTTGCTCATATAGACTACTTTTCTTGCCCCCTTCAAGTGGTCTGAGGTACAGGTTTCACTTTAAAAGACCTGTACAGGGTCACCTTACAAATAATTTGAGAGAAATAAAATTGTCAAAGGCTTATCCAACATAGCAAAAACTAATTTATTTAAAGCAAATTTCATCTGAGATAGCACTATGCACAGCAGGTAAAAGAAATAGAAACTAAGAGTTCTGGGTTAAATTGAAATGCATTAGAAAAGGGAACTATAATTCATGCAGTATATGTTTATAATCAAGAAGTGATGAATGTGTAATATGAATATAACAAAGTGTTAGAACATGCACGCATTGTCATTCAAAACTAGAGGAAATCCCGTACAAATTTCATTTCCTACACGGTATAGTACCATATTAACCTTTTACTATAAAGACAAAGCTGTAAAAGTGTTTACATTCAGGTAAAACCAATATTGAAGGTCACTGCAACCAACGCATCAACAAACTCGTTAATTTCCTTTTTCAGTTTGTCATAGAATATGGTAGATAATTATACAGGCTGTCTATCATATCTACAGTATGATGTACTCTGGAAAAAGGGGCATTCTACACAATTGTTAATGAGCGGGGGAGGAGGGATTTAATTTTGAACCAAATTTTTCAATAAGTAGACCAGATTTTCAGATCGGACAACAGATGTTCATACCTTTTCCCAATGTGGTCAATGATTTTTTAAAGATTTGCCAACAGCCTAAAATAAAATGTCCAATTTGCCAACAGAGAATTTTTCAGGGGGGGAGGGGGAGGGTTGTCACTTTCCCACATCCCCTCTTGTGATGCTCTTATTTGGAGAGTAAATAGGTAATAAACAGATGGGGAAATTAGACTTTGGACATTTTTGCAGTTTTGTTTGATCGCTTCAGTGATTCTGCAATCATATTTTTAGTCGGACAATCACGACGAAACCTCACAAGTAATGAATGAAAACACAAAAGTCAGTCTCTGTGAATATCGAGCAAATAAACTAGGCCTGCGAATGGTCCATTTTTGAAAAAAAAAACTGTAGTTTATATGGTATTTAGTGACCTTGTCCTTCTTTTACATTTTGCTCCCATAGAGAGTTTGAATAAATGTACATGTGCCGTTGGCTGTGGCATATTGGAGGAAGATGAAAGGTGCACTTCTCATTTCAATATGAATCTGTTTAGTGTTTACAAAAATTACAGTCCATCTTATATTACAGACCAAGTACTTTATGCTAGGTTCCCACTGCCGATCAAACCAACCCAACCAAGCCCGATCAAGCCCGATCACCCATTTTTCCCCGACCAATCCCGACCACATGCCTAAACACGAGCTCTTCCCGACCGCTATTTGACCATTCACGACCCATATTCGACCATTCACGACTCCTTCACGACGTACAGTCGACCACTACTTAGATCTCTTCTCGATCATTCCGATCTACATACGATCCCAACGCGATCCCTACTAGACTAGCTGGACGTCCATCCGATCTCTACACAATCTAGACCCAAGCAGATCAACTTGTTCGAAAAGAGATCCAAGATCAGTGGTGAATTGACTGAGGTTGCACAAACATTATCGTCAGCTGATGGTACAGTACTCATTTTTTTTACCAGGGTTCAGTTCATCTCAAACTTGAAAGAGATGGAAATCGAACAGTTACAGTTGTGGGCTAGGTGGTTAGAGCTCCAGAGAAACAGGGTAATGGCTGTGGTTCAGCTCGAAAAAGAAGAAGTTGATGAACGTAGATGCAGGAGGACGCGTAGGCAGCAACGGCACAGGGAAATCTGGGTGAGGCAGTGGTTGACTCGGAGACCGCTCTTTGGACAATATGAACAACTGCTGAATGAGCTTAATAGAGAGGACCCAAAAGGGTTTAAAAATTTCCTGAGAGTGGACGCCGACATATTTGGGGAGCTTCTTGACCGCATGTCGCCCCGAATAAAGAAGCAGGACACTAACTTCAGGTAATTACACCTTTTTAAAAGCATGATGAAATAGTCGTTTCAAATATAAATCTATTGATACTCATTTCGTAATTCTCTGGGAGTTACCACAGGAAAGTACCCCGGAAATGTCCTGTATTATTTTGGGGACGTTACCACAGACTCGCTATGTCGAAATGATGACCCCGACCCAGGGAATACTTACAACCAGAAGGTATCTCACAGACCTACTTGCTACCACAGGACTTCATGCATGCTCTTTTCAAGTCATTGCACTAAGTCTTTCTATCACGTGGTAATGTTATAACGAGTCTGTACTAGTGTTCTGTAGAGAAAATGTCTTCATATTGTCCGTTCTCTGGCATCTATCATTCATTTTTATGCATGAGGCGTCATACTGAAGTTTTATGTGATGCTATTCTTGTTTTGTTGATGCGGTTTGCAATCACTGGAGAACCACAGAGACCAATTAGAAGATGTAATTTCTCTGCCTCCATGTACAATGAGAGATATGTACCACACCATGACGGTTTCTGAGGGCAATTAATATTCAAATTCTTTCTTAATTTTAGGGAAGCCCTGCAACCTGGATTAAAGTTGGCCATTACCCTTCGTCATCTGGCAACTGGTGCCTCATATGCAGAGCTGACGTATTCGTTCCGAGTGGGGAAAAATACCATCAGCAAGTTCGTCCCAGAAGTATTGGAAGCTGTGATACAGGAGTATTCTGAAGAAGTTCTGCCAGCCATCGTCACCCCTGAGCAGTGGCAGGAAATTACCAGTGACTTCCAAACCAAGTGGAACTTTCCACATGTCTGCGGGGCAATAGACGGCAAACATGTCAGGATAAAGAAACCGAAGAATTCTGGTTCGTTGTTCTACAATTATAAAGGGTTCTTTTCCCTAATACTTCTTGCGCTGGTGGACGCAAACTATAAGTTTATTTGGGTCAGTGTTGGGGCCAATGGAAGTGCGTCCGACGCCCAGCTGTTCAATAACTGTGAACTCAAAACCATGCTGGAGGAGAGCAACCTTGGTCTGCCACCGCCCACCCCACTACCTGGTGATGATAAGGACACCCCATACTACCTAATAGGAGATGACGCTTTTCCCTTGAAGTGCTGGATGATGAAGCCCTATTCGAGACACAACCTGACCTACGAAGAGAGGATATTTAATTATAGGTTAGTCAATAATGTAAATCTTGTTATCGTCTCCTTCAAATGTAATATGAGATTTCTTGTTCCTTTGGTCATTTTGGTTGGCCATATTAACATTGTTTTTAAGATGAATAATATTAGTCACAATCTCAACCTGTTCACATGTAATATTTATGATAAAATATATTCTGTTCTGCGAATTCCTCTTTAATTAATAAGCGTTTCTTTTTTGAAAAGAATAGAAAAAAGAAGTAGAATTCCATTCTGTTTTCCCCCTTACCATAAGGCTTATTTCGAAATTAATGCATTCCGCATCTCTTTAACTCCCCCTTCAGACCCATTGTAATTTGCCAAGGTACTTGCACTGCACACAATACTTAAAACATTAATATTATTTGCCTTTTCAAACAGACTTTCACGGGCGAGACGTGTTGTCGAGAATGCTTTCGGGCTTCTCGCTATGCGCTTTCAGTGTCTTCTCGGCTGCTTGAACCAATCTCCAGAGACCGTTGACTCTATCATTCTTGCGTGTGTAACACTTCACAACCTTCTCCGGATCCGATATCCTGATATCGCACGACAGACCATCGACCATGAAGCTGAGGACAACCATCTAATACCTGGTGAATGGCGTCAAGGAAGACAGATGACAGATGGTGACCATACCCATGGAAAGAATGTGTCAACATTCTCAGGGGTCCACCAGAGGCACTACCTCAAGCACTACTTTAATTCCCCAGCTGGTTCAGTGGATTGGCAACACGATATGATTTAGTTCACTACAGTGACTCCTTAATCGCTCTATTCTGTATATACACAGTGATATATGATTGTATGAGGAGTTCTCTTCCAAAAGGTGTATTTGCGTGTTGTTAGAAACTACCATTATGCCCCACGGAAGTACTCTATCTCAGGACTATGAAATCACACTTAAGAAGAAAAAATCTAGGTCTCCTCATTGTTTCTTTTTTCCCCCTTCTTTTACTTTTAGGCAATTTATATTCTTTTTTTTGTTGTTGTAATTCATGGATAAGAAACTTTTCGAACAAACTGAACTGAACTTATCACTTTTTGGATCGAAACTAATTTTCTTGCATGATTTTCTTGCTTTATAATCTTTGCATCAGAATTACAGTATTTTTGTAATTGAAAAGATGTTTGGTACTACAGAATCGGAAAATCGCATTGAAGAGAGACATACTAAAGCTTTTCGACTTGCACTCATCAGAGTATATCGCAAGAATGAACACAAAGCCAAATCGAACAGTATATATATAATGTTCGATTTTGGCTTTCTGTTCATTCTTGCGATATATTTTTGTAATGTTCATGGATTGTATAAATCTGCTGCAAAATCGCCATACTCATATGAAAAAATAACTAACTTTGATTTTGAATTTATTTAGCACATTTTGGAAACAATAATGTTCATTTCCAAAAGATACTCCATCTACTTCATAGAATTATTAAAAAAATAATAATAAATAAATAAATAAGTAAGTTTGGGTTATAGAAAGTGCTATAATTATGCCCCCGTCAAAGTAATGTATCATTGTGGTGTGAAAGCACACTGCAACAGAAGTAGGTCTCCCCCAATCATGTTGACATTTTAAATTTTATTTCATGGGTTTAGCACCTTTTGAACAAAACTGATACGAATTTAGCACCTCTTTGGAACAAAAATGAAATGGATTTAGAACCTTCTGTAGCAGACCTCTTTCGTGCCTGATTTTGAAGACTTTCAATCTGAATTTCAGTAATGTTCACTGTCACTGTCTAATCACTGTACTATAGGTCTACTGATTGTCCACATATTCATGTCAAAACTCACTTTTTATTTTTGGAAAGGGCTGTTTAAATAGTCATAAGGACTTTAGCAATAAATAGCACAGTGATCCATAATCATGATACAGCTATCTTTTCTAATAATTTTTGTAATGTATCATATTAAGATGATATTTCGAGTTGTATGTGTGTAGGCTGGGGAGAGGTTATACAAGACCCACTTTTGATAATGGAATGATTGCTTGTTCATGATAAAGAGTTCATTGTTATGGTAGTGAAGATTAGATTACTTTAGATTACACACTACGGCATAAGAAATATATATTTTCGCAACAGCATAAAACGTACACAAAATTTAACTTTTAATAACACAACTTACACAGTAAAGTTTTATCAAAGAAAAGAAAACAGATTTTACATATTACAAAGTCAGTAATTGGGCACTTCTGAGCTCACAACACTGCTTTTTTCTTCATCTTCTTTTTGGAACTTTAAAATATTTGAAATACTGTTTCCTGCCCTGCTTTTAGACATTCCACAGTACACTCGATATTAAATTCAACAGATATTACGTGCTCGTGGAATACCTAAAGACGGTATGATTCAAACTTCCAAAAACACAAAACTTCATAAAGAATTAATAAAGATGAAATTCTCTTTAGCTCTAACACAACAGGAAAGGAAGTACATTATCCCAACATCATGAAATAATAATGTTAATAACACAAGCTCTCTTAAACAGTGTCAACGTTTACAAAATCAACGTTCGCTTTAAGAATAAAGCCAGCATCCATTGGGCACTTCGGAGTTCTCATTACAGTCACCATTGACTATTCGCGGAGCTTTGAAATTTTTGTATTAGTGTTTTTTGTGCTGCTACATTAAATAACACAAGTTCAGTGCCAGTTGAATGCATCCAGTTTGGCTTATATAGCGAATAAAAAAGTAATGATACAAACTTGAACAACAAGTCTGTGAAAGATATTATGATCTGAAAGATAACCAAGGTTCAAAGTACAAAGCAATAAAAAGAAAGAAAAGAACACCAAAATTTCCTGGAATTGAAATTAACTAAACTCCTAAAAATAAGTTCCGAAACTCTACTTCGAACAAAACCTTATGTCATTCGACATCACTGGAGTGTTTATTCATTTCCTTTGATCACGAACCACATTTGCAATATCTATGAAATCATGGAAAGTTTGGGCCAAGTCAAACGTAAACTTAGCCGTGATTGTCTATGACAACTCCTTTCACTTTTAAGAAAAAAATCAACATGTTTTGAACTATGCCATGGTATTCAATAAATAACGTGATGAAGAATATGTTTTCAGTTCTGATAAACTTGTAAGAAAACCCGAAGTTGGACAAATGCCCTTCAAAAACACCCAAATATCAAGTCTTATTCTCTAACAGAAATGTCAAAAGTCAAAGATGTAAAACTTTGTTCAAGGACTTAAGTACTAATACCGAGTTCTTTCACAGTTCATTCACATAGGGCTTGCGCGTCCCGTGCTGCTTTTGACATGACGGTTCTTACAATGATAGGCCCATTTCAGTCAATCTGATGACAGATGCTAGAGTCGTCAATGTCTGCTTCAATTGTCTCTTGGCTGAGGCTGAAGGAAGTGCTTGGTGTACAGACAATATCCATGGCACGACGGATGACAGATGTAGTGGTTGTTGAGACAGCTGCAGGGAAATTGCTCTCTGGCTGTTGCGAGAGAAAAGGTTGCACATTGGGTGGCTGTAGATGGGAATAGTATGACATCTGAGGAGTGAGATGGGCTGGTGGTGCAGCTGCAGCTATGTTTGTGGCAAGCTGAAAGTCCTGAAGTTGTTGCTGCTGTCTGAACTGCTGGTGGTGTTGCCCTGCTGATCCAGCGGCTGATGAAGGGGGAGCTCGTCTTCTGTTTGCTGAGAACTGATGTGAGGGAACATTAGGTAGGGTAAACATTGATGTTGTTGCCTGCTTAGGTGCCTGCGGAGCTGCCTCCTGAGCTGTCAGTCGCAATTTCTCCTCTCGGCTCTCATCCACAAGGTCGAGAGCCTGCCTAGTGACTCGGGTGATGAACGAATTCATCCTTTGCTGATCCATTTGGCGCATCAAG
Source organism: Echinometra lucunter (assembly GCA_029962745.1). Lineage (NCBI taxonomy): Eukaryota > Metazoa > Echinodermata > Echinoidea > Camarodonta > Echinometridae > Echinometra > Echinometra lucunter. The sequence continues at coordinate 17,704,635 of CM057153.1, read as the reverse complement.
TACACCAAAAACTGGCCACTCTGAGAAGCTGCATCCCGTGCACCTGTAATGGCACCACGCACGGACTCCAACTCAGATGTCAGCGAGGAGATTGCACTAGCTGCTTTTTGACCGCCTCCAGATGAAGTTGATGGTGCTGACAAATCAGAAGCGGCATCACCATCATCATCTGTTTCCTCTGGGGCAAGCTCCTTCCTCTTTTCAGCAAACTACAAATATATTGGACATAAAGTAAATGGAAATATATGTATATCCATCCATATTATCCACAATGTGAACATTCATTAGAGTTGGACTACAATATCAACATTTTTATAATTGAAAAGCACTCTGTAATTAGCACTAAATCTCATTGTCCCATGGTCTTTTGGCATTTTGTTTTTATCTTATAGAGTATGTTGACAGGCTATCTGGAGTACTTATTTGATAAAAGGGTTTACTGGGTGATATTCCAAAAGCCTTTTGCCGAAAAATTGAAGAAGGAAAAAAGAAAGGAAAAAGAAAGGAAAAAGAAAGAGAGAGAGAAAAAAATCTTACATTGGATCCTCTCTGATGACGCAACTGAACCAGGTATGGCCGGATGAATTCAAATTTGTTCAGAATCCATTCCTGTCTTGCTGTTCGCTCTGCAGCACCAGATCCTGACTTGCGAGATGTCTTGATGAGTCTGGAAAACAGGGTTCTCATGTTGAGATACCAAATCGATGACAGATCTCCGGGATTCAAGTCCAATTCGTCCTCCTTTTCCCGCCATGTCCTGCTCTTTTTTTCTCTCATTTTGAACTGGGCAGATGACTTATCGTACAGAAAGGTGTGCTCCCTCAGCCACGTCACGAGATCGTCCTCTTCATCCTGAGTGAGCATTCGACGCATGGACTTCCGGGTTTTGAATTCAGTCTGAATAAAATCAATGTTCATTAATTATAGGCCTACCACTGTAAATGATCATTCATTCTCTCTCTCTCTCTCTCTCTCTCTCTCTCTCTCTTGGGGGGCGGGTACTACAAGGAAATTATACATTTATTTATTTATTTATTTGCCACTTGTGGGACGGAAGCACCCTCATCAGCAAAAGATGCTGTTTTTCATAGGGGTCCACGTTTAATGTATAAGGAATTTAAAGAATTGCTCTTACTGATATTTTTTTATATACAAAAGTAAAAAGAAAAAAAATGCATCAGTACAAGTATTTAGGCCTACCTCTTTCTGCGGGAAGCGAGGCTGTTCCTGCTCTTGACTTTCTGTGCTATTGCTTGGGGATTGGTTCCGAGGTGGAGGAGCTGCCGATTGCTGCACGTTCGTTTTTTTCTTGGTCAACCGAGGGATTTCTACAGGAGGTGAGATGGCCGAGGTTGTAGCTACATTTTCACTTTCAGTCACATCAGATGACGCAGCAGTAGCACTGACACTTCTTTTCATGTGCTCTTGTCTTCGGGTGTGTTTGGCAGGGGAGTCTTCGGTTTGAGGTGCTGCTGTACGCTCTTGGGGCCTTGTGACTGAAGATGTTGAAGATGTCGATTCATTGCCATCATCTGTATCAGCAGCTGTCGCAGCTTTACGTTTAGTTCTACGCGGCATGTTGGAGTATGTGAAGAGCTGCAAGTAGTCACCTGTCATCACTCCCAATTCCAGAACTGATTAATTTTAATATCAATAATAGGCCTACTGGTACGAAGAAAATGTGATAAGATCAGCACGTAATTGTGTCTTTGCCCTTGGTTGAGTTGCGATCCGAAAGATCGAGTGCGGTCGAGAAGTGATTGGGATGTGATCGTAAAGCAGTCGAGAAGTGAGCGAGTTCGGTCGAGTACGTGTTCAGGGCAGACATGTATCGATCGTGAAGCAGTTGAGTTGTTGATCGAGTTGATCGGGAACCAATCGTGTAGAAGTTGTGTGTGAATCGAGATGATCGGGTAGTGATCGGCGGAAAAAATCCACCCCGACCAAACTAGACCTCTACACGATCGATTTTCGATCAACTCGATCTCTACTCGATCAGTACACGATCGCTGTACGATGGCTTGCCTTCACGACTCCTACACGATATTTTTTGGCATGCCAAAAAATGTCGTGTAGGAAGCCAGATCGATACCGATCAAGGTAGACCGACCCCGATCGCCCTTGCCGACCGAGCCCGACCAGGCCAAAATAGCTTGATCGGGCTTGGTCGGGCTGGTTTGATCGGCAGTGGGAACCTAGCATTACATGCTGCAACATAAACATGTTCTTTCATGTATTCCACTGCCACAGAAAATTACAAGACTATAAATAAAGAAAGAGAGAGAGAGAGAGAGAGTGAGAAGGGAAAGAGGAAGATTTTTCCTCTTTTTTTTGGGGGGGGGGGAGGAGGACATCTCCATGTAAAAGGTATTTATTTTCATTGCATCCCCTTTACGGTCAAGTGAATAGATCTGTCAGTTTATAACCATGGTAGCGGAGTGGGAGGCAAATAAATTGATCAACTTGATATCACTATTCATTAATATTAATATTGTGATCACAAAGTGACATTAAATGCTTTTAAAACTGCTCAAGCTAAGCTATAATTCATGCAAATTATTTTCAGTAGTAAATCTGAAGGGTCATCAATCAACTCAAGACTGTAATGAATTACATACATGTAACAAAAACTCAAGGAACATATCATTAATTTCTTTTTCAAGGTGAGTCAGTCTTTATAAGAGCAAACAGAAAGCATTTTAACAATTGATTAAACTATGTTTTTCTGTATTTTTTTTCTAATGTTGTTATAAGAGAGTGAAGGCAGAGTATGGATTGGTAGCAACAGGCTTTCTGACAGCAAAATTTTGGTTTCATTGTACAACCACAGGACATCCATCTATTTCCTACTCAAAATGGTCACAAAAGTAATGAAAGAGGAAGTACATACATACATGTATATGCAGAATTAATGGGTACATTCTTGTGGGTGTTTGCTGACTGTATATAGTAAAAAAGAAGAAATTGAAAAAATTCTCTTTCAAGGCAAACAATTTAGGTAAACCCATATTTGAGTTTCAAGATGAGAGCGAACAATAGGGGCTTCATATATTTGGTATTGATGGAGTCCCCCGCACATGTAGTAGCATGTTGTATTTTTGTAGAAAACTGTATATTTTTTCCAACAGCGGTGGTCTTTTTCAAACTTTATGGGATGGAAGCAGAACAAAACAATTGCCATGGAAACATGTTGGGCCTCAGTAACACTGGACTAATAATGATACTGAATGTATGTCCATATGTCAAGTCTGACCAACCATAACAATTTGCCACACATTTTCCACATAAGCAGAGCCTGACTGATTTGGCAATGATTTATTGGTATAGTTATCATTTATATCAGTCCAATGCGACCGACCGGAGGCTTTACTGTTCAAACTCAGTGCAAAAGCCTGAGGGTACTTACTATGCCATCATCTTTCTACTACTATGTGGACAGTGTCTGCTTGTCCGTATTCAAGTGTTTTACAGTCACACCAGTCAAAGTCCTTAATTTAACCCTAGTGTCCTTTGGCAAGACATTAATCTACATTTGCCACACTTGACCCAGGTGTAGTAGCAAGTACATGTAGGTACCTGGTTACAACAGGATTTATTCCTTGAATGCACAGAGTGTGTCAGCTGCCATGTTAAAGGCAGTGTAATAATATGATGCAGGGCCCTCTGGAAGTGCAGTTCGCAGTAGTGAGGAGGCTATCGTGGTTAAACAATACATATGATTATCATCATTATTATTATCATGATCGTTGTTATTGCATTACGTATACACAGTGTATATCTAACCTAAACCCTAAACAAATCAAACCTAAGACCAAACTGGGAAATAATCTCTGACTCTCTTTCTTTTGTAAAGTACAGCCTTAAAATATGTTTTGGGAGCAAATGTCTGAAGTCATCTACTGCCCATTATATACTTTGCTGATAAATAATGAGTAAATGAGGTATTTTCATATCTATATGTAATTGTGTAGATCTATAATGTAAAAGTTTGAAATTTTAACTGAATGATTCAAGTATTTAATGAGTTCCAAGACATTTGCTCCAGCAACAATTGCTCCAATGGAAAATCTGTAAGTTAAGCCAAACATAAAACCTAACCCTAAACCTAACACTTGTCCTCACATTATTCTGAACCCAAACCCCTATCATAACCGTAACCCTAACCCTATCACTCTTAAAAATTCTGAGTCAGATTGACCCGGAAAAGAGTACGTTGGGGCCACACTCCGTTCTGGGTCAAAAAATGACCTGGAATATGTCAGATGTGACCCAGAAGCAAGTCTTTTTTGACCCTATTCCAGGTCATTTATAATCCTACACCGGGTCATTTTTGAGCCGGAACGGAGTGTGGCCCTAACAGACTCTTTTCTGGGTCAATCTGACTCGGAATTTTTTAGATGATGTCTTTGGAGAAATTAGGACAGGAGCAATTGTCGCAGGAGCAAATGCTGTTTCACCATTTACATGTGAGGGTTGAACATGATATAAAGACCTTGCTTTTCTGTCTCTCTGTCATATACATTGTAGCTATAGGGCCTAATATGTTGAGAATGGGAAGCACAAGTAAATAATTATGCTGTACATGTAGTTCAAAAGCATTCTTCAATTATCTCAATACATCAATATCTTGACACAAAATAGGCAATGAACACAATTTTCCCCCATGAAACACTATATATGAAATGCTATATTCTTAGAGGGGGTGACTCTAAAAAGTTTACAAACTATCTTATCTCTCCTATCTTCTGATAAAAGCTGGCCTATCGCAACTGGAAATCAATACAGCTGAAACAGAGGGAAATTTTCTTCTCATTACATTTCAAAAGCAAGCCTTCCCATTTCACATCCTGTCAAATTTGCATTGATATCTCTCCTCTTCCATGCATTTACAGTGCTGCAAAATGTTTAAGATTTTGACTATTTAAACAAATTTTCCACTTCAAAAGTTGATAGTCATCTTGTCTGTATTACTAGATGCGCTCAGTATCAAAATGCGATAAAATTTCCTAAAGACTTTCACTTTTCGGACTAGAAATAAAAAAGCTGTTAATTTAACCTCTCTTTCTCTCCCTCTCTCTCTCTCCTATTTCTATCCATGTGACTCTACATTTATGTCGGCTTTCCATAATTCTTTTTCCTAAGCCTTCCTATATACTTCCCTTTCACTTTCCTATCCAGTCACTGACTGAAGAGTAGCTTATGTGCAATTTGAAATTTGAAGCATATAGTTTCGATGTTAACCGACTTCAGACTTCCTCAAAAGACCCATACAAGGATTTCCTGCCACTCGAAGACAATGGAGCAGTGCCTGATCTAAATAGCTTGCGTGGAGCACTTTTGATGGAAGGCTATTGTCACTGAAAAAGTTTATAAAAAGGATTATAATCCAATTTGGTTGAGTCAAAACAACTCCAGTATGGTGATCTCATGAAAATTCATTAGAACAATAATTGTTGATAAAGTTATTAATTAATACACAGCTATTTCATCAAAATTTCTTAGTAAATAATAAATCAAGCTGTCACAAACTCTCTCTTTATTCCTTCTCCTTTGCGGCAGACGGGCAGTGCTGCAGGGGGGAGGCAGGGAGCAACTGCCCCTTATGACTTTTTTCAAGTCATAAAAAAAGAGGAGAAAAGGAAAAAAAGAGGAGGAAGAAGAAAGAAGAGTACGAGGGAAGAGAGGACTTGGTCATGCAACTATATAATACCCTATTTGTTCATTAAAACCTAAATAATCTCACCTGTGGGACATCCTCTCCCCCCCCCCTATCGAAATACCCTGATGCTGCCCCTGGTGGCAGAGTTTGAACTGATGTTGCTTTCACATCAAGATTTGGTCTGGACAAAAAGTCAGTATGGACTAAGAGGTGTTGCAGGTCTGGGCCAGGTCCCGACCTAACTTTGGTGTGAAAGTACAAAGAATTTGGTCCAGACCAAATGCAATGACCCGTGCACCTTCACGTACGTGATCATGAGCGAGCGATGGTTTCACAAAAGCCAGTTCCAAATTTCGTGCCCTTCATGAGGGGGGTGAGTGGTTTCTGTGGCAACTGCGATGGATACGTTTGGTCTGGCCCAGGTCTGGCCTTAATCTTCACAGTGGTGTGAAAGCACTTGTGACAGACATAATTTGGTCTCCAGACCCGGTGAGGACCAAACTTTGACGACAGTGGAAAAAGGGGTGTGAGTGTGTCGAGGACTGGGGAAACAGTAATCCAAAAGAAAGATGCAGTTCAGGCAATGGATCATGGAAAAGAAACTATCCTAAGACTATTGTAATTTGTTGACTAATATGATGTGTGAAAAAGGTGGATTAACCTGTTAACTACTGAATACTTACAATATCCATATTTTTTGCACCTGGACCACTCGGTTCCAGGAGGTTACGAGTTAAGTGAGCAATGCATACAGGCAATTCCATTCCAGCAAAGCGGACATGACATTCGGGTCATTTTATCAACTGACTATGATTTAATTTCAGTATAGCAAGCAATTTCCATCTAGACCTTAGTCCAAGTTAAATCAGTTATGAAACATATTTCAGTACATGAATAATATACATTTGACTATCTGGGACACACATAGCAAATTTTCAGTATTTCACTGCATAGTTAAAGTGAAAATGGTATTTCTGTAACCGTAATGGACATGACACTAGATGCAGGGGCCTGCTGAATGGGGGGGGGGGGGGGGGGCTGCAGCCCCCCATGCAGCAATTATTTTGATTGTTGCATGCTCAGCCCCCTCCCCACCACCTTCAAAAATGCTCTGCAGCTCCTGAGATTCCAGAGATGGACACAGATTTTGCAGCCCTTTGAACTGTTGGAAAAACCCCCATAAAGTTTGGGGTTCAGTGATTTTAGTTGCTAATAATCACACTATAATTGCAACTTCATCTTGCATAATGATTACACAACACATTTTCCTAATTAGAGCTAATTAAAATAGTGAAATGGACATGATATTTTGTTCACTTTTTAAAAACACCCATGTAACTTTGCTTTAAAATGATACCATGGCTCATGCCAACCTTATCTACCTTATCTCAGTAATATTTAATCCAATCATCAGAATGTGAGCTCCTTGTAGCATGAAATAATGAGACCCAACCACAAGACATTTCAACCTAAATTCTTGCTACATTTTGCCCCAAAAGTAGATTTCTTAAAGAAATTATGTCTGAATGGTACTTTAATCTACTAATCAAAATGCCAAAGAGCTTGTTAAGCTCTTTTGTTTGATACCAAATTTGTCATGGTAGCACAAATAATTCTGGGGTTAGCATTCAGTTTGTGATTTTTTTTTTTTTTTTTTTTTTTTGGGGGGGGGGGGGAAAGGGGGGAAGTAAACACTTTTCATGATAATGCCCATACTCTGACTGGAAAGAACAAGCACAGTTACAATTAATGAGACACGGTATGAAGTATAGAGATCTTATACACAAGATAGTGAAGTGCTAGACTGTAGGGCATGGGTTTGATCAGCAGAACATCACATATATATTTTAACCAGCAAAGTATCTTATTTAAACTGCCCATCTCCACTCCAATTTTTCCTTCTGTTCCTTCTTATTCTATTTCCTTCACTTCTCCCCTTTTTCTCTTCTTTTTTTTATTCTTCTGTTGTTTTTCCTCTAATTTTGTTTCCCCTTTCTTCTTCTTGTTCTTCTTCTTGTTGTTCTTTTTCTTCTCCCCTTATTCTCTTCCCCAGCTTCTCATCCTTTTCTTCTTGTTTTCTTCTTCTTATTATTCTTTATTTCCTTTTCATCACTTTGCTTCTTTGCTCTTTAAGTTTGCCCCCTCTGTCATGATAATTTTCTGGCATCAGCCTCATTAGAATTTAAAAAAGCCTTTACTGAATTTGGCAGCCACATATTTTGGGGAGAACAAATTTGCAATGGCTGGTATCTATAAAACTGGAAAAGCCTAGCAAATGCTCTTCCTATCCTTTTACTTGCATCTTCAGTGTTTGAGCAAGTAAGAAGGAGTAAAGGCTCGTTTTCCTGAGTGCATAGCAGAAACTGTTATCAATATTTTACTAAGAATTAAGAGGAAAGGTTTTGTTCTTGTCTCAGTAGTAAATGCCTATATAGATTGTTGTTGCTTTAACAAGCATTTTCTTAAATATATTTTGCAAGCTCCTCTCCTATTAGCTTACGTTTTCACTTATTAAAATTACTTGAGCATTTACTTGAACATAAGCATTTACTAGATAGCTTTAGCTTCCAAGCAAATGCTAGTTTTAATACAGTCCACTGACTTACAACAAACATGACAAAGATGAATCTAATACCAAGAGAATCATCATAATTGCAAGGATGTGATGGAAATGACCAGAAGTTATTGTTTTAATGCCCTCTCTTTTTAAAACTAGTAGTTATTGATATTTCACTTCAGCTCAAATGTTAAAACATTTGATCAGTCATATAGACATTTTCATACATGCTAACTTTACCGATTTAGGCGGTGAACTACCGCTTTTCATGGAATTTAACCACATATCTCATTATACTAAAAACAACAAAAAATAGTAATCTACTGCTTTTTCATTCTTCATTGCTGGTAAGTATGCATTTTGTCACACTGGAGAGATATACATGGAATTCAAATCACTGTCTGCAGAAAGTTTGGAAAAAATGCAGGGGAAAAAGTTTTTGATGATTTTTTAAAACACATCAGCACACATACCGCTTTTTATAATATCGCTGAAGGCAGGTTGATCAGATTTAGGAGTTTATCCCCCTACTGGAAACTCTCCAACAATACCAGCTGTAAAAGCACATGCCTAACATAGTCAGAGATTTAGAAATAGCACTTAACTTGAACTTGATAATTTTTTTTAAAAGCCCAAGTGAATGCTAGCTTGAGGTATGTGCCCAATTGTGACAACTGTTTGAACCTTTGACTTTGCTTTCAGCAGTCCAAGAAAAAGATCAGGATTTCCCATTCTCTTCAGCATTAATTTTTTACTGACTATAGACACTTTCTCTAGAGAGTTTTACTTCCCACGCAAAGATCAATTTTACAGATGCATGTACAGCCCAACGGCCCATATCCACAAAACTAGGAAAGTCTAGCGAATTTGATATTTTTCTTGTATCTTCAGATATTCAAAGTGAGTCACTGCTAGCAAGGAATTGCAAAAGCTCGCTTTCTTTTTTGCCTAGCTTGTTGCAAGCTGCTCTCTTGGTAGCATATGTACACTTTTATTTGCAAGGACATGAAGAAGATGATCAATTTTTATGTTTGCATCTTGAACTGACATTACACCTTTTTAAAAGTTAGCAGAGAGCTTATTTTCCTCTTAAATACAATCTTGAGAACAAGTGAATTTAATCATTCATAAAGCTCTATTGTTGTAGGTTAAATTACTTTTGCTATTTTGAAGTGATAAGGGAGAAAACTTTGGGCAATGCTCAATTTACAAATCAATTTTAAATTATTTTCCTGAAGGCAGCTCAATTTAAACTTGTTGTAAACTCAAACAAAAAATTCTAGCTGTTGAACCACATGCCTGACAGAGGAAGAACCCCAAAATACACTTTGGAATTTACTTGATATTTTAATTATTGCTGAGGTGAAAACTAGTTTGAGGTACAAAGCCCAATGTGATATTATCCTTTGCTTGAGTTGTAGCTCTCAGGCCCCCAAAGGGTCAGGCCCTAGCAGTTACTCAAGCATTTACTTGAACATAAGCATTTACTAGGTAGCTTTAGCATCCAAGCAAGTTTGTTTTTATCAGCAAAGGTGTGTGGAGAATCTATTAGTAAGATATGATCACCAACAATCTGCCTGAAAAAATGGGCCAAAGCTTACCAGAATACTCTTGGACGGATAACTCAAAATAAAGCTATTGCAATTTAATTTTGTATATGAATATTCAACTCTTATTGTTACTTCTGCATTTCCCTTAATTCCTATACAATCCAGACTCATTTTGGTACAAAATCTGAGAAGTGGAAGAGTTCTTCCATCTCCCTGGTTCAATATTCATTTCATAGTGTGAAATGACCGAGTCAACTGCACTTTAAGTTCAAGTTTAACTGTGAAGGTAACGCACAAGAGGGAGAAATGGTAAAAGGGATTAAAAACAGGATTTTCCATATTTTGAATATCTTAATGGTACCATTTTTGCTATGTGGTACATAAAAAGAAAACTCATGCACATTCAATGTTTACTTCGTATGGAGTAGAATACTTTGATGAACTTGGGCTAAACTGTAATTTGAGCAGGGGCTGCAGAAGTGGGGGAGGGGAGGCATGGGATAGGGTCTGCAGCCCCCCCCCCCCTCACAATTTTGGATTAAAAAAGAACAATTAAGAACTAGAAGAAAATATATAAATTGTAAAATATACTTAAATTGCATATAGGCTTGCAAAACCATAAAACCCAAGGGCTTCAGGGGGCTCTGCAGTGTCCCCTGGACTCCGCCTATTGGGTGTCAGTCCTCCCGCCCCCCCCCCCCCTGCTCCAAAAATGTTCCACATGCACAGCCCCTAATGAGCTATATAAGCCTGAAGTTGAACTATGTCTATGCAGCATCTTGTAAAAAAAAAAAAAAAAAAAAAAAATATGCCAGAGGAGTGTTGTAAACTTGTAATTACTTACCAAATGAACACAGCAAAACAGAATACCTATCCAAATATACAAATTGAGGAGCGCTAGAAGTTTATTCATTCGCTTTAGTGCATTGTTACAACATACACTGTGTTTTTGTGTCCTGAAGTGCGAGTCCTCCCCTCGAGGTTTCGCCAAAGAATCGCCATTGCACATAGTATACATGTATCCACACCTCCGAAAGTCCGAGCCATTGTCAGCCGGCATCACAGGGGCGAGGCCCCGTTCAAAAGCTTCCACCATCTCGCTTCCAACGTGAACACAGTGAGGCTGCTTTACGACTTCATCCAAAATCGTTCTCCGTTCGTTATTATTGCGGCAGTTACCATAGCCTAGGCCCGAGCCTAGGTCAGACTTATTAATCACTATTTGGAGACCGTTTGAAACCAGTAACCAGGTAAATTAAAGAACTAACAGATGTGGTAATATCCTATGAATAATTGTGACTTGTCCACGGCCATGGCGGGAGAGGAACAACTATAAAACTTTGAGGAAGTAAAGTTACAGAAAAAGACCGATTAGTTTACGTGCATGCACATGCAGATACGTATGGACGTACAGAGGTGCTAGTCTGCAGGCACAGACCCTAAAGAATAATTTATTTAATTGCATTTTGTCTTGAGAGAACCCTAGCAATGCTGCCTACTAGCTGTGTAAATATATTTGGAGGAGATAAGTACACGATCCCCATTGACCTCCTTTAGTCTCCTACTCAAACCTCTGTAAAGTGTTTTGACGGACTAGGGTTTGTGTCTACAACCTACAGTGTTACGGAGGTATTGATAACGGGAAACCCCCTTCTGCTTAAAAATGACGTCATTGGCTTCTCGTGACTCCACGATTGGACAAAACTTTCTCCTTGCAGCGACGTAATATCCAATCATCGGGAAGTGTCTACCCCTTTCCATGGCTGTGAAAAGCGGATTTGGTCTTCAGTAAACGTAATTAAATGATTTTTCTCAAGGCTTGCCACTTTGATTCGCCATTATTAATCAGCTTAATCGATGGAAAAAGAAAAATCAGAGTAACCGGTTAAGACAGTGTCAAAAAGATCGGACACGGCATGATATTAAGTAAAAATCTGGGCCCCGTCTTATAAAGAGTTGCGATTGATTCAAATCGATCTCAACACTGAGACTTATCTCAACTGTGCACTTAAGAGACAGGAGTTGAGATCACTCTCAAAGTTGCGATCGATTTGAATATCGCAACTCTTTTTATAAGACGGGGCACTGGTCACGATCACCTAACATTATGACATTATTTTGTCCTAAGACTCCCAAATCAGGGAATATTAGATCATACTATACATAAATGTAAAGAAACAACAGCAATGGCAGCAGCAGCAACAACAAAAATGGCACGATAAAGAAACATTACAACATAATAGAATAAGGACTTTCAGCATTTATTTTGTTCAAATTGAATCCACTTTTCACTTTCATTGAGAAAAAATGTACAACTAGACCTGCGGCGTATCCAATGAAGTCCAGGGAGTCGGTCAAACCAATCATTTTTTTCATAATGCTGAGTCTTTTTTTTTTTTAAACACACGCAACAATTTATTTTTTCAGTGTTGTTTTACCACATGTGTTATCTGTGCTACTCATAGTTATTAGCTTTCGGCATCGGGTGGATTTTCCTGCAATAATCGCTTATTTTTTGCTCTTTGTGCTCCGTTATTTATCTAGGCCATTGAAGGGGTAACCCGAACTATACCCAGCGCTGTCGCGACGGCGTCTGGTCGGGCTTGGGTAACCCCGACATCTGCTCCGCCGATGACTCCAGGCTCTATTTCGTCAAAGATGCACGGTTAGGGTCAGGGTTGCAATATAAGGTTTTAGGTTAGGTTTAGGGTTAGCGTTAGGATAGTGTTTGCTCTAGGGTTAAAATTCAGTACTCAGTTATAGTGTACGAAAATGACGCCAAACATTACACTCCAAAAATGAAATGTTGAATCACCATTTAACCCATTGGCTATTGGAACCATGTGGCTCCTGTATTAAGTCCTTTTATGCATTTTCATTAATTAATGATACTGTAATATTTATGTTGGGGAACCTGAATTACAAACTCCGCTTTCCAATGTTTCCCCCACAATACAGCTAGCATTTAAGTTATTCTTTCTTTTAAAATTTAAATTATACATTATGCCTGTATACCGGACCTATATTAACTATTATACAATATACTTAATTGTTGATTTATCTTATGCTCACATTGCTTTTGTAAAATGAATATTTTTGGTAATTGTGGAGATAATTGAAATGAAATGAATGAAATGAGAAAATAAGAATCAAGTGGTAAAAGGGTGGACGTGGAGGAGTGACTACATTTTCAAAATGTTAGATTAACACTTTGAACATGCTGGATTCAATAAAGGTGAGAATGCAGCATGTCGAATCCAGCATGTAAAAAGGGTTAATCTGACACTTAGAAAATGTAGTCACTCCTCCATCCCCGGTGTTGTCACTCTGTATTGACTTAGTGTACGCATGCATGATCGTTCGAAATTTCGTGTAAAAAGAGGTTTTTTAGCATGTTCGCGATTTTGAAAAAAAAGGGATTGTTTTCATGAGCTCGTACGCGAAATTGAAAAAGGTGTTTTTTTTCTGGTCCTTGTTTGCAATTTTCTGTTTTTGACTCAGACGTGAATTGAATTTGAAAGGGGTGGTTTAGTAAAAGTGTACTTGGAATGCGAAAAATATGAGTGCTTTTTAAAGGCCACTTTGTACCCGTCTTGTACCAAATAGGGGTAAAAATGGCTGGAAATGTACTTGAAACACCGCGAAAAAGGGGTCAAATTCTGGGTTGCCAAACGATCATGGTTACACCTTTGAATATAGATTGACAACACCGGGCCTCCACCCTTGAATGGTGGATCAACATTTAAGTTTTTAGGGTGTATCATAGTCGTTTGAGCATGTTTTGTACAACTCTTTAAGGCACTCATAGATTGGCCATGGTAACAGAACAACGAGACAAAACAGGGAAGTTAAGATCTGAAGGTGTATCCACAAGGAAAAATCCCGCAACTTTATCTTTGATTAAGAAAGACCTACCTATTTCCACTAGGAAGGTCATTACCAGAGTGAGAGGATTGACATTAGATTTATTTTGGTTTCCGGGACAGTTTCAAATTAACTTTTTAAAAAAGGTAAAAACATATTTCTGTATTGAATCAGGCACGTTTGACTATATCAGTGACACTTACATCCAGGGGCGTAGACAGCGGGGGGGGGGGGGGGATGAGGGGTATGCATCCCCCCACCTCACAAGGTGGGGGGGATGACATGTACAATCATCCCCCCAGGTTTTAGGGAAGGACAATAATAGTTATGATAATAATAATGATGATAATAATAATAATAATGATAATAATAATAATAATAATAATAATAATAATAATAATAATAATAATAATAGTAGTAATAATAATAATAATAATGATAATAATAATAATAATAATGATAATGATAATAATAATAATAATAAAATGATGATGATAAGTAATGTATTATCATTATTATGCTTATGATAATAATAGTTATCATCATCATCGTTAATGTGACTGAAATGACAATTACTCATAACTATAACGATCATTATTCTGATTTATGTAGTTATTTATATTACTTTGGGGTAAATTCGGCGCCGTCACAGTTTTTCTGAAGTGGTGTAACAACAAAATTAAAAAAAAAAAAAGATAAATGGCGTGGTGCAAATATGCAATAATGTGTGTCAGTCCATATTCTATATTCGTTTGTCATATTTTCTATTTATATCTGTGCATCATTGGCGTAAATCCTGGGGGGAAGGGGGATATATCCCCCCACTTCTTTCAGAGGGAGGATGGCGTGTACAAATATCCCAGACACACTTTTTTTAAGGAAGAAATGATATTTGAATTAATCAGTTAATAAATTTTTCAATAATCTGTCATAAACAACCATCATATTTTAGAATTTCTATTTGAAAATGTGATTTAAAACCAGAAAAGCACTTATTTTTGGCTCGCTCGCTTCGCTCGCTCATCACATCCAGAATTTTTGTTTGAAAATGCGAGTGAAAACCAGAAAAGTGGTTATTTTTGGCTCGCTTGCTTTGCTCGCTCATCATATTATAGAATTTCTATTTGAAAATGCGATGGAGAATCAGAAAAATGGTAAAAATTTGCTCGCTCGCTTCGCTCACTCGCAAGATAATCAAAATGTGTGTAAGGGGGTCTGTGCAGGTGGGTGAGGGCGTGTGTTTATACTTAAGTGTGAGTTCGACAGAAAAAAAAAATCCTTGATTTCTCGTGAATGGCATATCATCCCCCCCAGGTGTAAGAACCTGTCTACGCCACTGCTTACATCATAATTATTTCATATAATTTCACAGCATAAAATGGACTCTTTGAAACCGCAACAGACATGATACAAAATGGTCAAGGATTTTTTGCTCCTGCAAAAAAAAAAAATGAAAAAAAAGATCTTCATGCTTGGAGATTCACGGAGTCTGATTTAGGTATAAAACAGAGCTTATCATTAAATTAATATAGTTACATACATACATGTTGCATAATGAATAGACCGCACATTTCAAAGTCAGCACTTAAATGGACACGACGTTCTTGTTCGCCGTTTTAAAACCCCTATAAGTCATGCTGATCTCATATCAGTAACAATATTTGTTTCATTTACCACAATTTACAATGTTAAAAATTACATGTGAAATGCCTATTTCGTATGATATAATAAGACGCTATGTTTTGACCGAAACTGTTACCACACTGTGTCTCCGCCCCCGAGTTTTGTTTTCTTTTTTGTTTTCTGGAGAAAATCACGCCTAAATGTAACTCCGTCTAATTGTAGTAATAATTGAACCAAATAACTTGCTTAACTCTTTCACTAGATACGAAATTTGTTATTGGAGCGAAAATATTTCTTGAGTTATCGTTTTTTTTTTTTTTTTTTTTTTTTTACGTGAGAACATTTCCCGCGGAATTTCCCCAAGAACAGGAACTTGCTGAATCAAACTAATTCGCCAACACTATAAGGAATAATGAGATCTCACAGCCGATAGGATTCAAATAGAAGTTTGAGATCAATTTAATACGCAACGAGAGGTACGTAATTTATACTGCTATGATTGGCTTTAAAATGGGGGGGGGGGGGGGGGGGGGTAGGTCAAGGGCAAACTGTCAAACTCTCCACTGTCAAACCCCTACATTTTATAACAATATTCACTACAGGTGCTTATTAGAAAAAATAGCAATTTGTAAAGCCAAAGACAGTGAAGATTCAGCACACAGATAAATCATTGAATCAATAAAAGAAAGAGTGAAAAATAATTCCACATATAAAGTGAAATATAAAAAGCTAATGAATAAAATGAAATGCCCTTGCTTCCTCCCCACTCAGAAATTATTGTGTTGAAATTTTTTCATGACTCGTCAACGAACTTGGGATCTGGGGTTTTCTGAAAGGTGGCGCCCCCTAACTTGTTCAAATTTATGCATGTGATTTAAAAGAAATATTGAATGGGGAAATAGTTTAAGTAAAAAAAAAAAGCTTTTCGGGCCTATTTCAGTGTTCTTTCAATCCTCTGTTTCCTATCTCGGGACTGACCATTTGGCGCGCAGGATTTGAATCTTTGGGATCATGATTTCGAATAGTGATTTTAGTATACACGGTTAAAGCATAACCCCTAATATAATGAAGTTGGTTTTAAAACGCCCCCATTTGAAAGAAATCTCACTTTTGGTACTGGAAATTTTATCATCGTACGCCGGGCTTTGTTGCAAAAACCGGCGAAATAAATATAACTTTAATTTGAAAAAGGTGAAGAACAAATATAAATAAAAAAATTCATAATGTGTGCATCAATGAAGTAGCCAAAAGAGGGTATGGACCCTCATATCGAAGAGTGGGGAAGGGGGGGGGGGGGCAAAATAATGACAAGAGGGTGTGGGAGGCCATAAGATCTGGTGCCTGCTGAATGGCTAAAATACACCCTCCAGCAACAACTCCGCCTGTTCTTCGCGATCAATTTCCTATGTCCAATCAAATTCTTCAACACAGTGGATCCAACACCTGTCTCTAATCCCGAACTCCAATGAAAACCAAAGGCGTGAGTCTCGATAATCAACTAACTAAAACAGAGATACGTCGCAGAAGGAAAATGTTGGGCCAAGCATGCACGTCCCTCATCTTGAACATCGAGTATAATACATCGTTACAAATTCCCGAAAATAATAATCATCGGCGTAAATCCGGGGGGGGGGGGGGGGATGGAGGGGTGGAAAATATATCCCCTCACTTTTTTGAAAGGGGTATGGCGTGTACAAATATCCACTTTTTAAGGAAGAAGTGATATTTTGATAATCAGTAAAATTGTTGGTAATCTGTCATAAACGACCATCATATTTTAGATTATCTATCTGAAAATGCAATTAACCAGAAAAGTTGTTATTTTTGGCTTGCTCGCTTCGCTCGTTCGCAAAATAAAAATCAAAATGTGTGTAAGTCTGGTGTGGGTGGTGATGGTGTGTTTATACTTAAGTGTGAGTTCGACAGAAAAGAAATTGGCAAAAAAGTTGATCATCCCCCCCCCCCCCCCACTCCTCCAAGTGGATTTACGCCAGCGATGATAACTGAAGAGCAAAGTACTCTTGCTTCCAAGTATCTATGCATGACAGCATTGATTTTAATTTGTGATAAAGTATATTTCACATTTGCGACCTTCAAAGAGATCATTACCACACAACACTGCTTCTAATAAACTGATGGCAAAGTTATTGTTTTACATGGACATAAAAATGAATGGAAAGTAATTTTAACAGGTGATAGAATATAATTCATGTGTACTTGTTTTTAAAGAAGCCCTTATCATGGAGAATGCAGGATTAAACAAACAAAAGACAAAGTGTCTTGTTAGAATTTTATTACTCATAAATTCATGAATAGCTTCACATGATAAGTTATGTATTCATACAAAATACTAACTCTTACAAAATGGGAAAAGGATGCTGACTAAAAACAAACAAATCATGATTCATGTTCAACATGTATTTACACTCGATCCCAAAAGAAGTGATTTCCAATAGACTAGGTATTCAATCCGACATAACTAATCTATATTGAATAAAATGTGATTTTCCCTTGAATGTTAAAAGCATAGATCCATATGTCCAATAATATCCAAGTAATAATTATAGTTAGTGGTAAAGCCATTGGGAAATTTTGCATTATGCACTCTGAAATTATAATTTGCTCATTTGCTACTATCCTAATGAAATCATTCATTCATGTATCATTTCATACTAACATCAGGGCAATTCTTCAATCTTGAATCTCTTCACACATGAGCTTACAATGGGCTCTGCTCATTCTCAAGATAGTGTTTCAGACCATGGAATATACAATAACTTTAGATATGTTTTACTGGCAGTTATCAAATCAACTTCATTTTGTCTTTCAGTATATTTTATGTTTGTTCAGACAGTTCTGCTATTCATCATAAACTCTTTGTGCACTGGGCCGTGAACCCCTGCGGACTGAATTTTATGTTACAAAAATACGAAGGTTAGAAATTTCACAAGAATTTGTTTTTGTGCCCTCCTGATAATGAGCACATGATGATTTTACAAGCTGCTTACAACAAAGTGTGTCTGAAAAACAAAATACACATTGCACAAACAACCTACCTCTTTAGAAATGATTCACCTCATTGAAATACAGTTGTCTATTTTTCAGATGAAATCATGTCACAGAGACCATCTCTAATACTACGTTTCATAAGAAAATTACATCTCATTAGAAATATTCAAAGCATACATACATGTACTTTTAGTGCACACACCTACATGAATCTTAAACCAAATGAAAGGCACATAAGGCATTTGCAATAAATGCAAATCAGCACATAATAATCTTGCATGAAATGATGGAGGGAAAAGCATATTCTAAAACAGATGATGACGTGACTGTATCGTCTGTTCAGAGCCAGAAGGGCGTTAATTCATATCAGTTTATACAGACTTAATGCCCTTCTGGCTTCAAACAGATGGTATGATAAATGGAATGTGTAATAAACTAGAAAGTTAAATTTCTGGACAAACCCACACACAGAAACCAATCTTTTAAAGACATGATTAGTTCATAGAGATAGAAAGTTAAAGATATTTAGTACAAGAACATGATTTAAATGATAAATATTTGTACGAATCTACAGAAGTACTCTTCAATCTCCAAAGTTACTACCAAATTCAGATTTAAGTCAGCAATCACTTTTATAAAAGGCAATCCGAGGGAATTTGTCTCATATGTTAAAAACCAAAGCATAGATTTTATTACACCTCACGACTGTAATAAGTTGATAGTTCAACTACAATCTAAATCAGAACAAATTACAAGAAATTCATTGTTTCCATGTTTACTATGTTCTTAGTTTCATGCAACTTGAGAACTCATGGGACACAGTATGACCAAATACCATGGACTTGCTGAAAAAGACCACCTCTATAATGTAAGGACCTCCTTTTGTTTGTTTCCCTGAAAACAACCTTACTCTGACAGTTCTGTCTTTTAAGGAAAATGTGTAAAAACACTTTCCCTTTCTCCCTTGAATGGTCTCTCTCACTGAAATGCCTCCAAAACAGACTGTATAAAGTAAAAACCTACTTATAAACAACCACTAAACAAAAAGATCATCTCTAAAGTGCGCTTGTTTTGTTTCCATTATCTGTTTGCATACAATTTGATTGCAGTATAAAATGCAATTTACATAGACCTAGTCCAAGTGGTTACAGTTCATTATTCCGAAGGTTTGTTTTTCTGAAGGTTCGACAGTCCAAAAATGAAAAAAGATTTGTTATTCCGAAGGTCCATTAATCTGAAAACGAAATAAGGTTCGTTACTCCGAAGGTTCGTTAGTCTGAAAATGAAATAAGGTTCGTTAGTTCAATGGTTATTTTCGAACTCACGAATCTCATTTCATTTTCGGACTATCGAACCTTCGAAATAACGAACCTTCCTATCTTCCTATGGAAAAAGAGTCTTATGTCTTAATGGGATCTTCTTTGGTTGTAAGGTTTTCAATGTCCTAAAGACTATTTTAGTCTGTATTCACTTTCTATGCAGGTTTTGATAGTTCTCAGATTTTATTCCTTGACATATTCAAATAAACTGCTCAGATAATTAAACAAACGAGACTATATATGATACAGAACTTTCATCAGTTGGGGATAACTGGGGGTAAGTGGGGGTTGGTAGAAGCTTGAACTACCAAAGTTACTATGGCCATGTTTATATGAGTTAGAATCTCTCTTCTTATTTTGCTTGTAAAGTACTATTAGGAAAAAAGGAAAACCTTTTCACTGTCATAAATATGCTATGCATATGTGCAAGGCACTGTATGATAAACATTTGTTATAAACTACTTTATAGAATATTATAAGCTGAATACCTTTACTTAGTAAACTCTACACAACACCAATGTACCTACTACCTACAATTCAAAAATGCATTTAAAAGAAAGAAGGAAAGAAGTAAAGAAAGGAAAAATGAAAAACACTGTTGTTTCACCTGTAACTAGTGAGATATAAAACAATTTACATGATATTCAAAAGAAAAAAGAAAGAAAAAAGAAAACAAATACAAATTCTCTTGAAACATAAAGTTCCAACCATTATGTTTTATCCCAAATAAAAAAATGTTACACGATTTGGAGTATCAATAATGGACTTTTTTTAAAAACGTCATCCATCGCCTAATGTGGCTAATCCTGTACCTCCCTTTCCCTCAGCATAACAGCTTCATGCCGATGAAGGCTAGTTCACACATGCCTCCGTGAACTGCCAAGATTACATCAGGAGTCTGTAAAGAATACTGTGCTTCAAATTCTGCATCTTCTAAAACATGCAGGTACATACATGTAGAACCTTTGTTGTGTCCCTCATTTCTACCTGCTACTCATTTTAACAAACAACACCCCCCATACACACAAAAGATCCAATATTTCACCATGGCATGTGTAAACGAGCCTCAAGGACGGTTAATACATGACATGGTAAATTGATTTAGCAAAAAAATTTGTGCAGTAAATAAAACTATCTTAAGTGTAAATAAATGCCCAGTGAAGGTGAAAAAAAAAAAGTGTATGCAACAAAGGCCGCTATTAAAGATTGATCCTCTATTTGTGAATTATCAGTCCCAGAAACGTGTAGCTGCATAGCGCACTATGCTTATCGTTGCTGGGGCGACAAAACCTTGTATATCAAAAATGTTATTTGTTCAGGAGAGCCAAAAAAGATGGCTGCCTTAGCATTACAGTCAATGGAGGAGGAGGAGGTCAAGTTTTGTTTATCAGTGTTGGCCTAATCCTTGCAGATGGGCATGTGAGGGTTTGACAATATATTTTATGTTTTCCTAGTTATAAGATTATGAAAAGAACTAAATTTCACCAAAAACTGAGCTACAAGGTTTTGTCACCCCAGTGACATTATGTTGGTTTACTTTGCTGAGCCATTAGTCTCTTTCATGTAAGAAGTTGGCTTACCATGTCACATGCAAACAAGGCTTAATACTACTACTACACAAACACACATTCTCAGGAGTTAAGAGTTTGGAAGGTTTTCTTAGAGCTCTTCTTTTGGCAGCTTGGATCTGAGGTAGGTCTCTAGTGCTTCCAGTGTCCTGGTGCCAGAGTGTTTCTCTGCCATCTGTCCATCTTTGAAGAGAAGGAGGGTGGGATAACCCTGAACCTGAGGGAATGGAAGGGGGGAAACATGAGAAAAAGTCACTGATATGAATGGTAACACTTTGACTGGGAGAGACCAGAGTTACAAAAATTCTATTTTGCACAAAGGTATGGAAACAGGCCCTTTTTTCATAATCGATAACCTGTACCACATGTATTGTTGGCTTCCAAGATTGGCTGATCATATTCAGAAGCATTTTTTTTTATATTCGACAAATCAGCGACTTCAGATTATTGTGATATATTACATAGCCTATATAGATTCAAATCAGTGATTGGTCAAAATACCATCATGTGACTACAGCTGCAAGGATCCCAACTGTTATATTTTGGTTTTGACGTCACCTCGGTCAATATAACAGCGTTACATTCACCGACGTGACGTCACTCATTGCATAACTATGCTGCGTAGTCTTGTGTGTACACATAGTATGCATGATGCATGCGCTAGCTGTATTTTTTTTCATTGTTACGTAGGTTTATTTTTTCACAGCAGAGCTGTAGCACAGCAGGCAGTGCGAGTTAATGAAGTCAATAAAAATTGACCGTGAATTTTAAACTTTTAACAAACGTAGCCACGGCAACTTCTCCGCTAGTCGGTTTCAGTCCTTCGATGAGGAGGAAATGACAGAAAAGTTTAAAGGACACCCAAAGCACCACTGCTTCTGTACAATGGGCCGTCGTATAGACCTACAGAAGCAGTGATGAATTCATCCATTAACATAACTCGTCAATAGTCTGATGGCAAATCTATATAAAGTATATAATATAACAGATATTGCCTGGTATATCTCTTTAATAAATGCCATTTCATCTCCCCTCCGAATTTATATTTTTCCCTCGGGACAATATTTTCCCTCAGCGCTGCGCACTTCAGGGAAAATGTAATCCCTTGGGAAAAAAAAAAAAAAAAGGCAACTATAGCTTTATAGTGCAAGGTGTTGATGCCTATGATAGTACTGTCATGGACCAGAATAATCATGTTGTGCAGTGGAATCAGACTGATCAACTTTCTAAGCTTCCTACCAACACCTCCGTGAATTTTTTGCATATTTGCTTCAATACTGCAAATTGACTCTGTAATGAATGGCTATAAAGTGCAAGCAAGATGGTTATGTGCAGGGACTCTATGTGTGGCAGCTAGCAGAGCTTGCCCCAGTGTGCTGATTTGTCAAGAAAGCTGTTGACCAATCTCCCAGAATCAACACGCTAGAGTGATTGTTGCAAATGAACCAAATGAGGGCGCAATGATTGTGTAATGTGAGAATTGAAAGATTGAAAGTACCGGTAGATTTGAATTAATCAAGTAATGAAGGAAAATACCCCCCAAAAGTCATACTTGTAAAAAAAAAAAATTATAAGTGAGCACAAGAGACATCAGGCTCAAATTTCAGATGGCCACCTATTCAGCATTATACGGTTTTAAGAACTCTACATACAATCCAAATTTCATGCTTTTATGGAAAAAGAGCACAATTCCTTCACTTTTCAGCACTAATCTGTTGGACTAGAATGAGATAGTGATATCTTACATTATGTTTCTGGCAAAGAGCCTTTTCTGTCTCTAATGTGCAGTCCACCTTTCCAATGGTGACATCTTTCCTGCTATCAAACTTCTCAGCCAATTGGTCCCATATAGGTACAAGCTTCTGGCAGTGTGGGCACCTACACAAATAAAAAAAACCAAACAACAACAGATAAACAAAGAATGAAGAAAATAATTTGCAAACTTGTATTGATATGTACACAACTGGACAGAAAAATGTACACTTACAGATATTTTCTATCATCAGCTTTCAATACAGAATGTAAGCATTATGCATGGGCAAAGAACAAATGTTACTATATCATCTTTTCAATATTAATCTATCATAGAATGAGATTTGTTATAACCTGGGCTAGGGTCTACAGAAAATTGTGTGTTCTACTAAAATCAAATAGTAATAACTGGTTAACATGGAACAATATTACAGCAAAATATGTACTACTAATCTTCAGCTCAACAGTTCATTAAAAGCAAATAGCTACATGTACTTTCCATGTCATTTTCTTCTTGAAGCTGGTAGACTGAAATCATCATTGATTTGTAACCATCTATATTTCCCTTTTCCACAGGAAATCATCATTGGTGAATTGTATGAATCCACATTTTCCTTTCTAACATTAATAGTCCCTAATAAAAATTATTAAAAATACTTAATTTCAAATCTATGATCGTGACAGATTCAGATATGATCCTTGGTTTTTCTTTCGGTTGCAACATGTTTGTAAATTCTACAGAGAGACATGACAGCTTCTTGAAAGGGAGTAGATCGTACATGTAAATTGACTACCGGTACTGTGATTGACTTATATGATTTATAAACAAAGAAACTGAAACCCAAACCTGAAAAGGTCAAAAGTGCATTGGTTTATGAGATTAGGAAACTAAAATTTTCACAAGTTCAGTGGCACAAAGTTTACTACTAACACATAACAGCTATATTTGAAATACACACATAATATCCAAAGTAAAGGACTATATTGCAAACATAGTTTTGTGGGGCTAAACCCTTACAACTTAGACTGCTATAAAACCCTAATCAAAATAATTATTCATTTTACTTGAACAATTATGTTTCCATTTTCTAATAACAGGATAAAACAGAATGTGTGTTTATGCTCCTCATACGTGTATTACTTACCATGGTGCATAGAACTTAACAAAAGATGTGCCTTTCGCTGTCTGTGTCACAAAGCTATTCGCTGACATAACTACAACCTGCGGAGTAAAAAACAGTACAGTAAAAGTACACTACTCTTTCTTAAAAGTCATCTTTAAAATGTCGGAAGGGCGTCGATGTATGGATGAAAATGTAATTTATTTTTCATGTATTAGGTTCACTAAACAGGAAATTTTTAAACCTTAATTCAAACTCGAAATCAGCTGTTGAACTTAAAACAATTCTGATATAATATAGGCATGTATTAGAGAGAGAGAGAAACAGAGATCAATCCCCTGCAAATTGCTACCAGGTCACCTGCAATGTAAATTGCACATTCCTCCGTGTTTACAAATTTGGGCCCAGAAATTATCCATGTTGATTTCTTGTAGCTTTCTTCAATCACGTAACTTACAAATTGTCAATTGCCATTCCTGAGACCCTGCTTGTGTATATTTCAGTTGAGCTATGTCCTGTGGTAATCTACAACCTGTCAATCAAACTTTACCAAAGAAGTTGAATGACCTAGTTCCCCCTTAAACCAGCTCAAATTCAATGACACTGTAATAGAGGGTACAAACTTTGATCTTCTTTTTTATATGAACAACTTTAACAATTCAGTTTCATTTTCAACCATTTTCAGTTTTTTGGTATCTATATAAGTTTGTGTTACTCATTAATTATTTTTGTTTTTAGTTTTGTTTCTCTGTACTCTCTCCTCCGCCATATTTATGACACAGACATCTTGATCAAATTAATCAGCTCTTTAATTAACTCATTAATTATAGAAAATGAACAACAATCATACAGGAAATATTATACTTGATCAAACCTGTCTATTTGGGTACTCCTAGGGAAACAGAAAAAAGTGGTTCATATACCGCATATCGAGGAATTTCTGCACATAAACCACACCATAACAACTTCAAGTGACCCATACCAAAAGCGCCCCCTAAAATTGTGCAATTCAACGTAGAAATGCCCTGACAATCCACATAACGAAAGGAAAATCATTCTCTCTACAGAGAATTATTCTGCTGGTAGTAAATACATTTGAAATGTTGCACCGAAAAGGAACAGGCATCAAATGAGACAGTAGGGACATAAATGCACCAAACTTTCATTAATTTGCTCTTAAAAATGTATGGTAATAACACAGGATTGTTACAGTGTACCAATCACCAAAGACACATTGTTACAGTTCATTATTCCGAAGGTTCGTTAGTTTGAAATTGAAATAAGGTTCGCTATTCCAAAGGTTCCTTAGTCTGAAAATGAAAAAAAAAGGTTCATTATTCTGAAGGTTTGTTACTCTGAAAATGAAGTAAGGTTCAGGTTCAGGTTCAGGTTCAGGTTCAGGTTTTATTTCCAATATAACACAAGACATAATAATTTTTTTTTCTTCTTTTAAGCAGAAATATCGTAAATAAACAAACATACAACATTTTTTCCTCTAATTAACATCAAAAACAAATTAAATGTCTGCTTGACATAGTGTAATAAAAGAAAAAAAAAATGATATTGGAAAAGAGAAATCCACAAAAAAGCAATGCTTGTAGTGACGTGGATTCCTCAAGAAAGAAAAAGGAAAGTAAAGAAAAGAAAACAGAAGAATGTGTGATACAGGAGTAGGTGAAACGGCAGTATATATTACAGTTGCAGATTCAGTCACACAGTGAGGACTCCGCCAGATGAACGATGCGTTGCGCATTTGAGACAAAGAAGAGAAAGGACAATAGGAAAAGAGAGAAATAAGACAAGATAACATAAGACAAGACAAGACGAAAGAGGGACAAGACAAGAAAAGACAAGACAAACAGACAGGAAACGCAAGGGGGAAAGAGGAGAAAATAGCAAGAAATTAAAAAGAGGAAATGGGAGATGGGCTGCCACAGACCACCATGATATAACATGACCGACAACCAGACTGAAATATAAAAAGAATAGACAGGTGGGAATTCCGTATGTATAGGATAGTGCGATGACCTAGATTAGACGTAACCAAAATTGAAATCTCAGTTCCAATGTTAACTGTTGTAAGAATGGAGCAGGAAAAGTTTGAGCTTATGTTTAAATGCATTCAAAGAGACACGTGGGATAGTTATGGTAAGATTGATTTTTAAGGAACATGGCATCAAAAATATGGGGAAGAGCATTATTATTATAGCTGTACATAAATTGCCCTAACTGGAATAAATACAGGTCTCTGACTTTCAATATTTTACTCTCAAAGAACAACGGATCCGTGTGTGAACGGAAGGCAGAGCTATGAATAACACGAAGTGCCTTTTTTTGCAAAAGTAACAATCTGTCCAATAGATATTGATGGGTTCGTTGATTCGGTAGTTATTTTCGGACTAACGAACCTATTTCATTTTCAGACTATCGAACCTTCGAAATAACGAAGCTTACTTCATTTTTGGATTAACAAACCTTCGGAAGAACGACCTTATTTCATTTTCGGATTAATGAACCTTCGGAATTACAGACCCTTTTTCATTTTCCGACTAAAGAACATCTAGGTATATGCAATTTGAATGTTTCAGAATAATGAACCTTCGGAATAACGAACATCACCCAGACACATTGCCCTGCATGTCAGAAATTCATGGACACTATACGTCAGTATATATTAAAAATGTGAGCTTTGAACATAACATCTATAAAGAGATAAAGAAGAGTTGCAAGTTCAGATATTCTCTCAATTAATTGAAAGCGACTAGTGAGATAGATAAGCTGAAATATGTGCATGTGAGGACATGAATCAGTGTTTATGGAATTTGAATGGCCCTTCGACTATGTAAACCCTTATTGTGTAGTCTTATTTTATCCTTTTTCTTCAAACTCAATAACTATCAAGCCCAAGAAGGAAGGGTAAAGTTGTTTTTTTTTGGGGGGGGGGATTATTTCACATGTAATAGCTGGACACAAATTATTTTTTTCAGGTAATTGGTACACTACTAAAAAACCAACCCCCCCCCAAAAAAAAACCAAAACCCCCCCTCCCCCCCCAAAAAAAACACTCCATGTAGTTTGGGCAGAGATATACACCTTAGCTGTTTTATCTTTATGTCGTGCAAAAAATGCGTCGGGAACACAAAATATAAAAATGTAAACATTAAAATGTCTATTTTGACATAGTGGAAATTTTTTTTAGCAAAGATCATACAAGAAGATTGTATATCAATTTACAAGGTCTACATGCTACCCGAGAATTTATCAATCATTGTTTGAAAAATTTGATTTTCAATAATTTTCCATTTTGCGTTCCGAGCACGTTCTTTTGCACAATGACACAGAGATAAGATGCCTTAGTTAGGCTAGCAAACTCACCTTTGATTCTGCAGTTGGCTGTTCTTTAGGGGGTTGTTCTTTCACAGGCTCCACCTTAACTGCATCCTCTGAGCCAGGAAGGGGTGTGGCTTCACTCTTGGTCATCTTGCTGACATACTCCTTCAAGGCAGCATGGTCACGTCCACCCTTGTAAGAATCAACCTGCGGAATGTTGATGAAAAACAGGACAGTTTTGGTTCTTGTTCACAACTTAAATGAAATACACACACACACATCACTGAAAATTATGAAATTTCAAAAATGTTAAAATCATAACAAACTTTAATAATAAAAATAGAAATGCTAACAAGGAAATTCAAGCAAATCATAACATTGTTACATTTTAGAAATTCAATTAATTAGGTATCCTTCATTTCCTCTTGATATTGTGATATTCCTACATGGCGAAACAACATTTTTTTAATCCTTTACTCTGTTTATAATGCAGGGTTAGGATAAGTATTGTGGTTTCATTTTAGACAAATTTAGGATTTGGGTAAGATTCAGAGTTAAGTAATTCATCTACTGCAGGAAATTCACTATGGAAACATTGTCGCGAAAGCAAGTGTCCTAGAACTTCTTCATATTGGCAATATGAAATATGAGAAAGCTCATGAATGACTCTCTGTTATTCATTCATTTTATCAAATTATTGATTGCTTTTATATTTTTCTGCATTTACTGACTGATTTTTCTACTTTCATCTATCTTTTACATTTAATTCTATCATCATCATGATTACATTATTCTTCTTTCTTGGGGAAGGGAGACTACACCTGTCTCCAAAACTGCATTGAAGATACACTTACAGCCTCTCCATCTTTGAAGAACTTGAGTGTAGGATATCCCTTCACTCCATATTGATCACATACTGTTCTATGTGCTGTGCAATCCACCTGTGAGAAGGCAACAAACAACAATCACACTGAAATGCATGCAAAACAAGTATGCCCAAACTGACAAATAACAGTACCGGCATGGGACTGCACTCAAGTAGTAACCATTCTGCACGTACATGTACTTCTTTTGTAGGTGTGACTACATTCTAACTTCTGTGAAAAGCATCAGAATGACAATGTCTTTAATTTTTTCTGACATAACAATTCAACACACTTACGAAAATTTTTTGGATGAGATCTTCATTATACAGTACTTTAATTTTTTTTTTTATATGAATGCTTTGATCTTGAGTAATGCTGGAAAATGCAAATACTTCAAAATTTTTAGACTAAGAACAACAAAAATGGCACCTAATTTTCACAAATTAACAATTCATAATAATTATGAGTTAGAGCAACTTTTATTCTTCCAATTTTATACCTGAATAATTTGTAGTTTCTAGTGAATTATTTTTCAGTTTAGTTGAGGTTCTTCTGTGGCAGTTTCATGCAAACAAATGGTTTATTTTATGCAAATCTGACAGTATACAAATAGCGAATAGACATGAGAGCGATGGTACGAGATTTCGCATGAGGTGAAAGAGTGACCTTCTATTCAACAAGGCGAAGCCGAGTTGAATAAAGTTACGTTGCAATCTTTCACCGAATGCGAAATCTCGTACCATTGCACGAATTACAATATTCGCTATTTGTATTGTACAACACCTCGAAAGTCTGAGAAATTGATGCAAATCAAGAAAAACAATAACATTTTGGTTCAGAAAGTAAGATTTAAAAAGCAAAGAAAAAAGTTCCCACTGCAAAATGCCTAGCCAGCCTGGCTGAGTAGCGTGTATCTTGTGTAGCGCATATCCTAGTGCGCGACATGCGTGCTCTGCATGCCTGCAACAGTGGATACACGTGCGGCGCAAGTTAATTTTGATGGCACAACTGTGCAATGGTACATTTCGCATGGTACGCATGCAATGGTACGAATATTGCATGTTTAGCTCACATAGACTTGCATACAACAAGCTGAGTAGGCGTTGTACAATACACAGTCAAGCTATGGGGAAAGCCCAATGCCTGATTTTGTTCTATCAAATCCTGATTCAAATTTCAATAAATTACGACAACTTGCCATTTAAAACCTACAACAACCTTCAATGTTACCTTAGCAATTGTCACAATGTCGCTATGCTGGAACCCTTGGGCAAGCTGCTCCCATGTTGGGGCAAGTCGCTTGCAGTGGCCGCACCAGGGGGCATAAAACTTGATGAAATGGTTTCCTTTAGCTACATGATCCTTGAAAGTGGCTTGGGTGAGCTCATAAAGACCATGCTTGGCTTCAGGGGTCTGGGGAACCTCAGCCTCCTGTCAGGAAAATAGGAACAGAATGACAAAGAGTAATCATGAAAAGCTCAATGATTTACCATTAATACACACAAACACACACACATGAATAGAAAACATGGTGCACTCTTTTTGTAAGCATGAGATATCAAAATAAAACAGTACAGGAAAGTATAATCTCCACTAAGTAAAGAGGAATTGGAGCTGACCTTTTTCACAAGTTTAGGTCTACAGTAACCAATGGAATGAATCAGAGACACAGTGCAATTGCATGTGACTATAAATGTCCTCTCATGATGGACTTCACTAAAACTCAGAACCTAATTAACTCAAGCTGCATGTGGGTATTTCAAGTTTATATACCATCTGGGGGTGTTTCATAAAGCTGTTCATAAAGTTACGTATGACTTTACAAACGACAAGAATATGGCAAGCCAAATGGGATTCTCAGTCATTATAAATCGCTTCAGCTAAAGTTGAAACATGCAGATGTAGAATAACATAACTATTTTTTACTAATTGCAAAGTATATATTTTGCCACTAAGGTATTCAGTGGAGATCATGGGAAATATAGTCACAATTTACAGTTTTATGAAACACCCCACTGGACTCTCTCAGCTCCATTGGCCTTCTGCCAGCCTGGTGATGCATAGCTTTTCGCATCTTGCTCGAATCAATGCCCTTCTGCCAGTCAGGCAATGAATTGTTAAAAGAAGGTCAATTGCCCTGTACAGGCCACCTCACATAGTAAAACCAACTCCAAATAGATTTTCAAAGAAATTGACACAAATTACAGAGAAAACTTTTAGATATGTAAAGTCTTTTCTTCTGGTCCCCATTGTTAACGTAACAGTACAATTGATATTGCAGAGTGGCATGAGTCTTCTAGTGACCGAAAAGCCCAGGTCAGCCGTAACCACATGGGCGATATATCAGTAGCATCAAATGCAAGTCTAGTTAACCTTCCTGACTCCAAGGCTTAAAATATTTTAGTGTACAATTTTGCTATGAACATCTATGTGACCATTTGGGATCTCAGTTAGATAAAAATTCATATCTTGGACATTGCTTTTCATATGAAATTCCAAAATGCTTCAAAATCCAATCATCGTCTGGCTACAGGAAGTGTTGATGTGGCCTAGCTAAAGTACATGCACGTGTCATATGAAAGTTAACACATGTTGCTTACCTGTGGGTTCAACTCATCTTGAATGTATTTATTCAGTGTGTCAAAGTCTCTCTTGCCCTTGTACTTCAGAGGGTCTTTGTCTTTCTTGTAGAGCTTGAGGGTGGGGTATCCAGTGACACCATGATCGGAACATAGCTTGGTCTCCTCCGTACAGTCAACCTGATCAATGATTGAATTCAAATGAAATGAAATTTAAGATTAGTTTTATTGATACATCACTGCATCATGCATTGCAATGGTTTATAAGGCAGATAAACATAAATTTCAAATTGAAGGTTCTTGTCTTTCTTGAAGAGATTGATGGTTGGATATCCAGTGATACCATGATCAGAACATACATGTAGCTTGGTCTTCCCTGTACAGTCAACCTAATCAGTTATTAAATCTAAGTCAAATCAAATTTGATATTGGTTTTATTGTTATATCACTGCATTATGTAGCAGACAAGTTTATAAGGCAGATAAAAAAGACATTTCCAAGGTACTTTGTTTTTCTTGAAAAGCTTGAGCATGGGATATCCAGTGATGCCATGACCAGAAAGTAGCTTTGTCTCCTCCATACAGTCAACCTGATCAATGATTAAGTGCAATTATATCAAAGCTTTTGTCATCTTTTCATATGGCTTGCACTTGAATTTTGATTAATTGCTAAAAAGATATTTCAAAGGTTCTTAATCTCTTTTAAGCTTGAAGGTGGGTATCCAGTGACACCATGATCTGGAAAGCATTTCATGAAGAGTTTTGTCAGTGATTTTCACTGACAACTATTACAAGCTACTGAAAATCCTTGCATCTGGGGAGTGTTTCATGAAGGGTTTTGTCAGTGATTTTCACTGACAACTGTTATAAGCTACTGAAAATCCTCGCATCTGACTGGCTGAGAGCAAATTAGTCAGTGAAAATCACAGACAAGACTCTTCATGGAACGCTCCCCCGAAGACAGCTTGGTCAACCTCACGTAATCAACATGCTCAATGATTTACAGAAATTTACTTTCTTGATTACTTGAATTTTACTTGAATAATGTAATTCTTCGTCAAACATAATAAAAATCATACATGATAAGTGAACATGTAATGTCAAATATAATCAAATATAAACATTTTATATAAGGATAAATTGCTTAAATCAGGAAATAAAGGGAGATGAAGTGAAAGTTGCTTTCAGTCAACTCAGGGAAACTAACTAACACACAATAAAAATAGACCTGACTGGATTATGTGATTTGCTGGACTCGAATCACAACTACGGGAAAAGAAAATCTTACCTTTGCTAGGGTAACAATACTGTCCTCTGCATTGTTATATTTTTCACTCAGTTGACTCCAAACAGGTGCCAACTTCTTACAGTGACCACACCTGGATAGGAAAAAAATAGAAGACAAAAACTAGATAAAAAAAACCTTGCAACTACAGAAAATTAGAAAAATTTTTAATATTTGGCCATAAACAGCTAATATATATACATGTACCTGCTTATTACTTCTAGTTGCACAGCGCCCTCTACGTTGTACCTCCACATGTGATGGACTTGGGTACATGTATTCACATCACCATTTTTTGGTGTGTGTTTTACGTGTTCCCAGGGCGACATTTTTATCCTATCTTTATTTGTATTCTTTTTTTTTCTGACCATTGTAATTGTTACACATTATTCATTATATGATGTACATGTATTCATTATTATATGTACTTCTACTTATGTAAAGTCACATGGACTGGAAAAGAAGACCTTTGGGTTTAGTTATTTAATTAATCTTTTTCTTTTCCAGGCATCATGTGACTCTCCTTATATTCTACTATTGTTTGTATTTGTTTTTTTTGTTTGTTGATTCTGCCAAATAATAATAATAATAACAATAATAATAATGCCTTCAAAGTGTGGACCTGGGAGCCATACATGTAAGTTTGGGAGTCGAGCAGTACCTCCTGAAAGAGTCATTGGTAATTGTGCTCTATGGATTGTATGACAAATACCCCAGCAACCACTGCTTGGAATAATGAACTTTATTCCTGGACCAAACACTATAACGAGCCCTACCCCTAACGCTAAGCGTAAAGCCTATCGCACACTATATGATCCCACTGCGACCTGATTTTCGAGCAGATGACATTTTGCATTACATATGTAAGCTTAAACAAGTCAAATTATGAAAACCAGAGACAAGCTTTAACCTTAAAACCATATTGCAACCCTGGCTGTAACTGGTATCTTTGATGAAATAAATCCTGCAGCAAATGTCACTACAGCATGTCGGGTCACTGCTGTCAGGGGGTGTGTTTATTGAGGGTAACTGTACTGAGGGCTAATAAGTGACCCAAGTTTGGAACTAGCTTACCCGTTACCCTTGAAAAACATGACGGCAACTTCATTACCGAATTAGCGTACCAGACTTGAGTTCCACAAAAAAGGGGGGATTTGATTACCTGTTGAATGAGATCGGCAACTCAAGTCGTGGCAATAAACACAACGCAACTTTGGTCATGTTTTGTTTGGGAACTTTGGACTCCTGTTTCCGGATCAGATAAAAAGTAATAAGCCCGCCAGATCTGACCTTTACTGCTAGGCCATCTTGCAGCTGGGCATGGGCTCAAGGGTTTTGGGAACTCAGATTGCGACGATAAACAAGACATCCAGAGAGACCACCCGCTTTGAGTGTGATTTGTGTTCGCGACTCAAATATCCATTTCTAATTTCTAGAAAACGATTCCTGCCGTTAAACACACCTTGAGAATCTCAAATTGAAGAAGGTATCCTAAAGCTGATGATTTCAGAGTGAAAAAGGCCCCACTGAGGATTCTAAAAGAAAAAAAAAATCTTACTCCATGTTGTCTGGTCTATGAAAGACCAGTTTAGGTTCTGGCCCTCTCTTTTTTATACTTTGTGTATCTCCTACATTTCACGGCCTTACCGCAGAAAGGCCACTAACGCGCATGTGCGCGAAATATAGGTTTTCGAGAAAAACGCAAAGTTACTCTATGTTTTAACCTTACTTTGAGCTTTTAGCAGCTAGTGTATTATTTCTCCGTCCTAGCTGTCAAAATTTCTGACAGAGCATGGTTTTTTTCTTCAACGATATTTTGTGATTTTATTTAAAACACTCAAAAGGTTTTCTATTCATAAGCATTTTATCCTTAACGCCTTTATTCCGGGAACAAAATGCACAAGTACCTAAATCCAGTTCCCGGAGAAAGGACGCTAACCTGAATCGGTCTATGCGTGTAAGCACATTGAACAAGGAAGCAGTTTGGAATTCATGTGCCCGCGTCATTTTACTTTTTGGCTTATTACGTCATAATGACATCAAATTGAGGTTCGAGAATGGTTATCAGAAGAAAGAGCAAACATTTCTCAGTCATTCTAAGAGAAAATCTGAAAATCAAAATTTCTATCCGAAATTTGTGTTATCGGCCTTTCTGCGAGAAGGCGATGATTTGTAGTTATTTTCATCCCAGTTTTAATTACTGAGACATACCTACATGTAAACCATTGCCTAAGGGATGAAGGCAATCCCTGTATTAAACTCACAGGAACGAGAGAATTCAGTAATCAAGGCATTGAGAGTAACGAAAAGTAGTATGCTTGGATCATAGCTTACCTATAATGAGATGAGATGAATACAGTACCACAAGATACATGTACCAAACATCCCAAACGCACAGACTCTGTGTAATGACAATGTACAAGATAATACACCTTACGCCAGCTGTTGCCAGTACTATCTAAACAAATCACACAGGTGCAGTTGATGTCCCTACAACTATAATGTACATGTACAGTGTATCAAAGAATTACTTGTACACTGCACGTAAACCACACTATAAAAAGAGAAAATGAACCATGCTAGAGGTAAAAAATTCTTAAATTAGTCATCATAAAATCTACTGAATCATGCATGTACATGTATATCATATTAAAGGAGAATACAACCCAGATATTAGTGTGCTTCCAGTGAATGAAGAACAAGAAGAATAAACAGTGAAAGTTTGAGGAAAATCAGACAATCTGTTAAAGAGTTATGAATTTTGAAAGTTTAAGTTAATCCTTATTATAGGGATCCTTAAATTGGCAACTTTGCCAGTATCTGTGATGTCATCGTGGAAAACTTCCCATTCATTTGGCACACAGAATTCAACTTTTTTATTTATTTTCAAGAGAAATAAAAATTCTTTTGACTTATTGTTTGAGTATGACATGCCTATATCAATTCTGCAGGCATACTGGGAAGAATTAAGTTGATTCCTGACTTGAAATTACATTTATTAATGTAATTAATAAATATAAATCTATAACTATATACAAATATGTATATAAATATAAATAAATTAATATTTTTGAAAAATTATGTACAAAATGAATTGAGAGTTGTCCATGATGACATCACAAATGCTGGCAAAGTTGCCAACTCAAGGATCCTCACAATAGGTATTTACTGAAACTTTCAAAATTCATAACTCTTGAACAGATTGTCCGATTTTGCTCAAACTTTCACTATTTACTCTTCTTGGTAATCTTTATTCACTAAGAGCAAACTGATACTTGCATTGCATTCTCCTTTAAAGAGAAAAGAATAAACTCTGATTTGCATGTAGTTACAAATCATGATCATTCATGCATGAATAGTTATGATCCATTTTGCATACTAATAGATCCATTATGCATACTAATACCCATTTTCTGACAATTCTGTGATCAGTGAATTTGCAATGCTTCAATGACTTACAGCTTATTTCTTATTTTCTGCAAGAGATGAGATGATATCCGTTTGATATACGATTCTGAGCATTTCAGTTAATAGTTTTATTCATTTTGACATGAACTAAAATATGAATTATGAATCTTAATTGCAACCCCTGTACAAAAGTCAATTAGGCAACAGTGGCAAGATTGAAATTCATTCATTAAAAATGTTTTCAAAATGAGTAATACTTATAGAAATAAGTTTGCAAATAGAACCTTCTTGGATATCATGTCATCAGGAGTGGTAAGAGATATTCAAGCCATGCAAGAGTATGGAGAAATCCATTCAGACTTTGTTGTAAAGAGGGCTTCTTCCCTTTACCAGTACTCAAATCGACTCAATCAAGAGTCAGGAAAAGACGAGTGGTTCTTAAATCATCTCAGCTGCAGTGAACTTTTTTGACCGGCCTATTTGGGATTTTTTTCCTCTGCTGTGTGTGAGATTTGTATGCACAACTACAAGCAATTCATAAAATTTGTGTGCTCTTTAGGAGATCACAATTGCTATACCCCCACAAAAGAAAAAAAAACCCACAAAAAAAAACAAACAAACAAAAAAAAACCGGAAAATTTTCACTTGATCAAGGTAACTGAGATACAATTGAAAGAATGATATGGAATTGGAAATGAGGTATTTCATCATCCCACAGCGCAGAAAAGCAAACATTTTGTTGAGTATTGTGATAGTTTTAAATTCGAGGTCGACTGCCACAGAAATTTAAATGGCCCAACATAGGAAAGCTCCCGTGTATGGGTATAATATGCAAACTATGTCTTGTGGACACAAATGAGATCATACAGTATCTTCAAGAAAGATACTGTATGATCTCATTACAAGCAAACACTCAACTAGCATTTCTAGGTAGCAGGTAATTGCATCATTACAGTGAATCAATCACCTAAAAAATAATTTGTTTACCGCTGGTATTTGCGAATGTGTGCAATCCCCCCCCCCCCCCCCCAAAAAAAAAAAAAAAAAAAAGGAAGAAAGAAGAATCTTAAAAAAGTAATTTTCTGACAATTTGATTGATAAATACAGACAGAAGGAAGCACCCATCAATTTCCAAGAGATCCGGTAAAGCTCATGACGAAATATGCTGGTAGACTTGTACATATAAAATTCTGACCATAATTAATGTGCCATACTAATGTACAATTATGAAAAAAAAAAATTATTCTATGCTATACAGAAAAAGGTTAATTAAATATTTAAGCATGCAAAAATAAAAATTAAAAACCCTCCTGAAGTAAAATTCCTTGAAGTGAATACATGTAAATCACAGGCACTCTTTGATAATGCATGCTCACCTACTGTAGCAAATTATAACAACAGGAGAGATGTTCAGTGTGCAAGCTTATCCTGAGGATGACCTCATATATGTATGAATGGGGACTTAAACTGTAATAAAGGTTATTTTCCTTTTTGAAGTGCTCATCAATGGCAGCACCAAAATGCTCACTGCTAAATAATTATGGATACTCTTTAAGTCTCTGGAAACTTATGTACTCTACCCACTCTGACTCATTATGTGTCCGGACAGGTTGTGTAGCTGGACAGCTGATTTTAAATAGTAGTGTGACTTACATATTTAAAAACTCATGTTGGATGATGTTGACAATGTGAAATATTCTATGTGGTTAAATCC
Source organism: Echinometra lucunter (assembly GCA_029962745.1). Taxonomy (NCBI): domain Eukaryota; kingdom Metazoa; phylum Echinodermata; class Echinoidea; order Camarodonta; family Echinometridae; genus Echinometra; species Echinometra lucunter. The sequence goes on along the minus strand of CM057153.1, from coordinate 17,667,432 downwards.
ATTAGATGCATAATATTCTTGGTGAATTTGTGGCAAAAGCGACAGCTTCATCTTTATTAAATGTCTGACAAACAACCCCATCCTATTAAATAAACAGCACAAAATTTGTAATCAGTACTGTCACACTCACACCTCACACTCAAAGCCAGTGAGATTCTGGAAGATCGCTAGCCAATGGTATGTGAAGCGCCTATCTAGTATGGATGAAAACCACAAGTACACTTTCACCCAGGCTGTACTACCATCGCATATTTGGGAGCTTTAGATTGGCGACGCAAGTCCTGTGACACGGAATCTTTGTAAAATTGTTGTTATGCGCATGCACGAGACAGCTGTTTCCAGTCCATCCCGCGTCCTCCTATTTTTCATGATGCTTTTTGGGCCAGTTTACTGTCCTCTCGAATTTCGCGACGCGAAACCTTTTTTGACCCTTTTTTATGATGTAGCAATGGTTCCCGTTTGAGCGCACACGTTTTGTCTGATTAACTGTGTCTTCCAAAAATCTAAAGCTACTTTTGCAACACGACGTGAGGAAAGAGGAGAATGCAAGTCATCCAGGAAGATTTCGCGTCACAGGACTCGCATCGCCAATCTAAAGCACGCTATTGATTCTGCAGCCAATGCGCTTTGTACACTATCAGTACTAGCATGAGCTCACAGCACAAGAGGGCAGCAAATAAATGACAGTGGCTAGGAATGATGCAGTTGAGTTTCACATCATGGTAGACAAAAACTTCATGCTCTGAATTCAATATTTCGAGGATGTTCATGATGGAAAGCACAAGACAATCAAGTAGAATCCTAAACAACGTGCTGATAAGTGAAATTCTATTTTTCTTCTTTATTTGGTGTCATTTCAATTGAGTTTCAAATGATGTCGACTCACATCATAAACGATCTCCCGGACAGCATAACATTGAAAGCTTGTCTTTTCGCGGATGACTGTCTCATCTTCAGCCCAGTGAAAGATGAAAAAGACTGTTGTAATCTACAAAGGGACCTCGACAAGATTGCAAGATGGGAAAGAAAATGGCAGATGAGATTTAAACCTGCAAAGTGTACCACCATAAGATTCACAAGAAAGAAAGTCTCCTATCACCTTCAACTATACCTTATCCGGTCAAACACCATCGAAGACAAGTCATCATAAGTATCTTGGGGTCACCCTGTCTTCGGACATGAAATGGAATCAGCATATACATGTAGATATTGTTTCGGCAAAAGCCAGTGCCCAGTAGCATCCTAGGCTTCATCGGAAGTAATCTGAGTAATGCACCAGTTAAAGTGAAAACACAAGCTTACAAAAGCCTTGTTGCACCACATTCTAGAATATTGTAGTTCTGTATGGAACCCACACACCAAGAAAAACAACGACCAGGTTGAAGCTGTCCAACGTCAAGCAGCCAGAGTCATCACAAATGATTACAGCCGATCAAGCTCAGTCACATTGATGTTGAAATGTCTGAAGCTTCCCCTACTCCAAAGTAGACGACAATGCAACAGTCTTGTCATGCTCCAGAAAATAACATTTCATCAAGTTGACTTGAACATTCAAGAATTCATGCAAATGCAGGAGACTCCATTGTCTCCTACACGTATGGCAACAAGAAGCACCAAGCTAAAACAGTTTGCCATCTCTCAATCCAATTCACAACCACACTTCCATTTCTTTTTTCCCAAAATGGTAAGGATATGGAACTCTCTACCAGATTACTTCAATTCAGGATGTAAATAAATTCTCATGCGTTCTGCAGAAACACTGACAGTTGGTATGAGCAACCCTGAATTCACAGTTTCATTCTGAGTGATGCTCCAGTGGAACTTTTCACAGTACATATCCAGATCCAGATAGTTTATAGCAATTGGCTGAGGGGTTCTGGCCTATGGCCCATGGTTGTTATTTACTTAACAATACTACACTCCACAGTCCTCATACTTATAAAAACAGGGTAGAGCATGTAAACACAATAATGATTTAGTATTAGGTGGCTGTTGCAAAGAAAGTCTTTCCCTTATCTCATGATCTATTCTAGGATAAAGAAAGAATGCAAAGAAATGATTTACTCACTCACTCCCACAGTGGTGCTTGATTCATTAATTTCAACACACACACACTTTCATGCACATACATGTACTCATAGTTTGGCATCTTCTTCCACTCTTCTGCCATGTTTCTGCAATTTCTGCAAGCAAGTGCATACTATTACTAGAAAAAGAAAATGTGGTTTCCTGGCTTTTTAATAACGTTAACAAGAAATGTTGACAAACAAATATTTGAATTTGATGTAGAGCCCTCATCAAGGCTCAAGTCAGGGGGTAGGGGGAGGCTCCAATGAGCAGTCGAGCTGAGCCGAGCAATTCGTGCAGCCATCCTGGATGCAGAGGCCGGTGTAGCGGCAGATTTGGTTCCAGCCGCGGATTTTGTACCTGGTACAAAATCTGCCGGCAGATATCGTTAATTCATTCATTCAGGAATCAATCATGTACACTCTTGACTCACTTATAAAAATTAAAAGTTGCTATTCACAACACTTTTGTGTATTTATGAGCAAAAAGTTTCTAAACAGATTTCGTTACATAACACAATCAGCCGGCATATTTTGTCACCAAGAACCAAATCTGCCGCTACACCGGTGTGAAGTGATCTCGGTCGATTCGACGGCATTCTTTTAAGGCAGTGTATACAGCCACACGCGTGTGGTTGTATCCACAGCATCGACATGAGGATACAGCCACACTCAGCTGAATTCCCACTTATACTCTGCGCCGCTACAGCTATCGCTAGTGTGTGTGTATGTATGCACTGCACAAGCGATGTGTCTGTGTTGCCAAACCCTAAACTTGGATCGTCACGAAGGTTTTATCTCTTGAAATTCACTGAAATACAAACAATATTGAACTATATTGTCACCTGCTTGCTGACCAGGTGAGAATGAAGTGAAAATATTGTTTGTATAATAAGTGAAATCGAGAGATAAAACCTTCGTGACGATCCAAGTTTTGCAAGTCGCGACACATACCATCGCATGAATACACATCGCTTGTCATGCTTGTGCAGTGCAGTGCACACTAGCGATAGCTGTCGCGGCACAGACTTCAAGTGGGAATTCAGACAAGTGTGGCTGTATCCTCATATCGATGCTGTGGATACAACCACACGCGTTTGGCCGTAAGGTAACTTTAGACACACGCGTGTGGCTGTATACACTGCCTTCTTTTAAAACTTGTCATACCGGTACGGTACATGTAACTGAGTATGTGGGGCAATAATAAATGGAAATGGCGAATTGCTTGTTAGATTAGAAGACCTTGCTTACCATGGGGCGAAAAACTTGACGAAATGGTTCCCTTTCCCTAATTTTTCTTGGAATGTAGCAGTGTCATAGTTAAACTCAAAAGAGGCTTCCTCCTCTTCTCCATAAACCAAACTAAGGCAAAAAACGACCAAAACAGCGAGAGAAGAACACTTCATGTTTGCTTCGCTTTCACGGCTAGCCGGCTAGAGTCGGGCTAGGCGGCCTTCATTATAATAAATTATACCGGTACGGTATATCAAGATGGAATTGTAGTGTTTTGCCATAAGAAGCCATCATGGAAAGATAAAAAGAGTTTAAATCATATTGAATTTCTTGGTCTCGTAATTACATATGATTACACTGAAAATGAAATAAATCGTGAAGACTATTACAATAATATCCTCAATCTGAGACTAATTTTTGACCACGCCTACCATTTCGTCCAATAAAAATGACGTGTCAATAAAAATTCACTCAAGTGAAGGTAGTGTCTTCACAAAATTTGTACTTTTTCACATGTATTTTTCTTTCATTGAACTGTGCTCTTTTCACATTTCATAAACCTTTGTAATCATAATATAAAGGAACAGGGTAGGCTATTATCATGTTCTTCTTCTTTCTTACCAACAGCTCATCCCTGGAAAATGGGCGGCGCCATGGTATTTCGATAGGGGGAAGGGGGGGGGGGGTGGGCAAGATGATCTATAGGTGAATTTATTGACGTTTTAAATGGACAAATAGGATACTATACAGTAGCAAATTGAAACAAATGATCAATCATTCCAGCATAGGTTCCCGAGTGAGCTGCCTAAGGGAATACCTCATCAAGTATCAAGTATCAAGTAATAAGCCCGGGGGGGGGGGGGGGGGTCACTCACTACATGACGTGCTAGCCAAGCGCATCCACACACTAAAAAAATGGACCCTAATGGCATATTCAACGCGATTCCATGAAGTCCAGTTTCGTAGCACACTTAGAAAATGGACCCTAATGGCGTATCTCATGCGATACCACGAAGTCCAATTTGCACCCCTAATGGCAAAAACAAAATCATATTTGCACTCCTAACTTTCGTCAAACTGGAAAAAAAAAATCATCATTCGGAGGAATTGTTTGTCGGCAATCTGGCCTCTACACGCCCCCCCCCCCATTACAAAAAGTCTAGCGACGCCCTGACTGTACAGGCCTCTAGTATCTGACTAGGCGAATTTTCAAATCTTAAGATGTCATTGCTATAATTATGTGAACAAGGTGTATAAAAGGCTGATCTTCTAAAATTGTTTCTCATGGGCCTTAAAAAATATTTGAATCTTCCACGATTGGATTATGCTACAGACTAATAAAATCAAGAAGGAATTTCCTTTGAGGCAGACCAAAATTTTACTTCAGCTACCATATTCTGCCCCCCTCTCTTTGTGAACCACTCTCTCTTTCAGTTCTCATCCCTCTCTCCATCCCTATTCTCTCACTCTCAACTTGGCCCTCCCTCTTTCCCTCTCCCTATCTCTCCCCCCCCCCCCCCTCTCTCTCTCTCTCTCTCTCTCTCTCTCTCTCTCTCTCTCTCTCTCTCTCCATCACTCTCCCGGGCCTATAGATCCCCATTTTCTATAATATTTCGTTCTTTTCTTCAATAGCTACCGCTATTTTAATCCTTCATTCTTTTTCTTCACATGCACATTAACAATGTAATTAAGAAATATCAGTGAAAAGATCAGATGAATCGGAATGACTGTAAGCTGCAACGACAGGAACTAAACGCGCTTGAAATCATTTTATGTACATAATTTATTGCAGTTTGCCAGCACAAGTCTTTAATTAACACAGTAGAGAAAATGATATGCCTCTTATACAGTGGGCTCAAATTCTTGTGACGGATCCTGTATAGCTATACAAAATATAGGAAGGAAAAAAAAGAGAAAACAATTTCATTTCTGAATAAAGAAATCACCAATCCCGTGTTTTAGCAAAATGGTTATTCAGAAATGAAAATGTTTTGTTTCACTCTTCTTTTTTTCTTCCTGTATTTTGTTTAGCTATACAGGATCCGTTAGAAACTAGAGAACACTGTCCAAGTTGAAAAAAAGGAAGTGGTACACAGAGATAATGGGCGAAACTAGAAGAAATAGAATGTGAGTGAGAGAGAGAGAGAGAGAGAGAGAGAGAGAGAGAGAGAGAGAGAGAGAGAGAGAGAGAGAGAGAGAAATAAAGAGAGAAACCATTTGGTATGCAGAACAAAGTTAATGTTTTATGCAGCCAGAAATGATATAGTTAACAATAAAATACATAACAAAACGATGAATATACTACCAATGTGCATGATAGGTGAAACTTAAAACAATCTTGCATATTAAGATAATATTCTGTCTGCCAGAGCGCGGAAAACACAACCTTGGATTGTATGACTGTCACAACAATTTGCAACAGAGAGGGTTTTTTTTTTCTAAGAGTGAAATGGCTACAATACTCGACAGCTTTGATTTTACTAACTTTGGTACAAATGTTGGGAGGGTGAATCAACAAGATTTAAAGAGGTATTCTTCTGCTGCTCTCACTGGTAAAGGCTTTAGGCGAAAGCAAGCCTTAATTTGTGAGTCGTCAAGGAAGATAGGAAGAAGAGCAATGCCCATCCAGTACAAACAAAATTAAATTCTTTTCACTACTTATACAGCTGTTATATACATGTACATGTAGATGACGGGTGATAACATCTAATACTGAAGCTATCTACCGTAAAACAGCATGTTAAATTTTTATAATGTGACTTAGACCTGTAAGATTCTATGTCTAGAGAGAGGAAAGCCCAAATAAACACCATCTTGGAATGTATTAATGTCATTACAATTTGCAACAGACAGGTTTTTTTTTTTCTAAGACTGAAATGGCTAAAATACTCGACAATCGTGATTTTATTGACTTTGCATGATATTCATAAAAATGTTAGGAGACTGCATCAAAAAGATTTTAAAAAGGCTGTGTTATTTCTGCTGCTATAAAGCAAGCCTTTAAGAATCGCCAGGGGGATACAAAATGAGCAATGCCAATCCAGTACAAAGTTCAATTCTGTCCATTACTGTATACATCTTTCATATGATACTATGTACATGTAGATGACAGGTGTTAGATGTAATATTATGTACGAATATTTTATACTTAATATACATAATCTACATAATCTACAGAGTATAAATAATAATATGTACATAATACCCTCCCGTGCCATAAGTATTGAAACATAGCTAAATTGCGTATGCATTTGTGAGTTGTAAGCCTTCTGTATTTTGTGATTTTTCGTTTATAACCATTGACTTTTGTAGACCTTAAAAGGGAGAACTAGTCCTGTTCTGTAGATATCATGACCCGGTCATGTCTGAAACAATGGAGAAGACAAAAGACCAAAGGAAGCAAATGCCCATATGGGGAGACTGGAGTTATCAGTGAACGAAATGATTCAATATCAGTCAACGGAGTATGTACAATATTATTTCCTCCATCCTCAAGGATTATACAGTTGAGATTTCTTGTTCGTTTCATTCAGAGTTTTCACTTTTATCTGAATCTTTGGAACGTTTCTTTGATAAACAATACCCTAACTATGATAGAGATTACAGCAATATGGTAATCGCTACTACAACAATTACGACAATAGGCCTAACGGCTTTCATTTGACTATTTGCTTTACTCTCTTCAAATCTTTCAGCGACATGTGGAAATAATGGGCCAGGAGCACCTGTAGCGATATCATTATAAACTGGTGAACTCATGGGCGGTTTCTTACTTTTAGCTGGCATGCAAAGAGAGACGTTCAATGAATTGATTTTGCTATTCACTTGCTCGACTGGAAAAGAACATACCGGGTTATCAATTCTGACATTTTTCTCGTTGCTCACGGACAGCTGTTTATACCACAGACGCAAAGGTTCTACACTACAGCTGCAGTCCCATGGATTTCCCTCCAGAAACAGAGTCTCAACGTTGTTGTTCAAGAATTCCAAGGAAACATCTCCAAGTTGACTTAGACTATTCCAACGCAAATCCATGCGGATGTTTGGAAGAGTGAGAACGTTACCAATATCAACCAATTTGTTTCCAGAGAGATCAATAGTCCTCAAATGATTCATGTGTACAAAAAGATCAATTGTAAGGGATGAGATGGAATTGTTGGAAAGGTCTAGGTAGACTAATGATGTTAGATCTTTGAAAATATTTCCAGGAAGGTCAACTAGTCCGTTCATGCCGAGAAAGAGACGTTCAAGGTGCTCTAAATCGTCGAAGACACCTGAAGTCAGCCGAGTCAAGCGGTTCTTGTAAAGGTCGATGACTTCTAGCATTGGTACGAGTTGAAAGGTCCCAGTTTCTATGACTCTAAGGAAATTCCTGCTCAAGTAGATGTTCCGGAGTCGGTTTTCAGTTCCATTCAGCGCGTTTCGATCAAATACTTGTAGATTGTTGTAGAGGAGCTTGATAGACTTGAGTTGAGGTGCCCCGATGAATGTGTTTGCTTCGACCTGAAGAAGAGATAAAGAAGAAAAGAATCCACTTTCAAATAGTATAGGGGTTGCAAATACTCCACAGCACAGTAAGTGGTTCTTTTGCTGTAAGCCTCAATGCAATTAGGGCTATACGGATGCCGTGCTAAAGCCGGAGTAATAATTAATTATGACTGCAGGGTCCTTCGGGAGAACCTTATATTTACTGAAGATTGAGAGGATAACCCTGGGTAAACAAAACGTGTTATTATTGTTATCCTTATTATTACCATTATCATCATAGTCATCATCATTATTATTAGGCAATTATCATAATTATCATCGTTGTTATTGTTTTAAGGACTGTTATTTTTATTAGTGCAAATTTTTTTTGCGTAGGCAAACCTATTGGAAGTGGCGGAAGGCAGTAGCCCACGAGGATAAGTTATCAATATTTGGGCAATAAACAGCATATTCGGATAGTAAAATGTTCTATTTTTCATTCAGTGGGAAACGCCGGCCTTTATACTCGACCTCAGGCTCCGTTCGCTCGTGAAATTTCAAATACAATTATGTGCACCTGCAATCCAGTAAACTTTTGTGAAACAGAGGTTTCGATAGCAGAAATTTACATCAGTATGTGAACAAAAATAGACAGAGGGGGAAATAATTATATGAAAATATTCCACTGAAAAGTAATCAGACGATGGATGACTCAAACTTCAAAAGAAATGAGAAATTTGATATTTGGGTACTCTCTCTCTCTAAAAAAAGAGTAAACACGTTCACTCCGTTAGGGGGGAATTTCAGAAGAGAGTGATTTAGAGTGAATTAAGAGTAAAAATTGTGATATTCACTCTTTATTCACTCGTTGAGGGGTGACCTCAGGGATCACTCACAATTCTTGAGTGCTTGCTGAGGTCACCCCTCAAAGAGTGAATAAGGAGTGAATATCACAATTTCTACTCTTAATTCACTCTTAATTCACTCTAAATGCATTCTCTTCTGAAATTCACCCCTAATAGAGTGAACGCGTTCACTCTTTTTTTTTTTTTTTTTAGAGAGAGATAGGAGCTCTATGTAGCTCTTCCTGCACGGCGGACCGGGTATGATGGGTATAGTAGTGTACGCAAACATGGCTCCAATAATAATGGAAGTGAGTTTAATGTACATGTATTAGGTGGATGATAGAGTATTAAGCAAGAATAATATTGTTTTTCTCTCATTTTTACCTTCCCATGACTATGATAACTTTGACTACCCAGTGTCGTATATACGGCACTGGACTATATACATGTACTTGCATAGAGCCTCCTCACATCCCACGGAGCTACAAATCAGTAAGAGGCCGCTCCAATTTACAGCAGGTTCACAAAGGTTGGTACCGCTGTGCGTTTAATCGGAGAGATGAATACAATGCCCAACCAAGGGGAATACCCGGCTATTGTGTAAGATTTTAACGGCTGTCTATTCGTATTCAGTTTCAGTTTGCATTTCATTGGTCAAATAGCTTATGATTTGAAAACAAAAGACAGTTGACATTTTTGATCGTTGTAATAGGTTATTGGTTTTGTTGAAGTACAAAATTACTGATTTATCCCACTAAATGATAAGTCTAAACATATTAATTTGCCCGTAGATTTTGAGATCATGCATTTATTCATCTATCCCCCCTCCCTCTCTCTCTCTCTCTCTTATGCCTCTTAAATGCCTCTTGCGCACACATGCACTCACAGTATACAACGACAAGTATATTATAATAATGTTCTCCCATCACTTGCCCCCTCTCACTAACCATAAATCCTCTCCCCCTTCTCTCTATACTTTAAGACAACCAAATCTTCAAATTTATAGGCTGCGACTACTAAGATCATTACATTTTTCTTTATATATTGCAACTTAACATATAGACCGAAAATTCAGTCTCTAGTTCGTTACGTCAGCCTCTCATTTGGGAGTCGACGGTGTCGACCCTAGCTGACCAAAAGAGAGGCTAACGAACTAGACTCAGAGACAGAATTTCGGTTAAACTTAATAGTACTTACCCGTGATATGTTGTTGTTTGACAATATGAGATATTTGAGAAAAGGAAAACCTTTAAACAGTCCAGGTTCGATAGTGGTGATGTGATTGTAGCGGAGAGACAAATACGAAGCAGCATTACATTCGACAGGTACAGCATTTAGTGATCTTTCCTCGCAATTTGCCTGTTGAAAAGCCTCAACGTACTTACATTTCCTATGACATGGCGAAGAGCGTTGTGTGTCAGCGAACTGACACAGCAACGCTGTAATGATAAATGTAGTCATACTGCGTTGAAACCTCATTTTCATTTTCTTTTTGTCCTGAAAATTATGTTTTAAGCCCACAAAATTGAAAACAAAACAAAACAAAACAAACGATTGTTCAATCTTCACGGATGCATAGTTGCTTACCGAGTGCGAAATGAATTTAAATGTCTCCGCTCGATAATATATATCCATATTCATAGCAATGTTCTCAATCGCTATTGGTTGTATCCCGTCACATGATTATTCTCCTTGTTGTGTACGGCACGCGATTTAAAGGTTTATACATAAATTTTAATAAACGAACTGAATGAAGTGAATACGGAGGTCTATAACGAAGAGATCAAAGTACACACTGTTTTATGATTTATCAAGCCAACAAGTGCATTTTGTAAATATAACGGATGTTATGTATTATGGAAAGAATAAGTTCCACTTTGTCTTTAGAGCAGGAAATTTCGCATGGAGGTAGAGAGAGGTTTTGATAAAGAATGATTCCGAGATATGGAGTCAGCGAAAATTTGAGCCTCGAGGTCTGTTCTACCCGTGTTTTTTATTGTTTAATTTTTTTTAATTAAGGCCCCACAGGGTTATTTTTGTTTATGATATATTTAATCAAATCTAGGTTTGATAGGGCCTTATTTTTAGATTCCCAGAACTCATAATGCAGGAAAGGGCTCTTTTTTAATTAATTAAAGTATAATCCTATGATAAAGAAATTCACGAAGTCACTGCATTGTTGAATATGAGTGCTTCAAATTTCAATCAGTCATTTTTCAAAACTTACGTCCTTGAAATCAACCAAATATGTGATGCAAGTGCCCACTGTGACCAAACAGACCCCCAAAGCCATTAATATTTCGATGATTCACGATTTGAAATAGTTTTTAAAATTATTATTATTTATTTATTTCTTTAATAATTTCGAATGTGTAGACAATGGGCCCATTGATGGCTCGTGCGGATAATTATTGTTTTTTGATTTGTTGCCTTACAAGAGGGTGATAAGTGTATTAATATGCATATAACTTTGGCGTTTTGGCTTCACTGCATATAGCAATTGGTAAATGTTAAGATTTACATACAGATTAGTTCTTAATGAGTCAGTTTAGTTTTTAATTCGGTTTTCTTTTCCATCACATAAAGCAAAAAATGAGAGGTATTATACTAATGATCATATTTTCAAATTTCAGAAGACATTTAGAATTATTTAACCATAAGCAAAATGAATAGATTAAATCAAACAATAGAGGATATTACATAATTCCCATGCGCCCCGAAAGTGCAACAGGCTTTTCATATGATCTTCATTCTAAAATTGTTGTCTACTAGTGAACAGTGGCGTAATGAGCCAAAATATATATATATATATTTTTTTTTTTTTTGGGGGGGGGGGGGGCTCAATCTTTGCGAGGAGCGAAGCGACCAATCCTGAGGGACCGAGCCGGGGATACCCCCCCCCCCCCCTCACGATACGGAGCTTTTTCATTTTTTCGACTTAAATATGTGCAATCTGCAAAACCTAAAAAGAAAATTTTTAACTTCAGTTCGGTTCAATTTTCATTTTTTCTCATTTCCAACAAAAGAAGTAAATATCATGAAAAATAAACATTTGAAGTACAATACATGCAATATGAAACATCAAATTTGATGACACATGTACTATTATGGATAAGCGTGTCATGAATCTACCGACCGGAAAAGGATTTTTTTTTCATGAACTTGGAAACATGCAATCCAAATAATCTTCGCAAGTTTCAAACAAATGCCAGCGTTACACAAAATACCTTATTACTTATGATAATAATACAGACAAAGACACTATGAAATAAAAGGGACGAGCATGTAGAGGGTGTGATCCAGTGGGTACCAGGGTTTCACTCCCACAGTGGCGTAGCTAGGATTTCATATTAGGGAGCGGTAGCGAGCACACGAAGCGTGTGAATCAGTTACTGAGCGCACTTAGGGGGGAAGGGTTGCAGGGAGGGGGGAGTTTCGCGCGGAAGCTCTGACGTTTCTTTGAATTGTTCCTGTCTGCTCCCGCTCTTCTTACGTTCTCTTACCTTTTTTCTTTTCTCGCTCCCGCCTTTTTTCCTTGTATTTTTTCTTTTTTCTTTCTTTTTTGTTGGCGTTTTGGAGGGGGCGACCGCCCCCATCGCCCCCCCCCCTTGGCTACGCGGGTGCACTCCCATGGTATAGGAGCTTTTTGCGGTATTGATGGTTTGCAACTCTGTAAAAGAACGCTATTTGGGACTACAAACTTAAAGCCCGTGTCTAGTTTTGGTAAATCTAAGAATATTCATTATCAAAGTTTGAATCCATTGTCAGATAAACAGATAAAACGAAGTGTTATATCATAAAACACATTAGTATTGATATCATGCGTGTTTTCTGCCTTGCTATGTATGCTATTTGGGAAATTATGAAAGCGTTACTTAACAGTAGAAAGGGAGTCTAGGGAAATAATGAAATTTTCATGATATCACTAATATAAAATTGAAAATAAACCATGGGTGAAATTTATTTGGGGGGGGGGGGGGGGGCTGGCGCCCCCCAAGCCCCCCCCCCCCTCCAGTACGCCAGTGCTAGTGAAGAATAAAAACCAAAGATTATGAATCTTATATTTCAACATTTTGGGCCTTTGGAGAGCCTTAACGGGCACATGCATCACATATCCCGTTGATTTCAAAGATGCAATGCTCACTGATCACTGTCAGAAGCATTTTACTAAAAATGAGGAGATCTACAATATTGGGGATATAAATGAACCTCATTAAAATAAAAAAAAATTAGGCCCCTTAAGCACTTGTCGGAATTTTGGGGCTCAGAAATGATGGAAAATTTGACAAATAGAATAATTAGAATTCCTTTAATCAGTTATAATGAGGAAAGGGCCGGTGGTTGCCATTTAGAAAAAAAAAAGGCAAAATGAGCCTTGGTACCCAAACAGGTGCATGTTCCCATATCTAGAAAAATCCAGTTATAGAAACTCTATACCAACAAACCAAACTGCGTGATTTCATGGGGAAAAAATACTGCCAAACATGCGAGTCTTTAAGTCTACACAGATATATTTCTATTGGAATATAGATTATTTCTACTGCAATGTTCATGATCCCATTCTGAAAATTCCCATATGATGGCTTGAATGGACTTTTGCAGTTTTATTGCACTTTGATGATTCACAGTTAAGCTATATGTGATTAATTCCACTGCAACGCTTTTTTATGCATTGGGACTGATGCATAGGATCCAGAGTTTGGAGAGGAGGGTGGAGGGGGTGACGGCAAGGAAAATCTCCGATAAGTCCCCCTAAGCTTCCCCCCAAAGAAACAAATTTTATTAAAAAGAAGGTGTGACAGAGAGAGAGAGAGAGAGAGAGAGAGAGAAAGAGAGAGAAACACTTTGTGTAATTCAGGAACCCACATCATTTCTCAACAGTGGGGGGGGGGGGGGGGGGGTGTACGAGCCAGTTATGCCACTTCATGGTATAAAGACATTGCATAGAAGAAGATCTCAGCGCATACGAGAAGTTGATCGCTTTATGAACAACTATGATGAATCATAGGATTTTGCAGTTGGTTAGGGAACAAAGTCCATCAACGACTGGGATCAACGACTTTGGCACAGAGCCACGAAAACTGCTGGTGGAATAATAAACCAACATTCAATCGTAATTGAATGTCTGTGAAGTGCACGTGGATAACATATTTTGATTTTTACCCTGTAAATCTCTTATCAACCATTATTACCATAAAATAAAGATGAAACTAAAACACCCAAAGGGACACAATGTATTGCAGAGGAGTACTTTTTGAGTTATGAAAAATTTCTGAAAAAATGGACGTATACTATGAGGAATAAGCTAAATTGGTAGGAAAAGGAAAGAGATGTCAGAATGATTGCACGCCTATTCATTTGCCTATCCTTTTCTCTTAATGAATTTCCATATTCCCCCTTTTTCAGTGTTAAGTAAGCCTAGCTACTAAAGAAGTAATCTTTGGAAAGCTGTGAAATCCTGACGTTCTCCTTTCGTTCAGAGCGCCCTTATTTGGGTACTATCCCTGGCAACAGCTTCGTAATTTATGTTAGCGAATTTCATGCATTACTCTGCATTGGCAATTACTTGATTTGTTTGTGATTGTTTTTTGAGGGGGAGGGGGTATCCGTGAAGTAGGCCATATCTAATCATGCCTGTATTCCAGAGCAGGATGATCGAGCACAACTCAATAAGCATATTCTTTCTTCCTCCGTCCTGGTTCTATGATTTCATCATTCCACCGGACTACATTTTATATCATGCTCAATACACATGCTCACGTCAAGATTTTGAGGGAAGCGAGACCATTATGATCGTCATTTGAATCATCGCTCCACGAAAACTCATAAAATATCAACATTTTCTATGTGATTATTGCCTCAACATGCAACTGAGGCCAACGGAGGTATTTCTTTTGGGCTTTTACCCCGGGGGGATATGTCTCATTGAAGCCTGTACATCATCCGCGTAAACAAAAACGTAGGAAAAGGGTCGTTTTTCCAGCGCCGGGCGGGGAACCCGGGGATCCAGTTTAGGGTATCAAAAACACTTAAATCGGAAAAAAAGGTATCAAAATCACGAAAATCCTGGAACATGTTACGTAAATAGGAGATAATGATGCAATCCTTGCTTAAAATCCCCGTTAAGGGTATAAAAATCGGAGATGTAATACCTTATTTCCGTCCTAATTTAAAGGCGTTAGTTAACATTGTTATGATTTTAAAAAATCTTGTTTTGTTACTTGATAATGGGATAAACATAAGGGTTATAGTGTAAAAATACCAGTCTGAAAGTTTCAAAGTATAATATCCGCAGGAAGTATTTTTGAATATCAAAAATGTGAACTAATGTTTGAAAAATACACGAGGGTCGGTTGCACAGAATAGACATAAGGAGTGCGCATGGGCGTATGACTCACCTTACCGTACTGTGTGTATTGGCGTATCACGCGGCGGGAGGCACATAACGGCATTTTCAAATTCAAGCAAAGTAGTCCTCTTAGTGATTGTCTCGTGAGACGAAGGATCATAAAATTGCCGTTTGCGTCTAACACTTTTTCATTCCAAATTAAGGTTGGTTTCAGGGTTTTTGAGTACAAATACAAGTACTCAAACACATGTTTCATCTTAGTTTGAGAATTTTTTAAATCAGCTACTCACAAAGTTAACCAATGCCTTTAATCCCCGTTGGGGCGTTCTAGGACAACTCCCCCGGGAGGACAACTCCCCCGATACGATTCCCACCTGACATCTCCCTCTGGAGCACAGCTCCCCCAGTCCCCGGAGGAGTTGTCCTCCCGGGGGAGTTGTCCTGATACGCACGTTGGGGTGCTTTTCAGAAAGTGATTTACGTGGATGATGTACATGTCTTAATGAGACATATCCCCCGGGGCTTTTACTAAAAACTCGGGTCGCGGCGCGCTGGAAAACACTCGGGTTGTGGCATGCTGGGTAGGGCGCCAATTGTTAACTAAATTATTTGGTCCCAAACTACGCAATTTAGTGTCAAAAGTTCACTCAAAACTCTATTTCTTTATAGAATTCACGAACAGTGAACCTTTTCGTTACAAAAAGAAAATGCAACAGACGATTTTACAACAAAAACCTCCTACCGATATGAATAAACAGAAAGGATTTATAATTATGATCTCTCATTAAGCCTGCTATATTCACTTCGCCCTGGTCATTGACTTTGTAACGTTCTGTTACAAACACTTTGCAAGAGGGCGGGAGGATCAGTGTGCCAGAGTATGCTTGTGGACGTGGATATGAATATGTTAGTGTTTTACTGTACCCTGACTGTATATAGTTTTGGACCAAATAACCTAGTTAACACTTGGCGCACCATACCCATCGAGCCGCGACCGGAGTGTTTTCCAGCGCGACTCGACCCGAGTGTTTAGTAAAAGCCTTTCTGTTGGAACTTCTAGAATCCCATTCTGAAAAATTCCCATTTAATTGCTTCATTCGTGTATGGCACTGTAATAATTCAAAGCATGGTAAGGCCCATAATAATGCGGTGAATTTCACAGCAACGCTTTCCATGCAATGCTGCTATTAGCTACAAATGCATGCAGAGGATCCGGAATATGAAGGGGAAGGGGGAAAGATTCTTTAAAATCTCTGACAAGCAAGTAAGCAAGCAACCCCCCAAAACAACAGAAACACCCACTTTTGTTTAAAAATATGGTGGAAGAATTCAATGCTTTTCTTAACGGGGGGGGGGGGGGGGGGGGTGGCAGGCTCGGTTCTAGAGCACATTGTTTAGGGGGGGGGGTCGGGGAAATTACAGGATTGTAAAGTATATTAGAATTTGAAATTGCACTTTATCGTCCAAAAATGGGGGGGGGGGGGGCTTGAGTCCCAGAGGCCCCCCCCCCCCGTAGAAGGGGGGGGGGGGGCGCTAATGTATGAAAACATTGCACAAAAAGGAGATGAAGATATCAGCATATCAGTAATTCAGTATACGAGCAGTTCATCGCAACATGTATATGGGGTAACAATATGAATCATAATTATTATTCACACGTTGCTTAGGGAACAAAGTCCTCCAACGACCGAGTTCAAAGATTTTTGCAGAGAGCCGCGAAAACCGTAGCCTTTAGCCAATGCACTTGGTGCTGTTATTTTCCCTAAACGCGCCTGAATACATAGACCAATCGCATGACAACCGCCCACCGTGATCCGTGTCCGGAGGTTCGTCAGCACATCGTTCCACTGATCACTGCCATAAATGCACATTGTTTAGTCTATTTTTCAAACCCTGCTTGGCAGACAAGCAGCGCACGAGGCCTTGCCCAAAGGCTACGAAAACCGTTGGAATAATGAACCAAAGCGTGTCATGGCGAACCTGAATCATGACCTTTCTTTTTGTATGAAGTGCATACGGATAAGAGATTGTTGCCCTCTATTGTCTCCCCTGATAAAAAAATATCAGCTTTAAATAAAAGTGAAGCGAAAACAATAAAGGGGACACTGTTTCTTGTAGGAGTAATATCTTTTTTTTACTTTTGGAAAAAAAAATCTGAAAGGAAAATGAGCGCATGAGGAATACGAAAAAGTGGTTGTGCTTGAAAGCCTTTTTCACTACCTATTCCCTTCTATTAATGAATTTGCAACGTACGTCCTTGGCACAGTGATGAAAACTGCAGGCATCAACCAATGACGTCGCAACATAAAAACGGTTAGAATAACGACCCAAGTCATGTCCTGCCAAGTTTGAATCTTCTCTGTTTCAGAGAGGCTTTGTTCCAAATAATATCGAATGTGCAATAATTCCTTTGAGTTGTATGATCTGAATTATAATTATTTGAGATTAGGAAATGATTCAAATCCTCCGCGCAAATAATATTGGTTCGCCATTCTCCTTTCTGATTGGCTGTCATGTAGGCGTGAAATACCACATGTTACACCAACAAGTACACCATTCAAAACGATCATGCACGTTCAAACAAATGACATGAAAAGCGATCGGTTTGTAGTCGGCTGGTGTGACTGGTATATTGAAAGATCAAAGTGCACATGATGGTTTCCGGTACTGGTTATGACGAAACTCGCAGTTACCTTTCAACATGACATCACAGAAATGAATATTGATGAGCATGCCGAGGCAATGGCCTTGGTTCAATTTGAAAACAATGTGGACAAGTCGGTGGAGTGACGGCCAGATATTATCAATGCAAAATCTGCAACATTAGCCAGTTTTGGATCGATGTAGGTCTACTGAAAGGATTGCAAATACCGTTGGCGTAAATCCCGGGGGGGGGGGGGGGGGGGGGGATGGAGGGGGGATATATCCCCCCACTTTTTGGAGAGGGGGGGATGGCGTGTACAAATATCCCCCCCACTTTTTAAGAAAGAAAATATATTTTAATTAATCCGTTAGTAAACTCTTTGAATATCTGTCATAAACAACCATCATATTTTAGAATTTCTATTTGAAAATGCGATTGAAAACCAAAAAAGTGGTTATTTTTGGCTTGCTCGCTCGTCATTATTTTAGAATTTCTATTCGAAAATGCGATTAAAAATGAGAAAAGTGGTTATTTTTGGCTTGCTCGCTTTGCTCGCTCATATTTTAGAATTTCTGTTAGAAAATGCGATTAAAAACTAGAAAAATGGTTATTTTTGGCTCACTCGCTTCGCTCGCTCGCAAAATAGATATTAAAATGTGTGTAAGGGGGTCTGTGGGGGTCAGTGAGAGTGTGTGCTTATACCTAAGTGTGAGATCGACAGAAAAAAAAATCGTCAAAAAAGTCAATCATCCCCCCCCCCCCACTCCTCAGAGTGGATTTACGCCGGTGGCAAATACAGGATGATGGTATGGAACCATTTTGCTGATGATTCTTTTCCACTATTCGTATTTAGTATACACCTCTATCTCGCAATTGAAGTTCAACACAAACCTGAATACTTTTGAGTTATAAAGTCAGGGAATCTAGCTTGGAAGTGTATGCAGTATTAATTGCGGAGTTAAAAAAAATTGTTTTCTTACAATTTGCTAATGCATGCCGATTACGATAAGAATAAAAATGATGCCTAATTTGGACCTGATGAATCCGCCTGTGTAGTATTCATTCCCTCTTTCACTTAGTTATTAGTCGTTATTCATGTAATCATATCTGATAATTTTCAAAAGAACTGTCACTTCAAGGGTCCTTTTCTTTGTGGAAATCTCTCCCCCGGGCTCTACCATATTCTCTTGATGATTTTAAGAGTAGTGTAATATTTCTTGCGTAAATATGTCGGTGCTATTAATTTTGTCCTCTTATGTTTATGTAAGCGTACTTAAAAAAAAGAAGAAATAAAGCGCCTAGAGTATTATTAAGTGTAAATTATGTGCTAAATAAATCGAAAGTTATTAATGTTATAACTGTCATTATCACTTATTATTATGATTATTATCATCATCATCATTATTATTACTATCTTCATTATCATCGTCATCATTATCAATGGAATCTAAAATGCAGTGGAATAATTGGAGAAAATTCAGAGTGGTTCTAGGATGATTTAGATTACCGCGGAGGTCAGGGGCGTATAAAGCGGGGGGGGGGGGGGGGGGGATGGGGATGCGTTCCCCCACATTTTGAGGTGGATTCATATATGTGTGTACAGAAATATGTACGAATGGGTTAATCAACCCCCCTCCCCCCAGGTATGAGGACCTGTCTACGCTAATGGACGCGGGCGTAGGAAGCTTTTCTGAACTGGGGGGGGGGGGGGGGGCTAACAAAAATTTGTTTTTTAAACATTTGGTAAGAATTACGCTTCTTGCTAGATTATAAACCTTGAAATTTGCGAGCGAGCCAAATATAACCACTCCATGTTATGAAAAAAAAATGTTAGTTTGTCATCAAAATACACTATGTAGGCCGATAAGAAATGATAATTATTTGTCACCTTGCTGCCAAATGTGACTCTATTTTGACACCTCATGCACTGGTCCAAAAATAATCTCTGCTATCCCAAACCACCCTGTTTTAGATGTTACGAGCGAGCGAAGCGAGCGAGGAAAAAACATTCTGTGATGTTTATTCGGTCATCTCACTTTCCAAATTTGTTCGCTTTCCGAAACCATCCTGTATCTTGATATTACACGAGCGAGCGAAGCGAGCAAGGAATAATATATACGTATTCTTTTCATGGTATAAGTGAAAATTCGCACTCAGCATGCTCCAAATACACCACGGGCCTTAAAGATATCTAGAATATTCATTTGGTGACTTCGCTTGCCGAATTGGTTTGCATCCAGTATCTTATACGAATGAGCGGAGCGAGCGAGGAAAAATATTTACTCCTTTTCATGGTAGAAGTGATAATTCGTCATTAAAATACACCACGGGCCTATCAGATATCTAAATTATATATTTGGTCACCTCGTTTGCGGAATTGGTTTGCTTTCCTAAACCATCCTGTTTGTAAGTATTATAGGAGCAAGTATTATACTTTTTTTATGGTACTGATGATTCGTCATCTTCTTCATTTTCGGTGCTCATAGTGGAAAGAGGCTTTATCACGGGCCATTAGGTCAATTACCACTCAATTTTTTTGCAATATTTTTCCTAACATAACATTCTATGAATTGAAGAATAGTATAACATTAGATAGAGACACAAGATGAATACCAAATAACTTTCATAAGAACATCAATTATTATATAACCGGCATTGGTTAAGATACCTAATAATGCGATTTGATTTGATTTGATTCATTTTTCTTCTGCATTTAGTTTAACAATTTGGTAAAATAATATACCAGAAAGGTACTTTTTTGACAATAAATCACAAATACACAAGTATTCGTAAAAGTCCTTTAAAAAACCCAAGAAATTATACATTGTCAAATTATTGTAATTCATTAAACATAAAATCATTTGTGGAAGAAGGATTGCCATTATAAGCAATATGCTCGAAAGTGTAGCAACCCCAAATAAATATTATTCAATGTATAAACATGTGAAATCAGCAGAATGGATAAAAATAACAAATCCTAACTTAAACGGATAGTGACAATGATGATGATGATGATGATGATGATGATGATGATGATGAAATGATGATGATGATGATGATAATGATAATGACGATGATGAGGATGATATTGGTAATGATTCATGGTAGAAAGGATGACGTTGTGAAAAGACTGAAGAGTTGACACATAAATTTTACCTCGTATATTCTGATAGTAACATGGTTTTAACTTTGGCTTTAAATGAGCAGAGGGAACTACTTGATTTAATTAATTCTGGGAGAGGATTCCAAAGGTCTGGACCATGGTGTCTTATGGATCTATGGGCAATAAGTAACTTTGGGTTGACTAAATGAAGATTGGAGGAATTGCAAGTAGGGTAGGAGTGAACAGTCTTATTTAAAGTATAAAAGTTTTGAAATGAAAGAGGGAGCATGTCATTTAGATACTGAAATATAAACAGTAAACTTTGTAGTGAATCAATGTCAAATACTGTTAGAGTTTTCAATTGGTAAAATATTGGTCTGGTGTGAGATAAATATTGTGAACCGGTACAAATGTAAAGGGCTTTCTTTTGTAATAAGTAAATAGAGTTGATTTTTGTTTTGTTGCTGGTGGTCCATACTAAATTGCAATATGTTATATACGGTAATATCAATGAATTATAAAGCATAATGAGCGTTTTACAAGGGATATATCTCTTTATTTTATACAGTGTACCAACATTCCTAGAAATAGAGGTAGTTATATGACGTATATGTTCGTTCCAATTTAAATTTTCATTGATAATGACAACCCCAAATTTTGTTTGTTGCTTTCTTTTGAGTGGTACATTATCTATGTTATAAGGAAATCATTGACATGTTTGATATACATGAAATTTGTTTTATTGATATTAAAGGATAATTTATTGCATTTAAACCACAAAGATAACTTTGGTAACTCATTATTAAGTATATTTACTAGGGTATTTAAGTTATGATGTGAGCAGAAGATGTCGGTGTCATCTGCGAATAATATGAATGATAACAGAGACATTGTATCGGTTAAATCATTAATACATCTTAGAAAAAGTCACGGGCCTAATATTGTGGAACACCGCATTTGATTGGGAGGAAATTTGAAGAAACATCATCATACACTACATATTGTTGTCTGTTAGATAAATAGCTCTCAAACCAGGAGAGAGCAACTCAAGGAATTCCATAAGAGTGAAGTTTTGAAGTAAAATCTGGTGGTCAAACGTATCAAAGTCTTTTGATAAGTCCATAGATACTCCTATTACATGCTCTTTATTGGCCATGGCATTTGTTATTTTATCATATAATTGTGCTTAAGCTAGGTCGGTTGAATGACTTTTTCTGAATTTAGGAAATGAAATGTATCCAAAAACTTATACAGCCTTTTGTAAACAATCTTTTCCAGGATTTTTGATATGCTATAGGGAGAATGAATATAGGCCTGTAATTACTTATTTCATGAGGATTGTCTTTTTAAAAATAGGGTTTACCCTTGCAATTTTAGGGACTCGGGACATTTTCTAGTGTTAACTAATAGAATAAAAATGTGAGTTAAAGGAGAAACAATTACTTATTCTATCATGAGCCTGTGATTTACTTGACATGAGATTTTTGGTTATTTCGATTATTTCATTGGGATTTGTGGGATTTAAAAACTGTGAAGAAGTTGCAGGTTCAGGAAGAAATTTAGCAAAGTTTTCGTTCGGTTTTTAAAGTTTATTTGCTAAATTAGGTCCTATGTTTACGAAAAAAAGAATTAATGGTATGAGCTATGTCTTCGGATTTGATAATTTGATTATCCATTGGAAATTATCTTTGGGTGATTTTTTTCCCTTTATTCCCCCAATTTCATTCATAGATTTCACTCTGTTAAGTTTATTGGAATAGTACATTTCACGAGATGTTAGAATGATATTAGTTAATTTATTTCGATACGTTTTATATTTGCTTTTATTATGAGTAGTAGAGTTTGTTTAATAAGTCTCATAAAGTTTATTCCCTTTGTGTATGGATCGTAATATTGCTGTTGTTATCCATGCATGGGTGTCGATTTGTGTTCCCGATTAGGGGGGGGGGGGATGCCGAATATCCTCGACCGCGGAGCAAAGCGACGGAGCGGGGGGGGGGGGGGGGGGGGGAGGGTGTGGAGGTTCAAAAGTGAAGGATAGAATAAATAAGCAGCCGGGGGGGTGGGGGGTGTAGGACCTGTTTTGCTACCCGTATCTCTGCATTATTAGTTTAATCTACCGTTCCTTCAATTAACCGCACTCTAAATTGTTTTCAAACAATATCGCAGAGGTACATCCTCAATACTTGAATGAAAACTTTAGGGGACTTGAACCTTTACTTAGAGTATGAACCAACCCTATTTTGCGAGCGAGCGAAGCGAGCGAGGCGAAAATTCCACCTTCTAGCTGTAAAAGATATGTTATTTGTCCTCTAAGTACACCCAAGCATTATAAGATTTTGACTAATTCAGCACCTCACTGATCCAATTGTGCAGTGTCCTAAACCACCCTATTTCAAATATTACCAGCGATGGAGGCGAGGTAGGGGAAAAACAGTGATGAAGTGTTATTTTGTCATTAAAATACACTATAGGTCTATATTCGAGTGAGCGCAGCGAGCGAGGAAAAAATTACCTTCTTTGATAGCCTCAAAGATATCTAAATAGTTTTTGATCACCTAATTGCCAAATATGATGCGTTTTGGCGCGTCGCTTGCCATCTAAAACAATTTTGTTTCCATGAGCGAAGCGAGCTATATATACAGACAAATTTCTTTCTAGTAAAAGATAGGATTTCCATCGAAATAGATTAGGTGAATGTGATGATGTACTGTTTCCATGTATTCGAGAAAAGTGTTAAATCTCCTTGTGAAAATATTACAATATTCGGGCATGTTGCTGAGGGGGAATAAGAGTGCTTGCCTTCTTATCTTGTTTCTCTGAGCGAGCGGAGCGAGCGAGCGAGAAAGGTCCATTTTTAATACTGAGAACCGGTTCTAGCGTACAATTTTATGATTATTTTTAAGTTAATCATTTTATCAGCATCCTCCTTTCTCATTTTGGTAAGATTTTTTTTTTCTCTTTGCCTCTTCCATGAGGATTTATTATTTCACTATATTTACATATCATACATATTTACAAAAATATACAAGGTACAAACAATTTTTCAAAAGTTGAATGATACAATGTCTAAAAAATTACAACATATCAATTATCTTCTTCACTTCTTTGACGCTAAATTGTTTAACTCTAAAATGTTTCAAATAAGACTTGAATGATGAACTAAATTCGACAATCAATCTTTTGTTACTGTGATGTAAATTCTTAAGGTTATATTTTATATAACAAGTATAAACCGCAAACTGTGCAAAATTTATCATAAGATTAATGAGATCAAACTTCGGGTTTCCTATTTTATACCCAATGATTAACGTTTTCATGTTTATCATTATTTCTTCTTTGAACATAAAATAAATCATCCTAGATATAATTTTCCAGTAAACCTGAACCTTTTTACAATAAAACAGAAAGTGATCAATAGTCTCGGTTTCGTGACATGTTTCACATTGATTTGAATTTACAATTTTCCATTTGTACAGATTGTCTCGTGAAGGCAATATTCTATGCAAAACTTTAAAGTTGAACTGTTTTATTTTATTATCTTTTATATTTTTAAATTTGAAATAAAGGATGTCCTTCCAAGCAAAAGATTCTGGCAGGTTTAGCCATCTTTGCCAAAACTCCAATGTAAAAAAATTGGCCCTCTTTTTTTCTAAGAACAATAAGTAATAATTTTTGGCTTTAGTACAAGTTATATTAATGCGTTCTCCAACAAAGGTGTCAATTTCCTCTTGTTCAAAAAAGTTATCATGTTGCTCTTTTGATATACTCAATTTTTTAAGCCAACTTTTAGGGAACGCTGTCTTCAATTTTGTAAATTTAAAGGAAAATAATAATAATAATTTTGGTAAGATAGGAATAAGCTACTGGTCGCAGGCCATTATCTCATAAATATACTTCCGTCATGGGTCTTCTTCCCATTTGACTCCTTGCAGTTATATTACTAATAGTATAACATTGGATAGAAAGACAAGATGCAAACCAATTTCATGTCATATATGTAATAAAAGTATTCACTGGCATTGGTTATAACAAAAGATATTAAATGCGAATAGAACATTTATACCATACTATTACATAGAAAGACAAGATGCAAACCGATTTGCTTTCATAAAGATAGTACATGTATTATGATTTCATTGGATGGGATACTTAAAATGCGAGCGAGCGCTGAAAGCCTTTTCCTTTTCCTTTCCTTTTTTTGAAAATTGTTTCTTTACTCTTTATTCTCTTTGTCTTTGTCTTTATATTAATTTTGTTTGTTTTTCGGGGATAACAGGAGGTTATGAAATTTTGCATGTTTTTCATGGTGAATTATTGGGGGGGGGGATGATTGTACAGGCCATTCCCCCCCCCCGACCAAAATATTGGGGGGGGGGGGGTATATCCACCCATTCCCCCGTGATCGACACCCATGTATACATAGCATTTTACATCCTTTATTGTTCTTTTTTGCAGATACCAGAGGGAAAAAAAATTCGTTTTACATCCGGTTCTACGCCTACGAGGTCTGATGAACAGCACCGTCTTAAAAAAAAACCACCCAGAGATACATGTAATGTAATTGAAAATTGATGTTGTTTGTCAAAGTCTGATCCTACCTGTAAACTTTAGAAAAAGGAAAGTGACGTTTCCGTTCACTGAAAAGTGGAGGTTTTAATGCAAGTTCTCCCTGGCTTTGACATAGCAAAATGTCATAAGATATTTTTCTTGTATAATTTGTTTCAATATTTCTGTGTCCTCAAAATCATGATCATTGTTTCATGTGACCTTCGTGCTATTCACCGCACGTGAGGGATGTTATTTCGCAACTGCACACTTTCAGTCTGGCGTAAATCCGGATGGGGGATGGGGGTATATAGACCCCCCCCCCCCACACACACTTTTTGGAGAGGGGGGATGGTGTGTACAAATATCTCCCCTTCTTTTTGAAGAAGTTATATTGTGAAAGAGTGGTAAAAAGAAAGGAAAAGGGGGAATGAACAAAGGAGAAACCTGGAAGCGCTCGCTCGCTTCGCTCGCATTTTCAGTATCTATATTACTGTTCTTAAGAAACGAAATAGATTTGTATCTTGTCTCTCTATCCCAAGTTTATGCTATTCTTCTACTAATAAATTTTCAATTCATACCTATATAGCTGCAATGATTCGAGCAGCAAATTGACTTAAGTAGATGAAATTTCTGGAAATAACGGCCTGTCACAGTGACTATTATTCCTATACCATCTGTGAGAACAGAAGATGCCAATTAATATTATTGTTCGTAACTAAGGCACGACAATACACTAGATCCTGTTCTCAGTATTAAAAAAAAACCAACAAAAACCAAAAAAAAAAAAAAAAATGCTCGCTCTTGAAATCTTCTAGCAGCAGATGCTCGATCATCTATTTTTAAAGAAGTCGTTAATTTTGGCTCGCTCGCAAAAATAAACAAATATTATATAATTGGGCGGGGGGGGGGGGTGAAAGGGTGAAAGGGTTAAAGGGTGTGTATATTGGAGTGTGCCCAAGAAATTTCGGCAAAATATTTCGATCATCCCCCCTCCCCACACCTCGAAACGGATTTACGCCGGTGCACTTTGATGATAAGAAGTCGTGTATCACTCCCTGCTCTTTTCCCAGTGGGATGCTGGCACCCAGCCAGTTCGGCAGTTACATGAACACTACATTTTCTTGCATGAATGAGTGAGTTCATTTTAAGTTCAACATATCAAACGACATAAGAGGGTGCGCGAAACCTTCGCGGACATCAACATCCTTCGGGTTTACAATACACAAGTGATGGGAGTTGGGAAAATAAAGGAAGGGTCGAAAGAATAAGCCCGATTTTGGAAAGAACTCACAACCTCTCCAGTACATATATGATTTAAAGATAAACCTACATGCATGGCCTTGGAATAATTTTATTTCACTATTGCTTCTGAGAAAAATGGTTACTTTAGACAAATTTCCGTGAACTTCCCGAACGCTGATTATTCATTACCAGTTTTCTCGAAATGAAGTAGTATTAGTGAACTTGTTATTTCAGTTATCATGTCATCATTTAGACAGATTTCCCTATCTCTGTTATCACTTTCACGACTATCAGTTACATAATTATTATTAATCCTATTAATCAATTTAAATTTTTCAGTATTGATTATGAGGGGTCACCCGTACCTGGGACTGGGGATATCCGAAATTCAGTGATCAGTTCACTGAATGGTATTAAAGGAGATGAAACTCAGGCATCAGTGTCCTCGCAGTGAATGGAGAAGAACAAGAAGAGTAAACAGTGAAAGTTTGAGCAAAATCGGACAATCTGTTCAAGAGTTTTTAAAGTTTCAGTTAATCCCTATTATGGGGATCCTTGAGTTGGAAACCTTACCAGCATCTGTGATGTCTTTGTAGACAACTCTCCATTCATTTTGTGCATAATTTTTCAAAAAAAAAAAAAAAAGATGTATGTTAAATTTCAAGTCAGGCATCAACATAATTCTTCCCAAAATGCTTGCTGAATTGATGTAGCCATATCATACTCAAACAATAAATCAAAGAATTTCATTTTTTTTTCTTGAAAATGAAGAAAATGTTAAATTTTGTGTACAAAATGAATGGAGACTTGTTCACGATGACATCACAGATGCTGGCAAAGTTGCCAACTCAAGGATCCCCATAATAAGGATTTACTTAAACTTTGAAAGTTCATAACTCTTGAACAGATTTTCCGATTTTGTTCAAACTTTCATTGTTTACTCTTCTTGTTCTTCTTCATTCACTGGAAGCACACTGATGTCTGGGTTGCATTCTCATTTTAGTCAGATGCTTAGCGATTCATGAAGGCTGTAGCCTTGCTTGGGATATGCTTTTTCCTGTACAACACACGCCCACACTGGCATTCACAGAAATATTTATGTAGGTATATGCATACACACGATGGCAGCTTAGCTTGAATCATTAAATCAAAGCTCCCTGAGCTTCCGTCCGTTTTTGGAACATGTGGAAAGGGAGGACAACTCTGGAAACTTTGATTCAAGCTGCGCTAATAACAAATTCTCTCATTGCCTTATCATTGTCTTTTATTCAAACTCATCACACCTTGATGTACCAAGGCAACAAGTGAGTAGATTAACATAATTATGACTCTGAGCCGTTG
The DNA here is from genome assembly GCA_029962745.1 of Echinometra lucunter. Classification (NCBI taxonomy): domain Eukaryota; kingdom Metazoa; phylum Echinodermata; class Echinoidea; order Camarodonta; family Echinometridae; genus Echinometra; species Echinometra lucunter. Next base: position 17,639,591 of record CM057153.1, on the reverse strand, counting down.
TCAGGTCAGTAATGACCATTATTTTATTCAGAAGAAACCTCTTCCATGTGCGTTTTGGGAACACAAATAAGTTACATTACGTACTACATGTATTTTATTAAGCAAGTAAAATTCTGATGTATTTTGATATATACAAACTGCATCGACAACAATCGTGCAAAAATGGGACTTTGTGAAAAGAAATAGTGCATAGCTGAAGTCAATGATTCTTCTTATCATGATCCTGTATAAAACTGCGAGGACATAATACGGAAATGTGTGATGGAAATCGTCACACACATGGGCGTCAACAGGCGAGGGACGGGGGGGGGGGACATCATATCATTTGTCCCCCCCCCCACACACACACGTTTTTGAGATCATAAGTAAAAGAAGCGTTTGAAGTAGACAAAGGACCCTGTAAATATGCAAAAAATTGCATTATTTCAGGCAAGAAATGCAAAAAGCTCCCTACCGTGGGAGGGGGACACCCCCTCCCACACCCTCCCCCTTAGCTCGCTTCGCGAGCTCGGGCTCGGTCACTTCATGGGCTCGGTCACTTCGTTCCCTCGCTAATGGTCCCCCCCCCACTTCTCAGAACCGGTTGACGCCCTTGGTCACACACAGTCATCATGCATAATTATGAACTTATAGAAGGAAGTTGAAATAAAGATTACTAGTAAACAAAACAGTTCATGATAAATAAAACAACATGAAGATAGAAAACCAAGGTTAAGCCCTGTTTTGATGAAATAAACCATATCGATAAATTGCGCTTTTTATCTTCTTGATATCAACAGCATGACTTGAGCAAAAAAGTACTCAAGATAAATTAAGGTTTAGAATGAAATAATGTATAAAATGTGGGAATTCCATTTATAAGATAAGCAAAATACATTCCTACTTACAGAACTTACATGAAAAAAAACCCACATTTACGAGAACATGAATAATAATAATCAATATATATAGGTGTCTTTCATTCAGTTAAAGATAGATTCAGCTTTTTTCAGTCGTTTATTCATGTTAAAAGTAGGGGAAAATCTTTTCCTCTGGTATAGCGGAACAGTGCAAGTTAAGATCGCCATACAGTATTACTTTGTAGACATTGAAGCAGAATAAACCTAAAATTTTTCCTATATATCTCCCTGTTCTCTGGTTTAAGCATCTGAAAGCATCGACATCTACCCCGTCTTTAAATATTATGTTACATGGCAACGATGACAGTTTCAGAGAAACTAAAACTCTGCCATCTCCATACACTGAGCGTTTTACTTTTTAAAAGGAAACTCAACCTAACCAAATTTTCATAGAAATGAAAAAAAAAAAAACCCCACCAAAAACAAACACACAAAAACATATATTTTGCCCCCCCCCCCATAGCTTCCATACCATTGATTTGCACTGCATTTGCGATTTTTCAATTCCCTTAATTCGCACTGGTTCAATTCGAACAGGTATATAGATAAACCTCTTAAAATTCATCCAAACTGTTTGTTAAACAAATGCTTCTTTTCTGAAAAGGCTGCAAAGCAAAAACCATGAAACCATATCATCTACCATGAAGACTGGAGCACCGTCATTTTACATCATGCATATTGTGCTGTGTCGGAAAGTGAGCCACAAGGGGTTTCGCTTTTTTTTTTTTTTTAAGACAAAGGTGTTCAGTGATGCATGATTCTGAAAATGTGAACAAGTTACCATTTTAAAGCATGTGACTTACTCAGGGGCCGCGGAACAATAGGAGCTGGGGGGGGGGGGGCTGCAGCCCCCAACTTTTTTAGTAGACACATTTGCCTCTGTACAAAAACCTAGAAGTGATTTTCCTGGTTTGTACGCGCAGCACCCCCCCCCCCCCACTTTCAAAAACGTTCCGCGGCTTCTGTTACTTTTGTATACGATATGAAATTCAACACCAGTAAATACATGTATTTAAATTATAGGTGGGGTTTCCTTAAAAAGAAAAAAAGCACCAGGTATGTAAATGGCCCTCGTGATAGGCCTATCACAAGCTCTGTTGCTAGGAGTACAAGCTTATCTCTTGTACCGCGTTCTATATGCGGGCAATTATCATCGTATTGTAAACACAATTTGACATCAAAGGCAATATCGTTAAGCAGTGCTTAGCAGGGCTTGCTAATTCCTTATAATGTCTTCAGATATGCTAGAAATCTTAGCTGTGGCCTTTAACCTAAGGGACAAAATTTAGCTTGAACTTGCCAAAAAGGAACTTTAGAGTTGATACATATAAACATGACAGTTTTTTATGTACAAAACCAGGCGACAAACAGTTGGAATATTCACAGCTTGCCTTTGGATGGTAACTGGAATACACTGCTTATGTTACTACAAGAATGAATCAAGACACATACCATTCATTCTTCAATGCATTATTGAGAAAAGTCAATGTTTTTTTTTTTTTCAATCGAAGGTATTATGAAGAATTCTCCTGCGTGCACCTATTTATTTCTCCTCTTTTGATTCCTCCTTCACATAATTTCATTTCACTCATTTCATTTCATTTATTTCCACAATAGCAGCTTCAGTTTACATAAATAAATGAACACATAAATACCCATAAATACAAGCTGCACTGTGGCGAAAACTTCGAAAGCAATGCTTGTAATTAAGGTTCCCAAACATAATGAGATAACAGTATCATTTACTAAAAAAAAGAAAGAGTTCTCCTGCACTTATTTATTTCTACTCTTTCGATTCCTCCTTCACCATAATGACCTTTTTTGCTCGGAGGGGCTGGTGGATCTTGTGACTGACGCTTACTCGGGGTCCTTTCACAGGGCCTTTTAGTCAAAGTTTCTGGAACTGAGGATTTTTCAATATCTGAACGATAATTAAGACCATAATTACCTATTCTGTAGACCATCATTCTCATAGCAACAAAAAGAAATGTCAGAGGTATTAACACGAGCAACATCATTTGCGAACCTTCTTTGCTATGTTCATTTCGTGCTTCTGTCGCCGTATCGACATGCTGTGACTCAATGTCAGGTGCTCTTGACATATTTGGAGGAGTACATAGTGTCTGATTGAGACCTTTAAGAGTGCGATTAATGAACTTTTGGGGACTAGTGCATACTGGATTATCAGTTATATTGCAAAAGGAGTGTGACGCATGAAGGCAAATGAAACGGAACGCCTCTAAAGAGCAACTGCAAGCCCATGGATTCCCCTCGAGGTACAGCTTCTCAGCACGGCTGGTCCAGTTTTCCCGTGAAACACCTTCAAACGTTTTAAGAGCATTATAACTCAGATCTATACTATAAACATTTGGAAGATTTAAGATGTTACTATTGATGGTTGTTAGTCTGTTTCCATTGAAACTGATTTCCTTCACAGAAACCAAATTTTTGAAGAGGTTACTTGGAATGGTGAATAACAGATTATTTGCCAGGTTTAATTTGACCAAGGAGGATAGGTCTCTGAAGATGTTTTCAGGAAGATCGGTGAGTGTATTGTTATCAAGATAGAGAAACTTAAGTTTCTCCAATTGCCTGAAGACACCGTGTCCGAGACGAGATAGCTTGTTCGAGGAAAGGTAAATATACTCCAGTTTAAGTGTACATTGAAAGGTCCCTTCTCCGATGGTGATGAGATGGTTCTGGTCCAGATTGATGACTTGAAGATTTTCTGTGCCATTGAAAGCATATTGGTCAACTCTATATATATTGTTGGAGCGGAGGTCGATCAACGAGAGTTTTGGTGCACCAGTAAATGTGTTTGCATCGATCTAAGAAATAAAAGAGAATACAGAACTGCATCATGATAAAGGCGTAACTATATAGGCAACCATGACGAGGATGATAATGATGATGGTGATAATAATGGTAATAATGATAATAATGATGATAATAATGATAGCAATAGTGATAATGATAATGATGGTAGTACATGTAATGATAATAATAGTATACTACTACTACTACTACTAAATAAATAACTATATACAAAATGCCGACTAATATGGAACCAGCATGTGGAATAACGTTATCATGTACTTCAAGCTGTATGCTTACTCATGCCTGGGGGCAGATATCATTATTGATGCTTTCCAACTTCGAATGTTTAATAGTTTTGTTGAAGACTGCTCACTACTTCAATACTCCTAAGTTCAAACTACATCCAGCTTGTCCAAAAAAAAAAAAAAAAAAAATCTTTACGCATAATTTTCAAAATAATAACTGCGCTATTCATATTCAAGTATTTGAACGCTCCCTCCACATCCCATCCTAAAGGTTCCACAACATTTATGTCTAAATTAGGAAAAGAACGTACAGGCCTACTATAATTTCTGTGAAGAATGTCATTTTACCCATAATCATTTTGCTGCAGTAGGATCTAACTGCTTCATTTTTTTTTCAAATTGTTAAATAGTGAACATCTGAAGGGATTTTGTTATTTCACCCTCATGATGGGAGTGTTATGAAAATGACGTAAAATGTGGGAAAGCGATTTATCTAGAAAAGACATTATGTTTTACTGCATTTTCATATGTCTCTTCATGAAAATTTTTCATGATGTACTTATGTGATACAGGTATTCACATTGTTATTAATATATATATCTTTTTTTTTACAAAACACAAAAAGTCATATGAAATATGATTATATAAACACAATACAAAAATAAATTCCCTCCAAAACAAATCTGTGATTTGTGATTTGTTTTACGGGGGAACTAATTTTTTTATCATGCGTTAAGATTTAAAGAAATAGTGTTCGACTTAAACATGGCAGACATCTAAATCCACAGTTTATAAATTATTTATTTCTGTTTACTAGTGTCAAATATCAATAATTTTCAAGTACCCACGCTACCTGTAAAAGTGAACCTAAATATGAGATGTACTGGACGTTCACTGAATTACAATACTCAAGTATATGTTAACAGATTCACTATTATCAATGCTTCCTCTCACAATGTTATTAAAAGTATTCACTAACTGCATTTCATAAATTATGCTATCTTACATTTGATATATCATTGTCCGAAAGTATGAGTTCCCTCAAGGAATGGAAACCTTCAAGAGTTCCACCTTCAATCTTAGTGATGTTGTTGTATCGAAGAAATAAGTACCAAGCCGCATTACATTCGATGGGTATAGACTCTAATGATCTGCTATTACAATTCGCCTGGGCAATGTTTTCTTCGTACGAACATTTCATGTTGCACGTCGATGTCGAATATTGCAGTGAGAAAACAGCGATAGCCTGGTATGAAATAAGGCTAAGAAGAAAGAAAAAACAGGTTGCATGTGAGCGTTGAATACTCATTTTCTTATGTTCTTGTCATATAAACACAAACACCAAACCTTTCCAGAAACGGGCTTAACGCGTCGGTTCGTAAGTATTGCGCAGTATATATTGTCAACGAGCGATTTTGTAAAATGGCGGGTATTCAAATTGCGATCCTCGAGCATGACGTGATTATTCATGAGACTGAGCGGTATAATCAGCTTCATTATCGAAGGCCCTCAACGTCGGTCGGTTGTTTACGTGTGTTGCGTAGCATGATAAAATCTTGCCAAAATGAAATGAAAGTTGCCTTTGCTTTTTTTCATAAATATTATTTTTTAAAAGAATTAAGTGTTTTATTCACTATAAAACCTCGATGGTTTGTTTTGTAAAGGAAATGTGAAATAAAAAAGTGATATTTCACATGGAAAATATGCTGAAAAGGTGTATACTCATATCATTTTATAACGCACTTCAGGCTCAAAAACAGATTACAATTAACAAACGCGCTTACCAGAAAGAAATAATAGAAATGAAGTTAAATTTGCATAAACTTTTTTTTTCAGTTATTGCAAATGAAATAGACACTTGCATTGAAAATGCTGTCAAAACATTTTTATAATACATTATCCTTTGGACCCTTTGGTGAATTTCAATTCGGTCTGTAACCATTTGCTTGTTTTATTTTTCCCATGTAATCACTGACATATACTAAAAATTCAGTGAGTTACATTAATACATGCATCGTAGGTACAGTTCATTTGGCTTACAAGTGGTCTGTATACTAATTTTGTCAATGATTTCAGTTTGTCAAATAAAATATTAGGCCTGTATGATCACACCATCTCTCTGAAGATAATTTTCTGTTAGCTGAAAATATCAGCCAGTGCCTAATTATGAACACTCTTAAGAATATTGGGTAAAAATGTGCCATGAGCCTTACATGCCCAACCAATTTTGGGTATTTCTTTGGGCATTTCTTTTTATCCCATTTGATGGACATTTTGTCCATTCTAAGTAATTAGGATGGGGGGGGGGGGGGTCGGGTGTCCAGACACGTAACAAAAATAAAGCCTTTTTTTTTTGTCTTTGGATTAAACAAAAACTATGCATTGAATAGTGCTAATCATCATTTTTTGTTCTCTGTAATATTGTCTAACACTTGTGTTAAAAATTTAAGAAATATTGCCTGTAAAATTTTTCAGATGGCTGTTTAAAATCGACTGTCTGGATACACAACCTGTCCGGACACCCAACAACTGGGTATACTGCTTATTTTTACCCTAAGTCATTGACGTAAATTCCAGGGGCGCGTTTCCGTTTTACACCGTAGCCAACGAACGTAGAGGGCGTCAACACTTTTCAGTGTTGATATTAAGAGGGTTCACTGCGCTTATTTTTTGTGACCATGATTTTCTCGGATTTTCTATCAGAGAGGTTTTTCAGTGGATTTTAGAGTTGATTTTTTTCTGTTTGAAAATGTTACCACTTTTGAATTAATCGATGAAAAATGACCGCCTCGTCGGAGTCCGTGAACGTGAACAAAGTTGGACCAGGTATGATTTGAATTATGAAATTTACTGTTAGATTTACTTATTTGAAATGATAATTAATCAAATTTGGCAATTGAGGGGAATAAGGGACCGACTGTCTGCATCCAAATTATTGTCTAGATTCTAACTGTTAAGCTTAACCTCCTAACTTAAATTTTTGCCAACCCGCGCCTGTGGCTGTGCCTGCGACAGTCCACATGCGTGCGAAGTTTACTTCCGCCCGTTTTCCGATCGTTCTTGGGCTAAAAGTCTAATCAATCAAGACAATCTTATTGTTAAGCATTTTCTTTTTGATCAAATCCAAGAACTCATTAAAACTGTCAGCAGTATCGTGAAATAGGCCCGCTCTAAAAATGTTCTAAGTTTCTTTTAGGGTTAGCCGGTTGGGTAACAACACCAACGTAGATCTAACTCGTCTCGAGCAGATCTAGACTAATTAGCCCCGGAACGCTGCTAGGCTACGGCTACGCGTTCGGGCTGCCGCAGTAACATAGCCTTATAAACTTAGGCCAGACATACCAGATTCTTTTCTTTTATGATGGGAGAGACCAGCCATTTATGACTTATAGTCACCGTCCTGCCTGTGAAAAGACTCCTGATAAGTGCCGATCACAAGATTTACCGAGTCGGCCGAAGAAGAATGGTGTGGAAAAGGTTGAAAATGGAAAAAGAAATAGGTGTAGGAAAAATCTTACTGCTACTTTCTTTGAAGAAATTGAATAAAAATAGACCAACAGAAGAATAGAAAACTATGTTTGTACAATTTGCCTACTTTAAAAAAAAAAAAGGAATCCCAGTTGACGTCCGCCATTTCATGCTGTCGGTTAACTGGTGTTTACTTTTTTTTTCTAAAAGGACATTATCATGATTATATAATCAAATAGGATTTCTGTGTTAAACGAATAGAGATTTATATAAGTATTTTGCGCTGTAGCCCCCCCCCCCACTTTTTTTTAGTAGACACATTTGCCTCTGTACAAAAAATCCGGAAGTGATTTTCCTGGTTTGTACGCGCAGCCCCCTCCCCCCTTTCAAAAACGTTCCGCGGCTTCTGCTTAAGAGCTATATCACTATAATGTTTCTAACTTTCACCCTTTACAAATTCACAATTACAAAGAATAATAAGCATGAGTTATTGTAAAACCGTACGATATGATTCATTCATATAGGTAATTAGAGAATGTCATCTTTAATATGGTTTAGTCGAGGGTACCCTTATTTGCAATAAACGTGACGATTGGGATAATTGGTATCTGCGCAAAAGACAAACAAAGGAGATTCAAAACGGAGTGAAGCAGAGAGCAAATTGGTATACAGAAAGATTTGGGGGTTGTTCCGATACCAGTGAGAAAAGTAATGTAGCAGTTTTACCTTACGCCGTTCTCTCAGGCGAAAAGATTTGTCACCCCCAATTCCCCCCCCCCCAAAAAAAAAGAAAGGCTGAAACGGGCTGAATCTGCTTTTATTATATAGGCCTGTATTAGTTACACTTTCTACTTTTTTGGTTGTTGTTCTTCATTGGTCATGTTGTCATATTTCTATTTTCATAATGTATTATCTTATTTTCATTTAACATCTGTTATTACGAATGTAATTTGCTTATTTTATTAATGGAACAGGGTTTACGATATTTCGTTCGTCGTTTCATTCCACTCCGACATCTTGAATTTTTATTCTCAAGTATTTCCCTCTGTTACTCTCTATCTGTACGTAAATACAATTGCATACAGTAAACCATAGCAGTAAACATGGTGAAAAGAAATTATATACGTTCATCACTGTTCATGGATATGCTGAAAAACATTTCACACTTGCTGCTGATTTCTCGATATAGTTCTTATTATCAAAACAGGGTTTAACGTTAGCTTTTATGTATATATTTTCTATTATTTATTTATCATGAGCTGTCTTGCTATATTGTTAATTGGTCATTTTTATTTCAGCTTCCTTCTGTTTGTACATATTGACAGTCAGAAGTTCTTGCACTGCTGTTTGTTCATAGTCCGAAGGTTGAACTTTTTGGTTTGCGGTTTTTGATAATATATACAATACATATTACGAACAGTCCCGTAGCCAAAAGAATTAGCATTGAAATTAAAATAATTACAGCAAGATTTGATATTTTTCCTCTATTTTCTGGACATTCCTTTTCAGGAATTGCAGTCGTCGCGTTGCTATTCCCGTTGCATGAGGACTGATTTAGGGTTTTGAGCAGATGATTAACGAAGTTTGGTGGGCTACTGCAGACTGGATCATCACAGACATTACAAAAATCCAACCAATGAAGGCATATTGAAAGGAAAGGCTCGAAAGAGCTATTGCATGGCCAAGGATTCCCCTCCAGGTAGAGGGTCACAGCACGGCTTGTCCAGTTTTCCAGGGAATTACTTTCAAGCTGATTCAGACTATTGTTTCTCAAATCTATGGTAGCAATATGAGGAAGATGGAAGATTTTACCATAGATAGCTATTAGTCTGTTGTCAGAAAGATCAATCGTCTTTACATCTGCCAAATTTGTGAAGATGTCGGTTGGAAGGCTGGATAATAAGTTATTCGACAGATCTAAAAAGACCAAGGAGGATAGGTCTTGGAAGATGTCTTCAGGGAGATCGATGAGTCTGTTCATAGAAAGAAGGAGACGTTTGAGGCTATTTAAATGTCTGAAGACATCAGGTCAAAGATGAAATAGATGTTTCCAGGAGAGGTCAATAATCTCCAGTTTCAGCGCAAGCTGAAAAGTCATTTCGTCGATGACACTGAGGTGATTCAGGTCCAAATAGAGTACTCTCAGATTTTCTGTACCATTGAGTGCATATTGATCGAATGTATGTATAACATTGCCGCGTAGCTTGATAGACACGAGTACTGGTGCACCAGTAAATGTGTTTGCATCGATCTACGGAGGACAAATTGAAAGTGAAGACGGAATTACATGTTGAATATTAATGTTGAGTACCAATGAATTAGATGATATCGATGATAATAGTCAGGATAGTGGTAATGCATTGTTGTCTACCTTCGATTAAGTATTTAACCAAGTGGAGCCCTTTGGTAAGGCATCACTGATCATCATCAAGTCCTGCATGGACTCCAAAGCCGTCACACCCCTGGTTGCTTATACTTAAATCATGGTTTTTTTTTTTTTATATCATTGTGGTATGGTATGGACGACCATACTTATATACAAATTAGCATACACGTGTTAGCAGTCAGGTTGAATAAACAATCAATCAAAGGTGGATAAGTGCATTACCACTGTTATGATTGATCTCATCTATATCATCGAATCAACTAGCAGAATAATCAAGATGTATGTACTCATGTGTGGGGCCTATATTCCTAATGCTTTTTATCTTAATTACTGTGAAAAAAATTAAGTAATAAAAGATGTCATGTAAATGACTGTATATTGATATCTTACAATAATAAATAGATCATTTATGGATAGACACCTAAATTCACATTCGGGTAAAGTACTGTAAATGGCCTTTTATTGTCAAAC
>CM057153.1:17526805-17628805 GCA_029962745.1 Echinometra lucunter | reverse complement strand
GTTTCAAGATATAAAAGCTCACTTATAACACATTCAAGTATTAAAAAAAAAATCAAATTACTGTAGATACCACCTAACAGTTCCATGCACGTAACAAGAGAGATTAAAAGCTACAACCAAGATAGTGAGTGGTTTTTACTAAAAACGTGAGGGAAGGTAGTGAACGAGTGAGAAAATTTTGAGTTTTTGGGAATGTTGGACGTTTGGATTTTAAAGCACTTTTGAGGAGGAGCAGAAAATGAATTTGCCATTTCTTTTGCAAAGAGGAGCACCCTCTCTCACTTAAGTCTAAAAAACATTTTCTTTAATCTGCGAGGGAGCGTAGAAACCGAGCGAAAAAAACCTACAAAGTTGGGGCCTTGTCTTTTAGAACAAAATAAAGCTTATTATACATCGTTTTGCATCGAAATATTTTTGTGTTGTTGTTATGCAAGGGACCTTAAGTGAGGGGGCTAAAGCCTTTAATTTATGCTGTAAAAATTACGAGGGAGGAAGGGCAAAATGAATTCCCCCTCCCCCTTGATAGAGGGAAAAATCTGTCCTGTTTCTTTTGCCATCACTTGTAGACAGGGGGATACACTGCTGCTTTCTGTAAACTATCTGAAACAACTTCCAGCTGCATCTGAACAACAAAGGCATGATATCACTGTGTTATCTATGTCAGATATGCATCAACATTTTTAAGATCTCCAGTGAATTTTCATACAGACGATAATTTAAACTGCAATGAATCACTGGTCTTCCGGACATGGAGAGACAACTACAAGCCTTTTGATTGAAAATGTTTTTTTTTGTTTTATCCGCGGTAGAATATTCCATTAATTCTTCAGCATTTTTTGTTTATTCGGGTGTGCATGGCAATGCTGATGCTCATGTTTTCGAGACTAAAGAAAAAAGCCCCCTCCTTCCAATTCCATACCTTCTCTGAAGAATGAAGCCAACTTAAACTTTTCCACGAACTGTTTCATGTCTGTGCTCCTTTCATAACAAAATGTCCCTTTTCAAACGAAGAAATGTATCTCTTGCAGTTGCCTATTTAGGGGCGGGTCTAGGAGAAGGCGCAAGGGGTGGGGTGGGGTGGGAGCTAAAGTAGCACCCAAAGAGGAGAAAGAAAGAAAAAGTAATGAAATGGAGAACAATAGTATCCTCGAGTTCTGACCTCCCCTTATTTTCATGGTACTGATAAAAATAGGATTTAGGAGGTCAAAATTCGAAAAGTTTGGTGGCTTTTGTACGCTGCTTCTTTATCTCGTAATAGCTTGCCCGAGCTTAAGGTAAAGAGTAGCGTTTTCGAGTCTTGTTGCTTCACTCCCTGTTACATAAGTTTCATCAAATATTTCTACTCCTGTAAAGGATTTATATGAATTAGCATTTGGAAAGGTTCCAAATTTGAAAAAAAAATCTTAAGCCCCGGTTGACTCGCTAAATTGATCTATATTCCTTATGTTTTTTTGAAATTTTTGCACCCTATTTGAGGAAGAAATAAACAGGAAATTGCTAACCATTCTTTCAAATTAAAACTCTATACCGCTTGAGTGCAGTGCTTCCTCATAATATTTCCTACAAGACAGGAAGTCTGTGGGAAGGTAAACGCCGAGTTAATGAAGTCATTTTGAATTACTCCTATATTTTGCAGTAATGTGGTGCATGTATTGTAAAAGTTCTTGCCTCCTATACGGGATTCCCCCCCCCCCCCCGTTTCTTGTCTGTTTTTCTTTTCTTTTCTTGTCTTGTCCTTCTTTTGTCTTGTCTTGTCTTGTCTAGTCTTGTCCTTTTCATATTGTCCTTTCCCTTCTCGTCTTGTCTCTATTACGTAACGTATCCTTCATCTGGCGGAGTCCTAGTTGTGTGACTGAACTTGCAACTGTAATGTATACTGCTGTTTTACCTAGCTCTGTATCATTTCAGTATCTTTTTCTGTTTTCTTTTCCTTTCTTGAGGAATCCACGTAATTACAAGCATTGCTTTCTTGTGGATTTCTCTTTTCCAATATCAATATCCTTTTCTTGATACATTGTGTCAAGCAGACATCTGTTTTGTTTTGATGTTAAAAAAAGAGAAAAAAATAATGTATGTTAATTTACGATAGTTTTTGTAAAAAAAAAAGAAAAAGAGAGAGAGAGATATCGTATGTCTCGTGCTATGTTGAAAATAAACCCTGAACGTGAAAGTCGAAACATGAAACTTGAAACTACCTTTTGCCTACATTTGCTCCACTCGAGCCAGTAGGATTAAATAGGTACCTGGCAATGATGGGATAATTGCAAGGTTGGCAGGAAGAGCGACATAACAGGCCTACTAATGTGGCTACCATGGATGAATGAAATCAAACTAATATCATTATTTACCAGCAATGAACTAAATAAATGGTTAAATTGTTGGTTATTTTACCTGACTACTTAGAAAGCATGTGTATGCTTGTTATAACAAGGGGACCGGCGGTCTTCCTTGATATTAAGATGCGATCTCGTGATATTAAAAATTCAATTTGTTATATTAAAAATTGAATTCGTGACATAAAAGAAAGTATCATTCTTAATATCAAGAATCCTATTGTTTTAATATCAGAAAGTAGAATAAATTTTGAAAGGGCTTGCCATACATACGCGTATGGAATGCCAGTACAGTTTCACTCCAATTACGATTGACGCACCAGTAATATGCATGCACCCGTTCGTGTCTTATGTACTAGTACCAAAGAATATTTATTACGAAGAATCCTCAGTACCGAAATAAAGCACGCGTACGTATTGTAGTACATGTCAATCGGGGAAAGCCTATAGCCTTGATCAGGACGGCCCATTTTTATTATTTTTCTGTACATAGCTTTTGGTAAAGAGCCTAAGAGGTGAAGGGCACGACATAATCAATATTGATATTGTCCCGTAATAACATAAAATTTATGTCCACCAACAGATATGATCAACTCTAACTGCAACAGGCAAGGGAGTAATGGTGAGAATCAGAAGGGCCAGAGCTAATAAGTTATACAGGAGAGATTGCTGTGAAATTCTATATAATGGGGTGGGGGGGGGGGGGGGGGGAGTAACGCGTTTCCTGATTAAGCTCTATATGAGCAGACGTTTGGATATCTGACAGTGATATCGTGAAATTCTGAAATAAAATTAATAAACAGGAGATCTTTAAGTTTTTCTCTTAATCGGAATATTTCATATAATGGATCACTATTTATGCAAATTACAAACCTATGAAATATAGCCTTATTATGTTTAAAGTCCATAGAAACAGGTGAAAGGGCTTTGAAAAAGAAAATGAGATTGTGTGCAAGCAATATAAAGACTATTCAAATTTCTCTTAACTGGGTGAACTAGCACGTCTGACAAAATAATAATAATAATAATGATAAGATAATGAAAAGAAATTTCTAAAAAGATCATCAGGTATGGTACCATACTCTGAGTTTTTGGACAAGCAAGTAAAAAGTTTTGTCATGTTCCATCTGTGCAGGGGGTGCACATTTCCTTTCACTTGATGTGTTACATCAGACATCAATTTTGCTGATGACATGTAGGCCTAGGGGCATGGGGATTCTCGGATACGCCTCCAATGTAAGACTGTATTCTGCTTTAGCAATCTGAGGAGTCAGGCGATCGAAAAAAAAACCAAAACAAAAACAAAAACAAAACAAAAACGGGAGGCCTAGTATTAGGTGCAACAAGGCCTACATGCACTTATGGAAGAAGGAAAAAACGCCCCAGCCTTTACATCATTTTTAATCAAATACTATTTAACCTTCTCTTTTTCTCCCTCCCTTCTCCCTCTCAAAGAGTTTCATTTTTCCTTTTATTTTTTTTTTCATACTCTCTAATCTCACAGCTGATCTGAAAAACTGACTTCATTAATTCAACTGAGGCACAATAGAACAGTGTTTCTAATCAATTCCAAATTTTACCCGCTCAATTTTCACCTCCCTGGCTCTAGCAGACGACGCGTCTATGTCTCACGTGACACATGATACAGAGAAAGTACATGGTCACATGACGTCATCGATAATAACAAACGGTTTCACGTGTAGTATTACAAAATGGTCAAAACAGGCATATTCCCGGGGATTTATGGGGGTCTATTGGACTCGTCGAGGCTCGATTATATATTTTCAGAGTTTGAAATTTCATGTGAATCACCTTTTCCATTTATATGAACAAATGCTAGGGGAATTAATTTAATTTCAAATTCCCTGTTTTTGTGTATTAACCTATGGCAGCTTGAAGGCCAAAAGCATGCATATTCCCGGGGATTTATGGGGGGTCTATTGGACTCGTCGAGGCTCGATTATATATTTTCAGAGTTTGAAATTTCATGTGAATCACCTTTTCCATTTATATGAATAAATGCTAGGAGAATTAATTAAATGTCAAAATCCCTATTTTGTGTATTAACCTATGGCAGCTTGAAGGCCAAAATCATGCATATTCCCTGGGATTTATGGGAGGTTTTTAAATTTTTTGAGCCTTCAGTTAGTTATTCAAAGCCCCAAATTGCATACATTTCACATTTTTTATATCTACAAATAAAAAGTATATGAATAATAATCATCCGAAAATTGCTTGTTTTGCGTGTAAACCCATGGCGGGCGCGGCTTTTTTGGTCAAAAGCATGCATATTCCCGGGGATTTATGAGGGGTTCACTGGACTCATCGAGCCTCAATAACATATTTACAGAGCTTGAAATTTCATGTAAATCACTTCTTTCTTAAATTTGAATAAAAGCTATGGGAATCAAAATCATTTCAAAATCCCTGTTTTTGCGTGTTAACCTATGGCAGCTGGAAGACTAAAAGCAGGCATATTCCCTGGCATTTATGAGGGATCTCTCTCACTTTTTGAGCCTTCTGTAAGCCTTTTCAGAGTCTCAAATTACATGTAAGTTACATTTGCCATAAATTTAAGATAACAATAGGGGAACAATAATCATTCTTAAAATCCTTGTTTTCACGTGTTAGCCCTATGGCAGATTACTCCGTCAAAAAGCAAGCATGATCCTGGGGATTTATAGTGCAATTTATTGAAAATAATGAATCAAGAAAGGTTTCATCCTTCCGCTCGTGCAAAAATCAGGCTTAAAACAAAGTTTTAGATATGAAATATCAAGAAAAAATGAGACATCTTTTCACACGTCATACTAATGGCGGACGCATTTTTCCGAGTCCATTTTTAACACAGCATTTGCCCTTGCCAAAACGTATTACGGAAGTAGGTGAGAGTAATTTGTCTTGTAATCCAAGGTCTTTGCTAGTACCACACCCATTCATTATCTAGTGCCGTGAATTTACACGCACATCGCAATCATTGTTACAACATTCATAGTTGACACATTCACTTAGCTGCAGCTTTCTCTCTCTCTCTCTAGCTCAATCAGAGGTACTTTGCAATTTGGTAAGTCGTTATCATGCCATTCTCATTTTGTTTTCCTGCTCGAATTAAGCTGTTTCGTTTGTGCATGAAATGAAGGTGAAATGATGCTAGAGAGCAGTTGACTATCAATCAACTATAAGCATAATAAGAAAAGAAAGGAAAAAGGAAAAGAAAAAATGAAACCCACTTGTGAAGTAAGACAGTGAGAACATTCATAGACATTGTACAGCAAGGGATTTTATGTCGCAGTCACACCAACGAAACCGACTCCAGACCGACCAAAACTATTACGTTATTTTCAGTGACATACCATTGGTCGGTTTGGATCGAGTCGGTTTCTTTGGTGTGACTGCGACATTATGTCGGTATGGATTTCACGTACTTTTTTTTGTTTGTTTTGTTTTGAAGTAGATAGCTCTGGCTGATTGAGGGGTTTTAGATTTCAAAATACATGCATATGAAGGATTCAGTCAATCAGTAATTGATTTAGAACACGATAATGCTATGATAGTAGGCTATGATGCATTGGTGCAAATTGGGGATGGGGTGGGGGTTATATACGTCCCCATATATTAGTTATAACTGATTAGTTATTACTTATTTCATTGTTTCTCTTAAGTTATATATGATTCATGCTTATATTAGGTTATTGAAAAAAGTCAAAATGTAAAACATTATATTGTGTGATTTGCAATGTTAAATTGAAATGTTATATATTTTTGTTCATGAAATCAGAATAAAACAGTATGTAAAAAAAGAAAAAATATTAGAGAGGGGGTGACGTGTAATATACCCCAACTTTTCACAGAAGAAATGATATTTTGATAGTAGGGCCTACTGAAATTTCTTTTT
The DNA here is from genome assembly GCA_029962745.1 of Echinometra lucunter. Taxonomy (NCBI): domain Eukaryota; kingdom Metazoa; phylum Echinodermata; class Echinoidea; order Camarodonta; family Echinometridae; genus Echinometra; species Echinometra lucunter. The sequence goes on along the minus strand of CM057153.1, from coordinate 17,622,577 downwards.
GAAATTATATCAAAAACCACTGAGAGGATGGGGAGGGTATGTATGTGGGTGTGTGAGGGTGCGTGTGTGCACTCGTGTGTGAGTTCGCGCTAGAAATTTCGGAAAAAATCATCGCTCCCCCCCCCCCCCTCCTCGGGACGAATTTATGACGATGGTATGCGCCGCACTGTCACTTCTGTCAATCTTTGGTCATACAGCCTTATTATTAATGATTTTGGGTTATGTCAGGAGCTCCCGAATTTCACCTGCTGTGGACAGTGACCACTGTTCTGAAATAATTACCTATACCCATGGAACTTGTGGTATTAATTTTTCAAACAGTGAAAACCTCATTGGAGCCCTTAAAAATTACATCATTCAAGGAAACGACATGAAACTTGATCCAGTTGAATTTCGCAGACTCAAAATCTTGGTCAGATATAGACTTTAACGTTTTGATTAATGAGAATTACAGCTCTGTGAGAGGATCAGCGAACACATATTTATTTCGCACCGAAAATTACGTTATCAAATATCCATTTCAACAGTTGTTGATAAAGAAATATTTCCACCTTTTGCACAGGAGTTGAAAAGTATCCCAAATTATACCAAATAATCCCAAGCATTTGGGAAATCGTGATTATATATCTTAGAAAGTTGTGTCCAGTGTGAGGTTTTTCGCAACGCAATAAAAAGACCCGGGGAGCGTTTCATGAAGAGTTTTGTCAGTGATTTTCACTGACAACTGTTATAAGCTACTGAAAATCCTCTCATCTGATTGGCTGAGAGCAAATTAGTCAGTGCAAATCACCGACAAAACTCTTCATGAAACGCTCCCCTGATTTCCCCCAAGGCACATGCACTGCACACATAGGGTTTTCCCGGCCAATTTCGTGAAACTGTCATCCAGTTTCGTCGTATGTGCATTTGACTTCGTGTTTTAGAAGCGATGGAATGACTCTGGTCAATGAATTTAGTGCTTCCAGGTTAGTACTGTTTAGGCACGCGAATTAATGGTTACAAAGTTCAAATTCGGATATAATCATTCGATTTCGTGTTTGGGCATGAATAAGGTGTATATTTTCTTGTGGTTATTTCCACCATCTCTTCAATTGTATGCATTGCCTAGAGACATAAATCATAGCGTGTACACAACATCATAATTTTCTTGTGGTCATTATCTTTCATTTCGTCATCATCGTAATCATCATTTTAAAAAAAATCTGAACATCTTTCGTTTGCTCAGCATCATTTTTATGTGATCTTCAATATAAATTCCTTTCATCATGACCATCGTTTTAATTTCTGTGATCTTCATCATCATCATAGTTCTGAATTTGATATTCAGCCATCTATGGGTTGGAGTGCCAAGCACCTCGCCATGACTTGTATAGGCCTGCAGTATGACGGCAGGGACCGCGGAAGCGGGTGCTGGAGGGCTGCAGCTCCCCACAATTTCGGCTAAAAACACACACAAAACACCCAAAACCTAATATCATAAAAATCTATTAAAAAAACATAAAACCTAAGGTTTCAGGGGGCTTCTGAACCTCCGCCAGGAATTCTACAGTCCATGGACTTCGCTTGTTTGGTGTCAGCCTATAATGCCCAATAATGCCCAATTATAAAAATATTAGTCTCGTTCGGAGCCCTATTGAACACGGAAAAATGGCATCTATGGAAAGCCTATAATGCCCAATAATTCAAATAAACTTAGTTTATCATTGATAAACTTTTTTTACTGAAAATTTTCACAAAATCCTTCAATTTCACTTTTAAAAATGCAAAAACCGCCCTCGTGACCAGCTCGGTTGCTTCGCTCCCTCGCTTTTGAGCTTCTTCGAAAATTTTTATGCGTCTTGCCCCCTCAGGAAAAAATTTCTTCCCCCCCCCATCCAAAAAATGTTCCGCGGCCCCTGATGACAGTACCATTCATGCCAATGGTCATGTTGAATCGTCTGTATTATATACGTCTTCTAGTTAATGAGATGTTTTTAACATTCATTTAAAATACAGTACAAGTAATGTAATTTTCAATGGGCACCTTAAAAGACTTAATTTGAATGCTCATTGGATGAACTTGTTTGCCCATATGCGAATTTGAATATTAGGAATGTGCTGGCGACAGGTAGCGACGAAGTTGAATATCCATTGCCGAAAATTGTGCTCATTAGTGAATTAGGATGCGCAAATACGAAATCGGTTGCCATATTAGTTAATTTGAACGACAAAAACGAATTTGTCTGACGATATTTCGATACATGAACCTATTTGACGAAAATGAATGCTTTTTATATGAAAATGAACTGCTGAATGAAAAAAACAGTGAAATTGGCCGGGAAACCTATACAAAACACTACGTACAACCGAGGCATGAATGTCTGACCCGAAGATTTCATTTATTTCTCGTCTTAGTTTGCGCATGACAGAATTTGAAAAGTAGTCCTTAGCTTTCTAGAGAACGCTTCTAATATGATATTCTTCAGAACTGATACGAAAAAGGAAAAAGCTGACAAATTATTTGTGAGTCTGAATTCTTAATCTTATTCTCTCTAAAAAAATAAGAGTGAACGCATTCACTCTGTTAGGGGTGAATTTCAGGAGAGAGTGCATTTATAGTGAATTAAGAGTGAATTAAGAGTAAAACTTGTGATATTCACTCTCTATCAACTCTTTTAGGGGTGACCTCAGTGAAAGAGAGTTCATTACTTTTAAATAGTACAACAGTGCCCATCGTACAGCCATAATTTAGGCCTATCACCACAGTAATTTAAATATATTCCATTAAATTACCGTGTCCTGTATATGTTCGAACATGGCTAATATTTTGAGCAGGTAAAGAAGCTGATAGCCCAGTCGCAAAAAAGTCGCATTCTCATGCAAAGGGACTTTTCAAGAGCTATCCGGAAAGGATATTTTGAGGAGTACGTGAGAGTAATTATTTTACATCCTATATCAGAGCAGGGGACTGTACCATCATGAACATAAAGAGATTCAGATAAAATCAATCTTACTATCAATGGTGACTCTTACGATTCAAATCATTCGTAAGACTGATTGCATTTTTATTTTACAGGGCCCAGATATAGTTTAAAGAAAAAGCATTCTAGCGAATAGGTCCACTGTAGCCAAGGGCAGTCATGCCTGGATTGGGATGATGCGATTGATCTGTACTGTCGGGACAAAAGCCATTGGTCCAAACAAAATGTCAAGAAGTTGTTCCACGAAGTTGGTAGAAATGCGGGAAACTCTATTAGTTCTATGACTTTTAATGTATCATTTTAACAAGAAAATGATACTGAATATCAAAATGATGGAGGAACAACTCGCCTGAGAAACAAAGTCACTGACAATGTGGATCATGTCTGCCTTATTTTCATAAAGTTCGCATCAATAAACCAAATTCACATATAAAACCATAAATGTAATTGTTATACCGAATATCGCTATTTCAAATCAATTGTTCATCTTCTATAGACATATCAGGGGAAGAGTACATAGAGGGGAAAAAAGACTGAATTGCGGTCGGGGAATTCCACATCAATAGACAATGCATAGCGCGATCCCTGCCTGTGTACCTAACAGCTACAAAGAAAAAATATGCAGGGAGAGTTGCTGTGTCAACTATGAAACATGAAAGCTGGGGAAAACCCAGTAGATCGTCGCGATAAAATTGAAAAATGTTAGTCTCGTGCGGAGCCCTATTGAACACGTAAAATGGTATCTATGGAAAGCCTATAATGCCCAATAATTCAAATAAACTGAGTTTATCATCGATAAACTCAGGTTTTCACTGAGTAGTTTTTCGGGTGATAAACTCTGTTTATCGAAAAACCGTGTTTCTCCTTGTTTCCGCAATGATAATTCACGTAAAAAACAAAGTTTATCAAGAAAACCCTGTTTCGAATGAAAAGCTCCGTTTATTGAGAAAACCGTGTTTTCGGCGATAAACTAAGTTTCTCGAGACTTAGTTTTTCAAGATAAAACTAAGTTCACCCGTTGATATGCAGAGTTTCCCTCAAAAAACCGGTTTTATCGGCGAAAATTTTAGTTTATCGCTGCTAAACTCAGTTAATTTGAATTATTGGGCATTGGACTTGAGATAGGTACAGGTCTCTCAAATGAGTGTGTGTGTGTGGGGGGGGGGGGGAGTGGGTGGTGTCGGTGATGGAAACAGTGAATTGGCACTTATGAAATCAGCTTTGTTCATTATGTCCTTAATTTGATTTCACAGAAAGAAATAGAAATTCCAAAATATAATGAGTGAGCGAGCCAAAAATAACCACTTTTCTGGTTTTCAATCGCATTTTCGAATAAAAATTGGTTGTTTATGACAGATTATTAAAAATCTTACTTACTAATTAATTAAAATATGGGGGGGGGGGGGCATATTTGTACACGCCATCCCCCCTCTCGAAAAAGTGGGGTGGGGAGATATCCCCCCACCAATGATTTCATCCATTGGAATGGGTCTTCAACCCAGGAACTAATAATGACAAACCCATGCCCATGCCTTTATTAAAAGTTTTACTAACTGATTAATTCGAATATCATTTCTTTCTTAAAAAGTGAGGGGGATGTTTGTACATACCATCCTCCCTCTCAAAAAAGTGTGTGTGTGGGGGGAGGGATATATCCCTCATCCCCCCGGATTTACGCCAATGGGGCAGACTTTGAGTATTTGTTCTCTACGTCCCCCACCCCCAACACACACATTGCTGACGACAGAATACACGCCATGGACTGTAGTTTAACAATTACACATTGAAAGGTCTGCCTTACTATAAGATATAACAAGCGATATAAACTTATCACAAACTAATAGTGTGAGAAGAAGCCAACAGCGACTGAGTGAAAAAAAATTGAAGAGCGGAAAATGGTATTTAGAGCACTTCACAGCTTGAATATGATGGTTATGACAGCATCTACTTATTTACAAATCACTGTATAATTTTTCTTTTCAGTCTTCAAAATTTCTGGGGGGCAAAGCTTCTGAGTGGGGGGGGGGGGAAATGCCCACCATGCCCCCCCCCCTGCTGCCGCCGCTGGTGTTAACGTCCCTCTTCCCTGTTTCATAGACGCAGGCTATGTTTCAGGAGCCGCGGAGCGTTTTTGAAAGTGGGGGGGGGGGGGAGGGGGGATTAAGGATTAAGTTTTGGGTCGGGAAAACTTCAAGTTGATACATTACGTGTAATGCAAGTAATTGAACCAAAATGATATTCGGCGACAGGTTTAATAACTGGCTAATGTCATAAATGTGGAATAAGGAATTAATGGACAGGGAAAACATTAGATTGATTGTAAATAATGCATACAATTGAAGCAATAGAATATTCATTGACAAATTTATCAATAACGCGCACAATAATATTGAAGCAAAACAATGTTCAGTGTACAGTTTATGATGTTGGGAGAATTTAGCCTTGTAGCAGATATGCAGAGATAGAGAATGAATTAAAATCAAAATTTACCGTCAAAAAACAAAAAGCCAAAAAAGCAGACTTGGAGGATGGAAAATCGATCAGATATATATATATATATAAATATGATTTCTGCTTCGGAATGTTAGAATAAGAAAAGAACAATGCAAATAAATAAACGAATTCCGTCAGACGAGAATTTGACAAATTTATGGCGATTGGCCTTCATCAGGTAATGATGAAAATTTTATTAAAATTTGACAAGTTCTTATATATATATATATATATATATATATACCCGGTGTCCCAGAAAAAATGGAACGGTGGATTTTTAGTACTTTACCTTCAGTAGATTAAACATCTTCTACCAAAGAGAAAGATACCAAGATCATTTAATTTGGTGAAGTAATTCTGATTCATTGCCCATTTCTTAAAATACAATGATTTTCGAATTTCGCATGATTTTTTTTGCCAGTGAAGAGCAGAATTGTGTCGAGAATGGCCTTTCATATGGCATCTGTATGGCACGTCTTGTTGCCGACAGGCTTGAATGAACTTCCCTTAAACATCGTATTATGAAAGGCCATCCCGACCGAAAGCTGCTCTCATCAGTTGCCAAAAAAATGAAAATGACTGTATTTGAAGAAACAGGCATAGAATACAAATCACTTCACCAAATTCAATGATCTTGGTATCAATTACTTCAGTAGACGACTATCATCTACTTTTTGAAGGTAAAGTATTGAAAATCCACCGTTCCCTGTTGCTGGTTCCTGGGACACCCGGTATATATATATATATATATATATATAGGAATCAGAGTTGGTAGTAGAATGCCATAAAAAATAAAATCATAGATTTTAAAAGAAAACGGAGCATAGCTCTCAAAAATGAAAGGCGAAGTCACACTCTTCGTCAGTGCCCACGGTGTGACAAAAAGATGTAAATCAAAATCAAAACGGATTTTGATTTACATCTTTTTGTCACACCGTGGGCACTGACGAAGAGTGTGACTTCGCCTTTCATTTTTGAGAGCTATGCTCCGTTTTCTTTTAAAATCTATGATTTTATTTTTTATGGCATTCTACTACCAACTCTGATTCCTGTATTTTCCAGATGCCACGCAGACTAACTTTCACTATATATATATATATATATATATATATATGTACTGAAAGAAAGACCACAGAGGCGGGCCAGCAGTTAGGCGTGACCGAATCCAATTGACCGACAGACAGATTTCCAACCCTTTTTGATCCTTTATTTTGGTGCAGATGAGTTAATGAACAATGAGAAGCCGCATGCCGCAGTTGGATCTCAGCTAGAAGCCTGGATACATGCATAAGTCAGAATAAGGGGACAATACATTGAAAGAAATTTGACAAATGCAAACAATGCAAACAAAGGAAAGGATCAAAAAGGGTTGGAAATCTGTCTGTCGGTCAATTGGATTCGGTCACGCCTAACTGCTGGCCCGCCTCTGTGGTCTAGTGGTAAGGCATTGGCGTTCTAAGCCAGTGACCCAGGTTCGATTCCCGGCGGAGGCATTTTTTTCAACCCTTGATTCAAAATGGATGACAGCTCTGGGGAACATTGAGGGAGCTACGCAATTATTATTCTTCCATTTTCATTACTTTCAGTGTTTATTATTTACAAGGGAGTTGCCAAAGTTGTTTGCATTTGTCAAATTTCTTTCAATATATATATATATATATATATATATATATATATATGAACTTGTCAAAGAAAAGAGGGGAGGAATTATGTCACAGATATTGATCGAATGTTGTTGGTCTAATTGTGAACTCATGACTGGCTATTCGCTCTTGAACCCCCAGGGCATGTTGGCTTGATAACATTGATAGAGCGTCCGCTAAATCTATAAACGGGAGATCTCGGGTTCGATCCCCGGCCGTGTCATACCAAAGACTTAAAAAATGGGACCTTCTGCCTTCTAGCCAGACGCTTGGCATATAGGAATTTGAGAAGGGTAATGATAACATGTTATGCAAGGCCCGCTGGGAGAGCAGCTGAAAAACTGGAGTGGCTACCCTGGGTAAATAAGACGTTAGTATTATTAGTATTATTATTATTATTATTATTATTATTATGATTATTATTATTATTATTATTATTATTATTATTATTATTATTATGATGATTATTATTATTATTATTATTATATTATTATTATTATTATTATTATTATTATTATTATTATTATTATTATTATTATTATTATTATTAATAAAAACATTATACAAAATACCATCAGAACAAAAAGGCAAAATAACATGAAACTAACACGGGTCGTCACCATGTTGTCTGTTGATCTCGTTCATGTCGTATGTTGTAGGAATACATTCACACTTATAATACGACTATCATTCATAAATCATATAAGAGGCGGTTTGGGCGTTAACAAGTAACATAGATATATAGAAGGCATTGTCTTTTTGTATTAATTTTAGAATAATTTCATTCGGTTTTTTTTTGTTCTAAATTTATTACTTTTTCAGAGTTCGGGAAGTTGACGAAGTAGCCATGAAGACATATTTGCTTTTTCTTCTGTTGGTCTCCTCGTTTGCAGGTAAAACTATTACTTTCATTCCTTATCTTCCATCTGCTTATATACCAACACACCCAAAATGAAATATGATAGTACTGGGGGGGGGGGGGGGGGGTTCATAAAGCTGTTCGTAAGTTACGAACGACTTTACAAACGACTGGTGATACCTTCTTGGGTGCTAACTTGTATCAGATTCTCATTCATTTACATGTAGCATAAGAAGGTATCACCAGTCGTGCGTAAAGTCGTAACTTACGAACAGCTTTATGAAACACCCCCCTGCTATACCACTTCTACACTACAAATTTTACTATGTCGTCAAGCCTACTACTGGTATACCTCTGCTAATAGTCTACTACAACTACTGTTATTAGTAGGATTGCTAGTACTACCACTACTAATCTTACCAAGACTACGAAGACAACGCAATTCTTTGAATAGCTTTCCCCACCCCTCAAAACTCAGTACGCCAGTGTATATATTTTGTGTCCATTCGTAATTCAACTTGTCTTGAGAGATAGTGGGAGTGGGAATAAAGATTTAACAAAACCCTTTTTTCAAAGTTCAAACTTCCATTGATGAAATGTACGAGCAGTCCTGTGTTATCATTTCTGTTTGTTTCTCACTTCTGCAAACTACTTTATCCGGTTATTCATCGGCTAAAAGGAGCCAAAAAACCCTATCGCGTATATAGATTCTTGATCAAAATGTTTGAACAATAGCAGATTTTCCTTTATAATTTGTTTCGGTGGCATACATAGAATCCAGTCGTTTAAGGGCACTTGCATCAAAGTAAAACTTTTACTTTCATTCATTATCATTTCTTTCATTTATTTATTTCCACATAAAAGCAAATGATACATAATATTCAAATAGCTGTAAAATATTGTGGGGGAGTCACTAAAAAGCCAAGGGCTTGTCAAGAGTGACTCCTACTGTGAAAAAATATATCCTGCATACCGCTTGTGCAACAACACCCTAACATGAAATATGATACTACCATAACTACCACTAAAATTTTACTATGTCGTATTATACGACATAGTCAAATTGGTAGTGGCAGTCACAGGCGCCGGAAGCGGGGGAGGGGGGGGGGAGGGAGGCAATTGCCCCCATCATTCAAAGGGAGGGGAAAATCGAATTTGCATTTAGACCAAAAGGAAATTAGACCTATTGGAATTAGACAAAATGAAAATAGACTGAACGGACATTAGACCAAGTGATAAATAGACCAAGGATAATGTAGACCAGTTGGTAATTGTACGAAGTGTAAATAGACCATATGAACAATAGACAAACTAACAACTGGACAAACTGGCAATAGACTAAGTGGTCAGTAGATGAAATGGGGAAAAAACGAAGTAGAAGAAGTTGCAATTAGAGTCTAGACAAAATGGTTAGTAGACGAATTGACAATTAGACCAAATGGGTATTAGCCTAGACCAAATATAGTTTAGACCAAACGGCAATTAGACCAAATTGACAGTAGACCAAATGGGTTTAGCCCATGTGGTATTAGACAATCTGAGAAGTAGACCAACTGCTTGTAGACCAAGTGGATATAAACCTCGAAAAAACTACAACGAGAATGCATGCTTCCCTTAATGTATGGCGGCAATCTGTGTAAGCGGCGACAATCTGTGTAAGCGGCGACAATCTGTGCCGCAACAACGATTCTTAGAAATACTTGTTTATTTATGATTCATTGTAAAAAAGCACTTTTGTATTTTATTTTGTATATGTTATTTATATGAGAATGCAGAAAAAATTAATCAAATCAAAATCAAAATGTTTTATGTTTTTTTTATTTAAAAAATAATTGCACCCTAAATGCAACACTGGCTGCACATTTTTGGTGCAATCTTGCACCCCGGACGAAAAAAAGGTGCAAAATGCACCTTTTTGTTCTTGTTTGCACCCTGAAATGCCCTTTGGAATCCTAACTACTACAAGCATGGGTGCACTACCTGACCAATATTTTTTGTTTGTTTGTTTCATTCATTGATTTCAAAATCTTACCGATTGTGATAATTATTCAGATTATAGTCAGTCTTCGTCTGGTCCTATGCAGAGACAAAGGGGAGGAATTATGTCACAGATGTTGATCGAATGCTGTTGGTCTAATTGTGAACGCATGACTTTTTTGCATACGAAAAGGTGCAAAATTTGCAAATTTTCACCTTTTCCAAAAGGGTGCAACTCTGCATTTTTTAGGGTGCAAAATGCCGCTAATTGCACCTTTAAAGGTGCAAAAAGCTTGTTAAAGGTGCAAATTTGCACCCTAAAAGGTGCTCCCAGTGTTACATTTGAAGGATGCAAAATTGCACTTTTTTTTCTTAGTGTGTATAATGAACTTTCCTTTGCTCTAAAATGCATGGCCTCTATATTCCATATCTTTCGCTCGGTCGCTACGCTTCCTCGTAGGTTAATTAAAACGCTTCTTCAAGACTTTAAAAAGCGCGGTGTGACGGGGGCAGGTGCTTCCCTCTGCAAGAATGGGGGCATTTCAATAAAATGCAGTGGTGCATGTGTTTTCCTCTGTTAAAGGAGAAGGGAATGTTCGTTTTGTTCCCGGCCCTGTGGAGGCCATGCTTTTTATGTGTTCCAAGGCGAGGGAGCGACCGAGCGGGGGAAGAAGGTAGGAAGATAGGAATGTTCGGTAGGAAGATTTTTGGGAGTTCGTGCACGAAAATTGCATTTTCTGCACACTAAAATTCAGTATTAGGGGTAACTTATATGAGAATTGGCATATGTGGGGGCCAAGGCGAGGGTGTGGGAAGGGGCATCCTCCCTTCCACGGTAGGGAGATTTTTGAAATTTCGTGCATGAAAATGGCAATTTCTGCACACTCAAATTCATTATTAGGGGTTACTTATATGAGAAGTGGCATTTAGGTGGGTGCATGGCGAGGGATCGAAGCGAGAGGGGGGGGGGGGATGTGGGAGGGGGGTTTTGAAAGTATACACCCACCACAGCCCCTAGCTAAACTAATTTACAATTAGAAGTAACCAAAGTACATGTATAATATTTCATGCAACAGTGACTAATTAGCTGGGATATGTTGCATGTTAGAATTCAAGTGAGATCCTATGCTCTGACGAATGGCTTGACAGCGCCAATTACGAGAACAATTATAACAGTTTTGAAAGTGGATCCTTGATCTTTAAAGAAAACGATTGGGATGAAATGTGAAATCCCCCGAAGTCCAAGTTCAATGGGAGTACCCGCTACGGTACTTTTTTCTATAAATAAGAGGCCACCCACTGAATGGTAAAAGTATAAGGAAATCAAATAGGAATTGTGCATCCTCTCACTCTCCAGTCGAGGTAGGCTATTGCCTCATTTGAAGTCTGATACATGCCTCGATTTGCTTCTCACAAATGCTTCTTTTCCTTTCTAATTTAGGTTTGTCCCATTTCTCTTTCTGTTACTTTCTATAAGTGCCATAAGTGGCCATTTTGTTTTCTGATGTTTCCCTTTTCCATTTCAGTTTGTTCCCCTATTAAAATCTGATACACATGATTTCATAATATTGGGGCCTTTGCTTTCTAATAAGTGCCATTTCCTAACGATAAGTGCCCCCTCGAATCTGATAAGTGTCCTGTTTTAGTGCCCCTTTTTCGTATTATTGTAATTCTCCTTTCGATAAGTGCCCTTTCAAATCCGATTATTTCCCTTTTTACCTCTAATTAGCACCCCTTTTTCTTTTATTTGTGCCATTCCCCTAGCTGATAATTATCTCTTTTCACTTCTAGTAAGTGACCTAAGTCTCCAAAACAACCATATGCCTAGCGCTGAAATATTGGAGAAGTTTCATATAACTAAAGATTCACCGTTGTTATTTATCAATATGTGAGGCAGTGGATCAGGAGGGCAGAGCTAAAGGCACAACACTCCTTATCTTAAGACCTAAATTGAAGCAATGAGGATATTTTTTCCCCCCAAACTCCTCGCATTTGGGCAAATCCACAACATATGGGACACAGAGCTCAAAATTTGAAGTCGCACTGTGCCCTGTTAATTCCAAATGAAAATCTGAAATCAGTACATAGTCTTCTTTTTGTTACAAATAAATATTTAAGATAAAAATATTTGCAACTCGACCTTCTTACGGAGAATAACATAAACAAAAAATTGCAAATATGGGACTATGATCAGGGAAAAGTGCTTTAAATGCCTCTTATTTTTATATTTACTCATTTTTCTCAGATCTGTTTTCATTAATTGATTTTAATGGATTTCTTTAACAGATTTTGGGTAGTTAGGGAATGAAACACTAATGGAAATGTGCAAAACCTACGCTGAATTTAAGCGTAATGTCAGTTACGTAACGTCAGTTACGAACATGTCTGCAGTAAATTTTTCATGGCACTAAAACAAATTATTCAAATGATTCATTATTTTGCACATCTCTTCCCAGGAACCTAGGTGTAATGTCAAATGAATTACATTATCCCTTCAAGCCTGAGACATGAGATATAAAAATTTGATTCGACACCATCATTTTCCATGTCTTTTTGCGTAACATCAGTTACCGGCCCCTTTTTCGCTGGCTGTGTGATAAGAAATGCAATGTGAGATAAAACTGTTCATGCTGTTCTTCCCCATTATCAACTTATTTATCTGTAGTAATTAAAAGCCGAAACAAGTGTAATTCATAAAACTACAATATAAACAATACCACTAGTACTCTATCTTGGTAACGTCAGTTACCGTGTAATTGCCCATTTATTGCATTTCAGGCATGGCATACCAGGTGTGTTGTGGCTATAAAGTCTTATTGTCCTATCAACCCGTTGAATACGGGAACCGCATGGTCCCTGTACAAAACCTATCAGTATTGAAAGAATTCAGTAGTCAACGGGTTAATGTCGAGATGGTGCTTAAATCTAAAACCCCTTTTCACTTTTTATCTTTTTTCTCTAATAGTATATAGGTCGTGATGAGAGCTCAAACATGTCAAATAAGCACTGAAATCGTAGCTTGGTCAATAAAGAAAACTACAGGCTTAATGGATGAAAATATCAATAATAGGGAATAGCCCTAAAATAATTTTTGAGACATCTTTATCATCAAATAACTTTAAAGAATGCAAATACTGTGGTCTTCACAAAAACTTAGCGTTCTTGTTCGCTCGCTTCGCTCGCTTCGCTCGCTCGCAAGCAAATGATGGTAGGGAGAGGTCTTTTTTTTTTTTGGCTTGTCAGCAATTTTTAGACTTCCCCCCCCCCCAAAAAAAAAAAAAAAACACTGGAAAACGGATTGACGCCCACGGATGGCATACCTAGAATCCAGTCGTTTAAAGGCACTTGCATCAAAGAAAATGGGAAGAGGGAGGGGTATTGGACAAAACTAGCTTAGTAAGATGCGAAATTAAACAGGGCTTATGATTGAGAGGATACGCGATAAAGGGTGACGTAACCCAAGTGTTTCTGGTGTCAATGCTCTTGATTTTTTTTTTCTGTTTCGTTTATGAACAAAGGTACTCTGGCTATTAATGTTGATTGCTACGTATGCAACGGAGGGCTTTGTAATGATCCTTTCATCAGATTCGGTCCTGGAATATCAAACTCCTGTCCAACCAACTTCATTGGAGTCAACGTCAACTTATTCTGTAAGGTAAGAGTATATATTAAACACACCTAATCTAAGAACAAGTTTATGTTAATGGTATAATAATAATGCATACAAAAAGAAGAAATGGGAAATAGGAAGAGGAGGGGGAGGAGGAGGAGGAGAAGAAGAAGAAGAAGCAGAAGTGAAAAAGAAGAAGAAAAATGAGGAAATGAAAGAGAATGATAGGGGAGGAAGAAGAAACACACCCATTATATTCTGAGAACAAGTTCATGTTAATGGAATAATAATGCATAAAACGTGAAAAAAAAAGAAACGGGAAGAGGAGGAGGAAAAGAAGAAGAAGAAGGAGGAGGACGTCGAAGAGAAGAAGAAGAAGAAGGAGAAGAAGAAGGAGGATGAGAAAATGTAAGAGAAAAATAGGGGGAGGAGGATGATTAAGAAATAGAAAAGGGGCATAGAAGAAAAAAGAGGAGGAGGAGGAGGGGAAAGAAGATATATTGTCGGGATTTGCTAAGGGCTATTTTTCATGAGGAGGAGGTAAATGATCAGGGGGTGGTTACCGTCTTCTGTGCATTTTGTCTAGTTATGGTAGTAATGGTCTCAGGGGGTGATGTTCATTATTCCGGAGGTTCGTTATTCCGAAGGTTCGCTATTTCGGAACACGCAAATTTCCTTTACCTAGATAGTCGATGGTCCGAAAAATAAAAAAAGAGTTCGTTAGTCCGAACATTTCGTGGCGTTATTCCGAAGGTTCGTTAGTCCGAAAATAACTAAGGAACTAACGAACCTTTTTTTTCATTTTCGGACTAACGAAACTTCGGAATAATGAACCTTCGGAATAAACGAACCTTCGGAATAACGAACTGTAACCGGTCCCAGGACGTCCCTGCATAGGACCAGTCGAAGACCGACTATAATCTGAATGATTATCACAATCGGTAAGATTTTGAAATCAATGAATGAAACAAACAAACAAAAAATATTGGTCAGGTAGTGCACCCATGCTTGTAGTAGTTAGTTCTGTGGTGAAAGACTGTAAAAAAAAATTGAGAAGTGCAAAATATATCTAAGCTCTAAATTGAGTAAAAATTTCAGGTAACCATGGTACCCGTTAAGAGAAATATGCTCAGATTTTGTCTATGTGTTTGTTTTCATTCAGAAAACTGTTGGTAGCTCGGGAGTCGTCGAGCGTTCCTGTGCGACTGTCTGTATCGAAGGCTGTTTGGGGGGCACTTGTACCTACTGCTGTAGATCCGATCACTGCAATGGAGGAACAGCAGTAAGAACCAGCTTGGTTGCTATGGGCGTGGCCCTACTGGCAGCCTTCCTTTTCTCCAGACAATAAGTTGCGGAATGTGCATCACGCGATCACGGGAAAACCATCATCTGAGTCCAACCACAAAATGTAGTCAAGGCTTTTCGAGGGGATCAGTCATCTTAAAAAATAATGATAAGTAAAGAAATTTATATTTAAAAAAAGATTTAAAATCATAGGTACGAATTTCATGAAAAAAATCATCTAACACTGCATTAGAAAGGAGTAAAGGAGCATTAGAGGAAACGGTAGAAGGGTAAAAGCATTAGAGGCATTGGTAAAAGCAAAATAATGAGAGATATCAGTTTTAAAATCACAAGTACGGAACTCAGATGATGCGTCGGCTTTGGCGTACACTTTTCTAAACGAACCCGTATGGGTGTGCAAAGTGATCTGCTCAAAATGTATCATAATTCGTTTTGAGCATAGTTAACAGGTAGAATAGTCAAACCGCATGTCTCTCCAAAAAAAGGAGGTTTCGTTTCGTTAAAACAGAAATGTAGAAAATTTATTAGATTGTTCTGTTCATCTCTTGTTTGTTTTTATTAGTTTTGCCTTTGTTTAAGCCAGGAAGTATAACTTCAAGAAAAGGGACATTTTAACAACGTAGAAATATGTTTAGGAGAGTGTCAGTGAATGCATTATTCTCCGTAAAGATACTTTATGGAATTAGAAATGTACAAACTATCTACTCGTTTTTTATATTTTAGTCGGTTTCGTGCTTTTTTCTTTGTTTTTGCTTTTGTTTAAGCCAGGAAGTATAACTTCAAGAAAAGGGACATTTTAACAATGTAGAAATATGTTTAGGAGAGTGTCAGTGAATGTATTATTCTCCGTAAAGATACTTTATGGAATTAGAAATGTACAAACTATCTACTCGTTTTTTTATATTTTAGTCGGTTTCGTGCTTTTTCCTTTGTTATTTTGATATTAGTTTCTTCCGTTTGTCTTTTGGCTGAACATGAGAGTTTAATTCAAAGAAAATCAAAGCATGGAAAAATGCAGGAATATATCTTGCCACAAGTCATTATCAGTACTGGGGAACAGAACTGTGCTTTAATGGGCAATTTCAGAAAGTCTGCATCATTGGAGTCAATCCATCTTTTAATTGGAAGGGGCACTGATAAAAAATGTGCTGATTAGCAAAGAAAGATAAATGAAATAAATAGAATAGGTCCTGAGCTTAATTTTTTTTTGAGGGAGGAGGTATATAATCTTTTTTTTTTTTTGGGGGGGGGATATACATAAAAATTTGTTGACAAGCAAAACAAAATTTAAAAAAGGAAGAAAGAAGAAGAAAGTCCTCAGCTTAATTTTTTTAGGATGTCATACCCCTAAATTTGCTGACAAATTTTTTCTCAACCGTTTTTTTGTTTTGTTTTTGTTTTTGTTTTTTGCTTTTTGTTTTTGTTTGTTTGTTTGTTGGTTTTTTTTTTTTTTTTTGGGGGGGGGACATTTATTCCTCTGTTTTTTTCCAGAACATCCATCCCCCCAAAAAAAATTGGATGGGGGTTACGTACCCAATTGCATCTCAAACCCCTAAAAAAAATTGGGAATGTCCCCCATCACCCATCTCCCTGACTGACTGCCATGGCTTGCATAATGCCTTTATCGCAACGCTTTTCAGTTGCCTTCAGTCTGTTAGGAATTACAATCTGATACAAAACCGGTGAGATATTACTTGGTATAAAAGATTGAGCATCTGTAGCTCATTCGAACATGATACCGGCCTCTTTCTGCATACTCTGAAAAACACAAATGGAATAAAACAACAAGGAAGGCTGCAAAACATAACCATATTTTCCCTTTTCATAGCCATTCGCAAAAGCCCTATTATTCTTCGCAAAAAACTCTCTGTAAAAATCGATTGCAAACCCCGATAGCTAAAACATTTCAGGCGAAAATTTCTTACACTAAGAAAACAGGTGCAAGTTTGCACCCTAATCTTGCACCCTATACTAAAAAGGTTCAAAATGCACCTTTTTGCTCTTGTTTGCACCCGAAAATGTCCGTTTGCACCCTAAAAGGTGCAACTTTGCACCTTTTAGGGTGCGAACGGACATTTTCGGGTGCAAAACCTTTTAGGGTGCAGATTTTTTGCGTACAAAAAGGTGCAAATTTGCACCTCCTCTAAAAGGGTGCAACTCTGCACACTTTAGGGTGCAAAATGTAGCGAACTGCACCTTTAAAGGTGCAAAAAGCTCGTAAAGGTGCAAGTCGCACCCTAAAAGGAGTTCCCAGTGTTGCATTTAAAGGATGCAAAATTGCACCTTTTTTCTATAGTGTGTATGACATTTGAACATGCACCAAAATGTACAATTTGATAAACTGATTCGTATATTTGAGTCATGCATTTTTCGAGGAAAACAAGCGTAATACATTTTGCATCTTCCTTGAACACAAGGTAAATAACATACACTTATAAAATACACAGTTGAATGTATCGGGAGATCTCTGATACAAAATCTTAAAATCTCAGTAAAGTACCTCTTATTCGATTACAGTTTTTGAATTTTGTGTATTGCTACTATAAATGTTTTTTATTGTTTCTATAAACTGTTTCGTATCTTCCAGACCTAAACAGGATCATAGCAATTGTCATGATGGCTGCATTTAAACTGTACTATCATACCATGCGCAACTTCCTTCAGTACACTATGCATTAAGTACATTTCAAAATACACCTTTTTAATTTTATATGAAACGTGCAACTACCTTCGTGTCTTATGTATAACTGAAGCACGATAAGATTCTATGTTTTACTGTTTTGAATAAATTTGTGTTTCTATGTCATGTCTCTTAACTTTTGAACAGTGTCATAAATTGGTTAATTCGAATTGTACGATCTATATGCTGTGCATCTTTTATTCTATATCTCTCTAGCTCACACTCATTTTTTCTCTCCCTTTCTCTCTCACTTCCGTTTTTTCCAGGATACTGCATCTTCAATCTGAATTATACGAATGGTCCTTTAAAATGTTTCTACCCAGTGGCGTAATGAGTCACCCTATCTTTTTTTTTTTTTTTTTTTTTGGGGGGGGGATGTGTTATAAAAGATGTAAGGGTCCAGCTGCTGACAAGAAAAAAAAAGTACTCGCGGAATATAAATAACGAATTAACGAATTAAAAAGGGCCAAATCGGCTAAATATTCAAGAAAGTTTGGTGCAAAGACAACATTGAAAAGATACCATAAAAAAATGGTCGTGATTTTTTGAAGGGGGGGGGGGGGAGGAAGTAACCCAAACCCCATCCCTACCAGTGCCCTGTTTCTACCATTAGTAATTTTTCCTTTTACAAGGCACACTTTTATTTAACGTTCACATGAAAGAAGGAAACATTTCACATCGTGAAATCTTGATACAACATTAACCATTGCTGCACTGATTAGCAATCTCGAAAGCACTAAGAGACGTCCTCCCCTTAAAGGGGTACCCAATGCTGAAACAATATTAGTTCATTTAAAAGAGCATGATTTTATTAGCAGATAATCATCTGCCTAAAGTTTTTCAAAAGTCTTGTTGCCAAGGAAACCCTTGGCAACAATTGTCTTTGAACCAAACTTTCTTGAATATTTAGCCGATTTGGCCCTTTTTAATTCGTTATTTATATTCCTCGAGTATTTTTTTTCTTGTCAGCAGCTGGACCCTTCCATCTTTTATAACACATCCCCCCCCAAAAAAAAAAATAAGGGTGACTCATTACGCCACTGGGTGGAAACATTTTAAAGGACCATTCGTATAATTCAGATTGAAGATGCAGTATCCTGGAAAAAACGGAAGTGAGAGAGAAAGGGAGAGAAAAAAATGAGCATGATTTTAATAGCAGATAATCATCTGCCTAAAGTTTTTTAAAGGTCTTGTTGCCAAGGAAACTCCCATAATTCGAGAACGCCACACTATACAGTGATGGGAATGGGCTCAAATTTGTCGGTGCATTTTTCTCTTTCTGCCCATGTATGATATGTGCTGCCCAACATTCTGGACCAACAGATACTGCAAAAGCGTCTCCTAAAGGTGACACTGTACCTTATTTGTTAATGATCCTTTATTCACAACCACCGGTGTAAATCAGTTTCTAAGAGCTGGGGGGGGGGGGGGGGGGATGGGAATGATCGTCGAAATCTTTTACCGCAATTTCTAGCGTGAACTCAGATACAAGCAACACATAAGCCCTCACCCACCCGTACACGTATCCATACACATACTCTCGGGATCTTCTTATCCTCTCTTTGGTTTTTAGACATTTTTCTACTATTACCGTCGTTTTCGATAGATTTATAAAAAAAAAGTGTCAACAACTATTGATTGAGATTTTATTTCTTGGGGGGGGGGGATATATACCGCTACCATCCGGGATTTACACCAATGTCCACAGCCATGCAACACGGATGACTGAGCAGCCTACTTTTCAAGAATTACTGGCAAAAATCAAGGAGTTTCAAGAGCTGGAGTCACATCTAACTCATTCCCTTTGAAGTGACGTTCGATGCCGCCAGGAAAAAATATGTCAGGTATGTGCTTAACTCGATCTTCCTTGCAGATACGTAGACAAAAGTTTTCTGCCTGGCTGCAAACTTACGGGCCATTTTCAAAGGGAAATATGCTTTTGTAATGATAATTACTTTTCGCTACCACTCGTCTGATAATATGAGCAGTACATAGTGCTTACGTTTACAGGAGGCAAGCGAAAGGAAATGGTGCAAATTTTCAAATTTTCCCGAAATATGAATCAAAATTACTTGACTGGGCATGTGTGGGCGCTAATCTGACATATAACATCATAAATAACTGTACTTCAACAAATTCACTTCTTATTTTCATTTGCAGGAAGTAAACGGAAAAGTGTCAAATTGTGGGTTTTAGGATTGTAAAATTTTACTCTTTTTCACAGATTAAAACTGCTATCATGCGACATACGCAAATTTCTGGATAAAGATAGACTTTTGTATTCATATCTTATCATCTGTTCAATTTTCTCTCTGTTAATTCAAATAAAAAGTGAAATATTAACGATATTCTATTCGTGACAAAAACCATTACTCAAGCTTCCCATGATGTTGGCGGCATCGAACCTAGACATCAAAGGCAACAGCACACCTGTAGATTCTATTGTGCAACCTTAGAAAGGGACAGCTGCTTGAAATAATTTGTTGCCAGTTGGGACTCCAGCTCTTGAAACTCCTTGCAAAAATCAGTTTTTCACCAAAGTATGGACTTTGCACCAAAACAAAGGTTATTTCTCTTTTTGGGTAGCATTCTAAACAGTCACGAAGTAATTTCATTTGATTTTGCATGTTTGAATATAAAATTGTCGATGCTAGACTCTCAGCTGAAGAAATGGCTTATTGCAACCAAAATGTAGGGAAATTTCTTCTGCATAATGACAAAATCTTGGCCTCATCTATATCCCGTGCTTCATGAACAAACTTAAAGCGGGGTCCAATCTTGTTTCATGAAGTATCAATTTCCGGTGATTATTAACAAGTGTAGGCCTGTCATTTGTGTTAGAATTCTTGAGGGTAAACATTACTTGGGCTTTTCAAGAAAAAAACAAAACACACACACACACACACAAAAACGCGTTGCACACCATACTGAAGTGAAATAATGCAACGTCCATGAATGATCGGGTCATTTCAACCGATCTGTAATGTATGACCGACCATCCGCATAATTATAAAGATAGCGACATGTAGTCCTTTCAACAAAAACATTCGAACAAAATCAACGCATTCTATATTTCAAATCAATCGCTGTCTCACTTTTATTACAAATTTGTAACCTGAAAATCAAACTTACGACTGTCACAATAACGAATAACATTTCAAACTAAGTATATTCACAAGAATTCTGGTGATGAATAAAACTACCAAGAATATCTATCGAACATATCTTTTAATGCCAGAAGTAATTGTAAAAAATGTAATATTCATCCGATGATGATGATGATAATAATGATACTACTACTACTACTACTACTACTACTACTACTACTACTACTACTACTACTACTACTACTACTACTAATGATAATAATAATAATAATAGTAATAATAATGATAATGATAATAATAATGATAATAATAATAATGATAATAAAAATAAAAAGGATTAAAATTAAGATACTAATGAACAGTATCATTATCATCATCATCAACAAACATCATCAGTATCATTATCATAGATGATATGGAAGAGGTTCATCGTGGTGAAGGATTGAGTAGAAGAAATAACCAGTTGTCTCACGATGTAGCAAACGTAGTAGGAAAGCTTTCCTACTACGTTTGCTACATCGACAACTGGTTATTTCTTCTACTCAATAATTATCATATTTTACTGTTAGGTAAGCAGGTCAAAGGTCATTTAACATACATCGAGGGTTCAGTGCAACAAAGGGCTATCTACATTTTTTATTTGAATGAGATTTTGAAATTAAAATGACCCAGTAGAGACCCATCGGTAACAATGGTTTCTACAGCAAACTTTGCTACAGCTGGGTATCACCCAAAATAGATATGGCTATCTGCTTTCCACTGCGGTGTGTCGGTGCGACAATTTCAAGATTTATCAAATTGCCAAAAATGCAGATATCCCTGTTGCACTAAACCCTCTACATGTACCGAGCATTCTTAGTTCTGACGTAAATTTACATCAAATGTGTCATATCTTCTATCTTATCTTGGTCATCTCTTATATATTCTCTTGACTGAGATCTCAGAATGATTTTCAATGATATACATGCACATTGGTCAGATGAACTGAAATCTTAGTTCGGTATTGTATGGAACAAAATACTGTCACAGTGGATCAAGTGCAAACTTGGGAAAAGAGATTTACAACAATCACCACAGACGTAGGAAGTGGAAGGGCGCCACTTACGTGTCAAGTATCAACAGAATGTATACGATGTCCAGAAAGGTGCTTGTGTACGCCTATTGTTAAAAATTTTTGGTACACGCACCTCTAACGTACTTAACTTGGAGGACTTTCCCTTTTTTTAAAAATGGGCGAAGTATAGCCATAATTTGGTACAGCATGATCTGTTATTTGACAAACTATTACCATTTTCCCTCAAGCTTACCTCATGAGGGGGACTTATACCTAGTATTTTTGTGTGTTTTGTTCAAAGGTCTGATATAAAATGTTTTTCACATCGTTGTCCGTCTTTGGGAAGAAATATTCCGATAACTGAGAGAGAGAGAGCAGTCCTTATAGAGCCTAATGTAAACCAGGGCCCCTTCTTATAAAGAGAACTGATGCGACTGATACAGATTAATGGCAAATTGGAGACTGATCTCAACTTCTTTCTCTTAAGTGGACACTTGAAATCAATCTCAAAGTTGCGACCGATATGAATCAATCGCAACTTTTTATGAGACGGGGCCATGATTCTATGTAACATTTACCAAACTGATAAGGTAATGATTTTGATGAAGTAAATTTTCGTAGATTAACAAAATGGGCTGCTCTCACTTTAGAAGAATAGGACTGTTTCACGTTCTGGATTTAAGGTCTCTATGTCTTTTTTCTCTTTCTTTCTCTTTGTTTCTCATCTTTCTCTTTCCTTCTCCCTCTTCTGATATCTTTTCTTCTCTTTCTCTACTTCATCCTTGGGCATATAGTAAACCTGTTGACCCAAATCGCATTTGTCTACTTTTACATGTCACAATTTCTCTCTTCTGCGACCGGCATTCATAACTTGCTCTAATTTGCATTTACTTGTATCTAATTTAAATGCTTTCTTTAGGTAATCCCCAGGCATTAGTTGATGATTTTATTATTTTTATTAAACATATTTATTTTCCTATAATCCTGAAAATGAAATATATGAAATAACTAAATTTTCCGAAATTCTAATCAGAAGATATCGACTCTCAATTATCAAGACGATCACTAAGATGAAAATTTCCTGGATTAAATTGATTCAAAGCACAATATATCACTAAATACAAAACATTTCGTATTTCAAAATGGCATACGCGTATGTACAATATTGAAATCACATAACTTCAAAGTTGCAAGATATAAATGCTCACTTATACCACATTTTCATGTAAAACATCAGCATGTTAAAGATACTACCAGTCAGCTCCATTCACACAACCAAAGAGATAAAAAGCTACAAGCATACAGTGGATGGTTCTTAAGTCAGATGACTATTAAAAACCAAATGTTAGAGGTACCGTATACTTGCCCTCGTAGATATAACACATTTCACGCAGATTCGGCTAGTCTAGCATATTCTGTGGGTATCAGTTTGTGGATCCAGTCCTTCATGTACACTTTCATCTTTCTCGCTGCAGCTCCTCAATCTCCGAAAGTAGAGATCATTTATTTTCAAAAATGAAAAATGGAATTTCATGTTAACTGCAGAACTTTGTAGCATTTTGAAAATTTCATTTCATTACCTTTGCTTCATTGACTTTGAACAATATTTCCTTCTGCCCTGTTTTTGGCGTAGCCCCTAAAGCCAACAGCGGTCGCTCTCCCGACTAAGAGGAGATTACGTTCAAATTTCGTTAAAAGTACGACACATATTGGATTAACGGTGTTACAGCTTAATACAAATACACAATCGTCAAGTAAACTCACACACTAAAAAGCTCAGGGGCCTGTTTCTCGAAACCGTCATAAGTCAACTTCTCGGCTATGATCGCCGCTAGTTGGCTAGTTGTCTGCTATATGTTTCACGAAGCCGTGTTTGCCAAGATCAACGCCAACATCCCAACTAAGAACTTTTGACACCTCTAACCCCTTTTAGTCGATATGCAGCGCCATGACATGTCCATAATTTGGTAGATTATGGCTGGCCAAAATGGAAGCTACGAAGATTTAAAAATAATTCACATCTATCTTTTGTACAGGTCCTGAAATCAGCAATTCATCCTTGTTTATGTATGAATATTATATTTCATAGGTTTCATATGAAATGATCTGCAAAAAAGGTTTCCCAGGGGCATTTCTCCCGTGATTGTGACATCTCTCGAAAGAACGTTATTCTGCCACGTAAGGCAAGGCAAATTTAAAGGGGTAGTCCGTAGTTTTCACACCTATATTTATTTAAAGATAAGTGGTATCATAAATTTTTACACGAAATATTTCTAAGGCACATAATTATTTTATAATGTAATTTGCCAAAATTTTGCATACCAATGTTTTAGTCAAGCCATGACGCTGGATAAATCTTGCATTGCCTCCTTTTTAACGATCATGAATGTAAGAGTTTATTTTGATAAACTAGTGCCCCGGAGGTACCCATCTTACGTTAAAAACGATGTTGAACTCAATTACTGGATTTTAAAACTTTTTCCGTAGCATAATCGGCCTAATTTGAAAAATATCTTGTATCCATAACCCTTGCTACTATTTCTAATATTTTCATTCTCTAATTCACTCAAATATTTGCAGCTTAGATGATAATCTTTTACAAAATATGTGTTATTGTGATCAAGGCTATGTGTTGAAACATTTCCTCACCGATAGTATCAATATCACGAGATATTTAGCTAGTATGCTCTCCGTGAAACGGTTTAGCAAGATTAGAATTATCTCCGTAGTTGGCAGACAAATATGACTAACTTGGCGTTGGTTTCCAGAAACGGGCCCCCGATCGGCATCACTACTTATGTATCATTCTATTCATTTTCCATACTTGTGCGAACGTCCTTATATCATGGCATATTGATCCATCGCAAAATGACACCCTCTCCACATCTACTGATGTAATTTTTAAATGTATATATAGGCCTACGGAATATACTGTATTATTTAAAAGCATAGGAGAAAACACTGGTGTTACGATTCCAGAGTAACTCGAATCCTTGTCGACTGCCGACACAAAAGCTTTGGTTTAAGTAGAAACAAGAAGATATTGAGGAATCTCAATATCATATTTTACTTCCCCTTATTTCAAATACATCGTTTTATCTTATCTTTCAGCACTCAACAGGTGTTATAGTTTCCGGTATTTTTATCCATGAAAGAGTCGTAAATTTGATTGACTCCGTAAACCGTGATTTGAGCAATAAATTTTAAATTACACCAGTGTTCTCTGACATGTCTGATACGCTATCATACACACATCACGTCATAATGACGTAAACAATTAACTGCAGCATTAACGTGCTGAGAATTTCAGCTAATTTCCTTACAATAACCGACTAAAATACAAATGTGCCTAGATTGCCTAATATTAAAGTCAAGGTGAGAAAACACTGCAAAATTGTCAAATACCACAAAAATGTTATATGTACAAGAAATTTACCCACAAATGCTAATGTCATTATTTTTGTGGAATAAGTGAAGAAATCTTTGTCATTTCCAGTTCATTGTTTGAAAATTTTAATTTGCATCGAGAAAGAAAAATTGATTTTTCAAAATCTTGTATTTTCAAACTTCAGAGAAAGTAAATTCTCCTGATTATCCATGCAGGAACAAATACCGAAATGTTAATCGTGCGCACACATTGTCGGTCAGAAAATGGATTGTGTACAGCTCTTTCTGGAGCTGAATTTCCACGGTCAGAATATAAAACTTACTCTCAGAGAATGCATAAAATTGAAATTCAATCATCGAAAAAAAATGTGTTCTTTAAGATCATAAGAACAATATAACACTAAACACACACACACAGACGCCCGAACACGCCCACTGCCCTACTCATTCACACACACCTCACATCCAAATCCCACAGGCATCACGTCAAGTTACCCAGTCTGAACCTGTCAGAGGATAGCATCATAAATCATAAATATAAAAGGTCGAGTGATTAGAAACTAAATCGCGGTGGCTGGTCATTCTTTACTAGTACCGAAAGTCTATGGAATTATTTTTAAAAAATGGAACTCATGTTACAGAAATGATGCCACTGGTGTATGTAGCAATCACTGGTGATACACTTGAATTGGTCATTGACAAAAAAGAACATATCATTCGTCAAAATGATGCTTCTATTCGCTTGGGACGTCTTTGTCAACCCCTTCGCTTTGTGCAGGAGAGAATGGTTCCTGGATTAATTAAACTGAAGTTACCAGACTTGGCGAGCCCGACTTTTGATGGAAGTCCACATTATGTCGTCAACAAGGCAAGGAGCACAGATCTCAGTGGTCAGGAACACTAGATTCACCGGGCGGATTCGACAACAGCAGTGCTGTTCTTTGGCGGGTTTGCGATCTTTATTGAATTCCGTGTGCAACCCTTTTGCAGAGGGGACGATAAGGAATATGCCATGAAAGAAGCACACAGTATTTGGGCCGTGAGGCGCAGCTGATGCCTTTTTAAAAAGACAATACTGGGCATAGATTTCAACTCTCCAAGCCCTGAATGAAAGTCTGGACACCATCTAGATATCATTATGATCGATCACGGTACCCAACAGAAGAATTTAGTATGAAGTTATATGTTTAAGTTAATTGCCACTTGGAACTTCGACGTATACGTCGAGGGACATGAAAACTGCAGGACTCAAAGAGGACCCCTCAAATAAATTACACTGCAGTGGTAATGACTCCACCACTGTTGCATAAAGAGTGCAGCTGTGAACCAGTAAACAGGGTACTTGGCCGTTGAGGGCCATGCAGTCGATGCGGATGTCTTCGAAATCAATGCGGTTGTTTCAAAGAGTGTTTACTATATCGTTAGGCTCATGGTCCCTAACTTTGTAGAATTTGACTCGACCGTGGGGAAAGTAGATCTTGTACAGATAATAGGCATCGACGATGAGGAGGATGAGGAGGACGGGAATGGCTAGGAACTGCACGTACCACCAGAACGGTCGTCCACGATGTCGACGTCTTCTGACATGGTCCTTGCCGTCGCTGTCGTCTTTACCTTGATCGGCATCATTTTCATCGATGATATCAAAGTCTTCGATGTCATTTGAGTCCGTGACGAACTCTGTCGTGTTCTCGTATGTAAACTCTTCCGCGTAGTCATGTTTGAAGATATCTAGGACTTCGACGAGGAAGATGATGTCGGTTCGAGGTGGGATGGCATCACCTCCTCCAGCATCACCGTACCCGAGACGATGAGGAACGAATATCTTTCGAGTTTGTCTGCAAACCAATCATAAAAATATAGTACAGCATAACATATCTACACGAACATCGGTTCAATTATTTTACATTTACATTTTATCTGAAGAATGTTTAATCCAAAGTAATCCATGTGGATGTATTTATTCCCAAAATGGGGGGGAAAAAGCTACTTCATCACATGGAGGCGTTTTAGAAAAGTAGTTCACTTGACACTTAATCAAAATGTTGCAAGTTCTAATCCAAGCCTTTTAATAACGTCCTTTGGCGAGACATCGATCCGTGTTTGCCACTCTCTCTACGAGGGAATGAAAAGTGCTTTAATAGCGCTCCGTTAGGAATTCGCCACTTTCTTGTGAAAGGGTAACGTTGGAGCGCCTGCGTCACGTCGTGCCGGGCAAGAGCGCCATAAATCCAGAAGCTACCCCTATTCCTACTTATCATTAATAACCATCACTATTTAGTTAAGGTTCATTTCTTACCAGATACAGGCACCATGCAGAGTCCAAGTGATAAATTATAACCATCAGCATTTAGTTTAAGTGTATTTCTTACCCGATACAGGCACCATAGAGTTTAAATGATTAATTATAACAATCAATATTTAGTTTAAATGTATTTCGTACCTGATACAGGCACCATAGAGTTCGAGTGATAAATTATAACCATCAGTATTTAGTTTAAAGAGGCTCTGTTGTGGGATTTCACGGGGAGTGAATCATAATTTGCTGACACCAGACTTTCTGAAAAGCACTGGTAATACCTGTTATAGAGCTACATTTCTGGAGCACAGCAAAACAAGGTGTCCCACCATAAACATTCTTCGGCCGGCTTCGGGCATTCTCGGGCAAGGGAAAGTGAGAAAATGACTTTGCCATATGGGGCAAAGGGTGGAATATACAGAGCATTACATAAGGTCTGTTGGTCATAAAACTCATAGTGATGGACAACACCTGTTACTGGGTAAGCACCCACGGTGTCAAATTCCCCTTGAAAGCCCACGACAGGCCTCTTTAAGTGTATTTCTTACCCGATACAGGCACGATAGAGTCCGAGGTTGAATCCCTGAATGAGTGAGGGACCCAAGGTAAGATTTATTGAACCACCAGGCTTGGTTGCATCGAATGAGACCCCATCTTCAAATGTACCCTGAAATAACGAAATAGAAAGGAGATTATCACTATAATTATTTTGTATGGACAATTTTCTTTGTTAAGAAGAAGAAAAGTATGAATAACAATAAGAATGATAAGAAGAAAAAAATGATATGCACAAAATAATAAATATATTAAGTATGACACATCGCATTTTTTCCTATCTCATTTAGCAAGTTAATACAGTAATTATCGTCGAAAAGGTGTTTTTATTTCTTTTTCGAATATGAAGTCAAGTATGGTGAAGTAAATAATTCAAATATTAAATGACCATTATTAAGCTATGCTCATCGACAAGAAAATATTAGGTTCATGTTCATCATATTGAAAAGTAGGTGGACAGTATGTCTTTTAAAAATAGTATAAACGATCAGAAAAATGAAAAAAAGAAGAAGAAAAATGGCAAAGAGTGAAAAAGTTTTAAAATGATATTTCCGGAATTATAGGAAAAAATATTTGAGGAAATTACTGGAAACATAATGATTTGGGAAACATTTCACACAAACAGTCCTCACTTACGTTGTAGGTCAGTAATATTGTGTCGCCCTCTTCAGCTCGCTCGGTACAATTCGTGACGTCAACCTGCAGCGAAAAGAGAACACATTCTACACATAGTTAATCAAAATGAAATGAAACGGGCCCTGAACCTCCGCCCCAAGCGCATTTGTTCCAATTTTCCCTCTTTTTGTAGAGCAGGCAGTAGATATTATATTCATTTGTTATCAGATACATTATTCAATAATACAAGTGTACCTTCCATGAACAATGAAGGATAAACAGCTGATATCTTAGAAATTGTACGTTCTCTTAGCATGCAAAGCATTGGATTTTATTCCCGTTCTGCTTGTAACTATTATAATACAGTGCAGTAAAAATGTAATTAGATGCATATCATTTTTTCGGTTTGAATATCAAAGTATCATCAGTAAGTGGACATACTCATCTTCGATTTAAGCTTATACTTACAAGACAATGATAAATCCAGGCATATTAGCATGAATTTATTTAACCGCAAATAATCCTTTTCCTCTCTCCATCCATCCATCCATCCATCCACTCTTACCATCAGGGGGCTGTTTCACAAAGTTACTCATAACTTTACGAATAACTTGAATATGAAAAGCTTAATGGGATTCTCATTCTTTTTTAATTACAGAAGCTAAAGTTGAAATATCAGGGTAGATTTACATTATTAGTATAAAAAAATTAATGTGAACTTGTGAAGTATATTTTTTGCAATCATTTTCATGATTTTAATTGAGATTATGGGAAATACAGTCACTCTTTGTTAAAACAAGAGGAAAAGTTTTGGGCATCCCATTTGGCTCTTCATAGTTTTAAGTCGTTCGTAAAGTCATGCATAACATTACGCACAGCTTTATGAAACACCCTAAGGTCGATCCTTTACATTTCTCCCCAATTCTCAAGGCAATCAATTCAGACATACCGGACAGTATTCTCCACAACCAGAATTAATAATCATTCTATACAAATAAATCTGTCCGTAGCGGTGCGGCTGATGTATTTTTTAAGGGTCCAGGGAAGGAGGGGTACTCGGATCAAATAATCCAACAGGTCCGTCGAATTTATTCGAGAATAAAAATCTAAAGACCAAACATTATCAACAATACTTTTCAAAGGTTTAAGATATGATAGCGCACGGAGGGGGGGGGGGGGGGGGGGGAGGGGGAGGGGGGAAACGGGGGTTATAACACGCCCCATCCAACGCAAACCTCTACGCCCCGTCTGTCCAACCCCTCTCTCTTTATCAATTACACCTAAATTAGATTAGAATTGCTGGAAGTAGTCACAATACAGACGATCAATTTTTCATCCTTTTGGGGCGGGTAATGAGAGAACAATCAATATTTTAACGACGGGAGAGAAGGAGAACGCTGTAAAATGTGAATCGTTTTCCTGCTTTGTATTAGCAACCCTCGACCAGACTGAAGTCGGTACTTGAGGGGTCCCCGGATGAACGTTTTTATTTGTAGTTAATTAATTTCGGAAGACGTTCCTCTTTGCACGCTATTTCAAGAAGATGAGACCAGTGGGCTCTAGGGTGAAATACGTTGAATGCATGATAAGTGTGTGCTAGCGGGAAACAAGAAAAAAAAAATAACGAGAATAAACGAAACACAATATTGTGTGAAAGAGAAAAAGATCGAGTGAGAAAAGGAAAGAGAGAGTGAGAGAGACAGAAACAGAGATGGAGAGAGAGAGAGAGAGAGAGAGAGAAGAATGGGGAAGAAGAAAGCAGAGGAGATGGCCGGAAATTTTTACTAGAAATTCATTTTTCTCTAATCTGGAACATGATATTTGGATTCCCTCTGGCCTTCCCAAGTCTTCTCCCTCTTTTCATTATCCCCTTTTTTTCTTTCGCATTATCCCTGTCTTCTTCTTCCTCTCTTCTTCTTTCTGAGTTTCCTCATGTTCTTCAGCCCTGTTTACTTTGCATTCCGTCCTTATCTGCCGATGTTTGCAAGGAATATAGATTCATACAAAGGTAAAAGAACACGATACAGTTTGCTTCTGAAGGTAAACTTGCCACTCGGCACGTCCGAAAATATGGGGTCAACCAAGGAATGAATGCAATCAGCGATATCATAGACGAAACATACAGTTTCCATAGCAACGACAAAAGTAAACTTACACGTGACGGAATGAAGCCTATACAGTCAGACGGAACGTTACCACGGATGGATATTTTCCTGCCCATTTTGTCACCATAATCGTAGCATACGTAGCTTTTGGATCTGTTGAATTTTCATATTATTCCCTTTCCCTTTCATGTCATGATATTATTAACCCTTTCCATTGTACCTTTGTCTATTTGGTATGTGATGTGTGATTTCATCTTTTGCATTAGTTGTACCTCGAGCATTTGATTGCTAGTATCAAGTTGATTTGGCGTCCTACGCATCTCACATTATTATTATTATTATCACTATTGTTATTATCATTGTTATTCTTATTGTTGTTATTATTTTTGTTATTACTATCATTATTATAGCCTATTACTATCATTATTATTATATCATCATCATCATTATTATTATTATTATCATCACTATTATCATTATTTTTTAAAATTATTATTATTATTATTATTATTATTATTATTATTATTATTACTATGTTGTTGTTCTTGTTGTTCTTGTTGAAAGATGGCACAACATCGTAAAAAAAGGGTATTGAGCAAGTTTATTCCTGTACAGAATCTCTAAAAAAAATGTAAAAAATGTGTAAGAAAATAATTCCATATGGTTGATACAGGGAGATGGGAGTTTGACATCTCCCTGGTTGATACATGTAATGAATCCACAGTATTTCTCGGTTGTGCGTTCAAGGGGCAGGATGAAAAGTCATATTTTGCAACTTGGATAGAAAGTATTCAAGTTTAAAGCCCAGCCGCGCGTTTATGTTAATTTATTAGTCGGTTCGTTCCTTTCACATTTGAAAACACATTACAAACCATTCACAATCTGTTCTGTCCTTTTCCTTGTAATAGTCGTTTATCCCTGAAGTTCTCCACCAGGAAGGTTACTCAGGGCTGGGAATGGTAACTCTACGATTCATGGTCCGGGAAAGAGACGGCACTCAATGCAGAGGCTCGAGAACCCCTTCTTTTGTTTTAAATCAATGCACTGACACCCATTGAGCGCACAATGAAAGTAACCATTAAGCAAGTTTATTCTTTTGAAGATTCTCTCTGATAAAAAATAAAATGCAGTTGGGCGCTTACTCTCTTTGGGCGACCCAATTCCTTAAGTTGTTCCATGGAGCCTGTACACGTCACCGTGACGTTTTTGGAGCTTATTAATGGAATGAAATATGAGAAATGATCAAGATAAAAGTCATTTTCACAACGTTATCTTTAATTCTTTAGTATAATTCGCTCCTCAAAATGCAAAGAAAATAAAAGCGGTTGTAGGCAAAAGACCACTGCATTAATTTCCATAGCCGTGGTGAACGTCCAATTTGTGAAAAGCTATCAAACAACTACGTTAATCTCATTGCTGAATGCAAACAATGGGGTACGGAGGCTTTAAAGTGCTAGGGATATGATGATTTAGGTCAAGAAGACGAGTTATTAGAACTCAGCAAGTCGACTTGTTCAGGACAAGAAGACCAGATGACGAGTTTTGGGAACTCGGCAAGTTCCAACAACTTGTCATCTCGTCTTTTAATTTGTCTCTTCGTCTTCTTGGCCTAAACAAGTCGACTTTGCCGAGTTTCAAAAAGCCGTCATCTAGTCTTCCTGTCCTGAACAATAAAGGATCCGGTAATTTTGTGGAAGCTTGATTTAATAAATTGTTAAATTTGTTAAACTTTATTCAAATCTGCTTCAACAAGCTACTACTACGACTGGGTCGAGGAGAACACAGACTGAGCATGCTGAGTTAGCCAATGTCTTCACTGGCACCATGAATGTATCCAAGCCAGTCTATCCAGCATGGCAGTCCCGAGTTCCTCAACACAGTCTAGACCTGTGTCTCTCTTTAGCATGCTGATGTAGTTAGTTTGCTTTCTACCACGTTTACCCCTTTTGCCTTGAAATGGTTCCCAAAGAATAAGTAGGCTTGCAGGGAGTTCTGGATGACCAACATTGTGCCCGGCCAACCTCAACCTTTTAGTGCGTAGTTTGTCAGACATTTTTGGCAAGCCTGCATAAAGATCTGTGTTTTTTACATGATATTTCAAGAAAACGTTCAGGGCCATTCTCAGTAGACGAGTATATAGTCCATCTAGAGCCTTTTCTTATTGTACTGTCAATGACCATGTCTCAGCTCCATACAGCAGTACAGACTCTATAGCAGCCACAAACCTTCTCTTCACGTCATCTCTAAGAAATGACCTAGCGGCAAACATTGACAAACCGAGTACAATATCATGGTTAACAATCGGTGATACATACTAGACAAAAATAAAAAACTTTTAACTATGAGAATGCATTGTTTTTCCAATACTTGTAATCAACGCTGTGGCTTAGTGTTAGAGCAGTGGTCTCGTAACAGGGAGTACCCGGGTTCGAAACCAAGTGGATGCGCTAATGCCCTTTGGTAAAGTATTAATCCTCATTACCAAGTCCTTCGGAGGGGACTTAAAGCCGTCAATCCCCTGGTTACTTAGCACACACCTGCTTTCTTAGCAGTCATGTAAAATAACCCACCATTTAACCATTTTAACCAATACTGTTATTACACAAACTTCAGAGGGAAAACATGACATATATCATTAAAGGTGATCAATACCCCCGCCCTAATGTGTGTGCTAAATTTCCCGAGCATTCCTTGAAAAATGAGGAAGTAGTTCTATCCACAATATCTCTCCCTAATTTATTGCCATGATACGTCGCTACCATGGCACCACAGTTTCTGCCACAAAAAATATGCCTTGTACATCTTCACCACAAGACCAATGTGTGTGCTCGAAAAATGACGAAATAGTGTTCGATCCGCAATATTTCCCTGATTTATTGTTATAATATGCCGTTGCAATGTTGTCACCATGGCAAAGCAGTTTCCGAAACATACTAAATATAATGTTTTGTACATCTTCATCCCAAGACCAATGTGTGTGCCAAATTCAATGAGCATTGCTCGAAAAATGAGGAAGTAGTTCGATCCGCAAGATTTGCAACGGACCGACCTCCCGACCAAACGCTGCTTCCTACTAATCGTGATATAGACCAATTCCACAAAGCGAGAGGGCAGCATCGCCATACTGTGTGTGTAACCCAACTTTTACAGTACATGAGCAAATAGCGCGTTATGTACTTTAGTTCGATTTTCTCTATTTTGGACCAACATATGCAGATTTCTTTTAATGTTTGCAATGAGAATAATCAGGGAAGTTCAGGTCGCAGATGTCACAACAACAGGAGAAAGCTTAAAAATTGGAAGTTAACTGAGTGCGAAATTCACTCGCCTTTGACTCACGAAGCCTGTTTGTGTGAGAAGCCGTACTCCTTACACGGGTGTCCTGGCTTTTACTGACAAAACTAAGGAGAAAAAGTAACGAAAGTACAAAAATACATCATTATCTTCATCTGTCAGATATGTCATTGTCTTACGTCATCTACCCATGTATCCATGCTTTATTTTATTGATCTAGAATAAAGTTAATGAAATAATATCAGGGCATTTCTCATATCTTTCATTGATTATGTACACACCCAGAAGCGGTCATTGCACTATCACACAATGCAGCTATCGCCTCGCCGATAGAGGGCCAAATATATAAACCGAAGATGGAAGTGGTCTATAACACCAGCTTCAAACTTCGTTTGGCTGGAATATACAAGAAAAAGAAAAAAAAAAAAAGGAGGGTGGGGAATCATACTTACATACATATGCCCATACACAGTGATACACATCTAGTGCCTTGCAAAAATCTTATAATACAGTAATCAGTCCATATGAAAGACAATGATAAAGTATTTGAATTTTGAATGTTAATTTACGCATATACGTAAAGCATGCTTAGGCTTATAATCTAGCTCGCAGCTCTTGAATATTATCCTAGAGTGGTTATTGTTCTGAATTGATAGTTATAATAAATTAGAGCAATGTCGATTCTGCCTCAGTGTTGACCTCATTTAATATTTAATCATTTAACCCTATTTTAACAGGGCTATTTCAGACCAAGTTTTTACTGGGGGGGGGGGGGGGGGGGGGGGGTCACCGTTTGTCCGATTCACGCGAAATTTAGCATGGAGGTACATTGAAGTATTAGCAACGCAATCATGTTTTCATTTAAACGATAAAATGTAAAATATGCAAATTATGCGCATATTAATTGCCGAAGTATGGTAATTTTTGCTATTTCATTATTTTACAAAGGAAAATAGTAAACAGTTTTATAATGACTCAACTGAATCATAGACAGATAAGTTTGACATTTAGGTATTTTAGATTCTTTATGGTTTTGTCTATTTTAGACATTTACATAAGCATGCATAAAATTTGCGTGTAATGTCATACACACATGTGTTTGAATTTCTTAAGTATTCTCTTGTTTTAATTTCTTTTGTATTCTATTGTTTTTTTATTTTTATGTTTTGTATTCATTTGACAATGATATTTGAAATGACACCCACAAAGACAATGCAAATATACTATTGTATGGGGGAAATGGATTGTTTTTCACAAATTTTATAACATGTCCATTCCATAACATAATACACATGTATGGAAAAGGCACTATTTTTGGATGACCTTTGATCCGTTATTGTCATGTGACCTTCTAATGCTCGGTCTGATCTTTACACATTTAGTACCAAAAGTTGCGCAAGACTTCAAAGACAAAAGTCACGAAAGGATAACTTCATATCTACCGCGGTTCCGTAGTAGTCACAAAATTACGACCGGGGGGGGGGGGGGAGTCAAATTACCCCCCCCTCCCAGTTAACATAGGTTTAATGTTAATGATCACTGCCAGCAAACAAAATGATTGATAAAAGATAAGTCAGAGGAGTGTTAACAAACCTTGACTGTGCAAGCTCGTAACGAACTTTCTATAATCATTATATAGGTCTGCAGCTAAACGTGCTATACACTCTGCATAGGCCTATATACATTAGAATGAGTTTAGCTCATCGTTGAATAGACAATAAACGATGGGGGAAAACAAAGGAATATTTGAAACTAATTATTCGATCAAGAAAAAATGTATTTAGTCAATAATACCACAGTGACTATGTCAGAGATACAATCCGAGTGGCCAAGTTCAGTCGGACTTCGCATATGTCGACCTAACTTATACAAGTAAAAAATATTACCACATTGACCTTCGACCTCCTGATTCCCTTGAAGATATTTGATCGATAAAATAATCAACCACTTTTAAAAACTGAATGAGTAAACAGGAAATGACTTACCGCATATGATAGCATCGTGGTCTTGTGACGGGGAATATGATTTTTTCCCTTCAAATCTTGAGCAAAAACACTATTTGCAACTACATGTACTTCAAACTACCTACAAGGGCTGGGAATTCCCACCAAATCTCGTGACACTGCACTTAACAAATCGCGCACTGGAAGGCTTCCTGTGAAGTCATTACTGCTCGTTGTTGTTCCGCAACTCC
Source organism: Echinometra lucunter (assembly GCA_029962745.1). NCBI lineage: Eukaryota > Metazoa > Echinodermata > Echinoidea > Camarodonta > Echinometridae > Echinometra > Echinometra lucunter. Next base: position 17,586,440 of record CM057153.1, on the reverse strand, counting down.
AAAAGCCTGACTTCTACACTCTCGTCCTACTAGGTTCCTACCAAGAAAAATGAATTCTGCTATGGATTGTGATCAATACGTCGGTTTGAATGTTGGTGGTAAGATCTATCGGACATCGCATTCCACACTTTTGCGCTATCCGGACAGTTTCTTTGCCGCCATGTTATACGGTGGCATCCCGTCTGCCAAAGACGAGCACGGAAATTACCTGATCGACCGGGACGGGGAGATTTTTCGCCATGTTCTGAATTTCTTGAGATCTGGAAAACTAGGATTACCAGATGGGTTCAACGAGTTCGATTTACTTGAAAGTGAGGCAGATTTTTTCTCCCTCGAAGAACTAAAAGGAGCCATAAACAGAACTGAAACGATCGGTATTGTGGATGAGAGTGGATCCAAAGTTTACAAGATGAGTCGACAGTCACTGGTGAGAGAAGAAGACTCTTACTTTGCGAAGATTGTGAATTGCCAGATAATTCCATTAAAGGATTCACAAGGAAACTTTGTTGTAGACAGCGGAGGTTCTGCGGCTCAGTTCAAGCAAATTATGCAATATCTTAAATATGGTGTCATCTTAAGCGCATATACAAAACCATCCTTGGACATGGACTATACTCTTGGTATGATGGCAGATCGTTTTGGTCTACAGGTTCTTAGAAAGCAGCTTGAGTTTTGCAAGACCAGCCCATGGCCACTGAGCGTGTATTACTGGCATAATGGTCCTGAATGCTGTCTGCTTTTTAACAAGAAATTTGCATCTTCGCTATGTCAGATCTGTAAGGAGTATCGTCATATCTACACATATTCTCTGAGTTTCTACAGTTCAATGGAGATATACGCTGGAGTGGTTGATTTAAGAAAGATTCTTCAAGATGCCCCTGTCACCTTAGAGAGTGTGACAACTTATTTCAGCCGAAAGTTGAATAAACCTGTGTACCAAACACAGACACTGAGCCATGGCTGTATAAAACTGATTTTTAAATAATTTGCAAAAACTCGTCAAATGACAACATGGCGAGTAGATATGACCACTCTGCAGTCAAACCAAATTTCCCATGCTATTAATACACACCTAACTAAAATAAAGCACACGCATCAGCTGGTCTATTTAGGAGCTGTCTTGCTTGCATGTCTGTTAGCTATCTGATTGCGTTAATGTCAAGGAGAAAGTGTGAGGGACTTTGAGCTTGGGGCTCAATATTTCCTAGAATTTTGCCCCCTCTCCGGTGATTTTCCAATCTTATTCGTTCTGCCATAGCCACTGAAAGACTATAGAAAATAGTTTTATTGCCGCTGTCATTACCATTGGATTAAAAGGAAGCTATGGGGAGTTTGTCGACATTGTCGACCAGTACATCCTGTTAATTCATGCATAATTTTTTTGTTTGTTTGGAGATGCTTCAGGCATTGTTTCATTCAATTTTGTTTTAAATTCGTAATAAAATAACATATTGTACTTGTTAGAAGCAGTCCTCATTTTTGTTCTTCTCTCTCTCTCTCTCTCTCTTTTAAACAAGGAATTCATTATTGTGAAGTTTGGTTTGAAAATCTATGCCGAACGACATCTTGTGCCAGGTCGCGGAAAAAAGTTTAGGACATACCAATATCATTTCTCATTTTCGTGGGTTTTTTCCCCCCTTGATCTTTTCAAAGTCTTATGTGTTCATTATAAGCGAATGCCAGGATCTGTTTTCATTGTTATTCGAAGTAATTTCTATTCTCGAAATTCGGCTTTGCATTAGTTTTTGTGATATTAAATTAAAATTTGATTGTCCAATTGATATTTCGAAAAACAAAAATGAAATAAAATCTATTAATCTGGAAAAATTAATATTAAACTGAATATCGTCAAAATACGCTTACATTTTATTTTCATATCTATAATTTCATGACTGAATGATGAATATGAAATACATGTTTTTACTTTTGTTTAACTTTTTTATTCTCGTTGCGAGTCTCGATAAACATGTTCCTTTGATACTACTGTGTACATAAAACGTTTTCATTCTGTTTTAGATTTTTACTATTTTAATTAAGTTTTCTGTGTAAGATAAGACTTGAGAGTGGTGAATCGAAGTATTATTTGTATATTGTCGAAAACCTCAGCTATGATAGACAACTGTGCAGACGTAGGCCTATATCAAAATTACGTTGCACAGCGATTGTATTATGTCTTTGACCATGTTCACACCGGTGATACATTTTTATCCAAATTAGCACTTAATTTTGATGCAGCTCAAGGTATGAAGCTTTGTTCTTCTTTCAACATGTTCAATTTCTGTTACTCTGAATGAACTGAAAACTGAGAAAAATCCGTTTGTTTGGATCCTATCAATGTATTGCATTTAAACTGAATTCATGAAACACAACTAGGCGTATAATGACAATGGAGTCTGATATGGTTTCTTTTTTTATAATTTGGTATTTAGAATATCAAGGAACACTTGAGAGGGCTCTATTTATGAGTGAAATTATGTATGGTTTTCATTCAATGAGGTGGGATGTACGCTTTTTCAAATGGTTTTTTTTTATCAATAATGATGGTGATGATGATAATGACGACGATGATGAAGATGAATGGTGATGATGGTAGAGATGATGATAATGATGAATAATGATAATGATAAGGATGATGATTATACTGATTAATAAAAACGTAAATAGTGCGTTTAAACGTATTTATGAAGTCTATGAAGCCCCCTTTTTAAGGTAAATTGCCGTTTTCTCTACAGCCATTTGGCCCAATCACCACACAGTCTACCATTATTTGGTCTAATATCATTTCGTCCATAAACATTTCGTCCAATGACCATTCAGTTCAATAATCATTTCGTCCAATAATCATTTTGTCCAAAGACCAGATGGTCTAAACCCATTTCGTCTACAACCAGTTGGTCTAATAACCATTTGGTCTGAGCTAATGTCGTCCAAATACGACTTAGTCTAATTATCAGTTCGTCCAATATTCATTTGGTCCAATGCCCATTTCGGCTAGTACCAGTTGGTCTAATATCTACATGGTCTACTCAGTCGTTAAATTTCCATTACATCTAATAATTTTTTCCACCAACCAATTAGTCTAATGATCATTTCGGCTAATGACCAGCTGGTCTAATAAACATTTAGTCTAATTCTTAGTTCATCTAATGACCGATTGGTGTAATATTCATTTGGTCCAATATCTATTTGGTCTAATGCTGCAAATATATTTTCTTAATATACCAGGAAGGGTCCTAATAATGATAATGATAACACTGATAACAAGTGAATGAGTAAATTACGCGATGCGTAATATATGTCCCCGCCGCAAGTGCATATCTTTTGACTGACGTCCATAAATTTGCATGCAAATCAATAAATTAAAAAATCTGTCTAGAAGTTCTGTTTACCTCATGTATCTCTATCGGATGAAACCTATATATATCGAACCCCGATCCTTTCAGGGGCTAATGCATTCACTATAAAGTTCAGACAGTCAAACCCTCTCCGCTTATCGACCATCCATGTCTTGTTAAGCAGAATCTTGCCTTATATAGGGGCCTACACCTGGTATAGATATATTAAACAAGCGAATCCACATTTTTTTTTTTTACAGGTGTGTACATCTATTTCTAAACGATTATTATAATTAAAATCATTATCATCATTATTATCATTATTATTAATTATTATTATTATTATTATTATTATTATTATTATTATCATTATCATTATTATTATTATTATTATTATTATTATTATTATTATTATTATTATTATTATTATCACCATCATCATCATCATCACCATCATCATTATGTATTTGGCGACACCTGGGCTTGGAAGAGGAAAAGCGAACTTAATCACTGTGACCATCGGGTCTCTCCTAATTGGGATGCATGCGCAGCTGTACCACAACACCGGGGTTTCCCCTACTCTTCTTCGAATAGTGCAGTGGGTTCCTAACGGGTAAAGATGGTGAATCTCTTTTATACGGGGCCTACATTTAATTTCCTATCCGAGGGACATAGCCTGCGTCTATGAAACAGGGGAGGAACACGTTAACCATGTAAACACACAACGCGGGCTTCCGTCATCCATCCGGGGTGGACGCTCTCCCCACTGAGCCAACTCCCCTCCTCACTGGCATGAAAAATAAGCTCATGGTTACTTTAATTTCATATCTTTCTCATTGCTATGGCTACTAATTGTGGTATCATATATAGGAAAATATATTCTATGATTTTAACAAACTCAGTTCCCAACGTGTACATGTTTCATGACTGAATATGAAACCCATGTTTCAATTTTGATTCACTCATTCCTTTTATTCTTCTTTTCAAATCTCGTGAAACTTCTTCCTTTCATACTGCTGTATATAAAGCATTTTCATTTGTTACTTCATTTTTTCTCTATAAAGTGAGGGTGGAGAGAGGTAAAAGAATATTTTTTGTATGTTGTCGAAACTATCTGCCATATGTTAGCCGACTGTGCAGACGTATTTAAAATGTGTACTGATAATGAAGCTATAAATATAATCGTATGTATAGATTTTTCTTTCATGCTTTTGACGCTTGTTTGCTTTGTTTGATAGAATTTTAGCGTCCGTTAACGTGATACAAAGTAAACTCATTTTCAGATATTAATAATTTAGTTCTAAATAAAATAGAAATTTTGAAGGTTTATAACATAATTTTCTCAATTAGTAACTTAGTATGCAGCTCAAGGTATCTAGCATTGTCATACTTTAGATTTATGTCACTCTGTATGAACTGACAAATGAGAAAGATCAATTTATTTGTATTTCTATCAGTATATTGAAGATAAACTGAATTCATGAAATACAAAAGGCAATGGAGTCTCAAGGCTTCCTTTTTTTCAAAATTGGTAAAAAGTGATATACCGAGGAGTAATATATAAGTGAAATTGTTTAGCATCTTTTTCCAATAAGCTGGGAGGTGCGCTTTTTCAAATCCCCAACCGGTGATGATGGTGATGACGATGACGAAGATGATGATGATGGTGAGGATTATGATGATGAGGATGATGAAGATGTCGATCATGTCGATGGTGATGATAACGACGACGATGATACTGATTAATGCAGCAATACAGATGACAGAAAATAAGTGCATCCATACATATCCAGAAAAGTCTACGAAGCCCCTCTTCACGTTCCTTTTCATAAAAAAGCACAAACTTGAAATACATTATCACATTTTGTTGCAGGCTCATGATCAATAGAGCCTGTAAAATAAAGATGAAGAGATCTTCAGATTAGGTGTAGCGGTGATCTTCCGAAATCATCTTCTCTAAATCTCCTTATTTCCAAGACATTTTTCGATAAGTTATTCCAAAGACATCATCCGTTAAAAAGAAAACACGATACGAAATTTCCTCGCTAAAACGGGAACCGACAAATTTGTACGGGGTAAACAACGATGGGAGCGCAGGGTACCGGACGGTAAATACAGGAAGCTGACGACCAAGATCTCCAGGGATACCCTTAAGAAAATATTTTCCCGCGCATGGGAAATTGCGGGCATGTATCGCATGCTGAAAAAGGAGTGAGAAAGATGGATGTAATCAGAAAGGAAAGTGGGAAGGAATGTTAACCTGTTGTCGTAAAGGATCTACTTCGGGTAGCCTATACAGTGTACGTCATTATAGTGGCTACTTCATTAAACGATTTGTTGTGAATGATACGCCAACTACTTGATTCGAGCAACATGCAGTCACGTATCCATATTAAAGAATTTATGAAAATGTTATTTACATTTAACTTAACAATGATCATTCTTCACATCCGCATTCAATTTTCACTTCAACGTTTGGCAAGTCACTTTTTAAGGAAAGTCATTCTCGTAGAGTAACTAAACCAAAAGACGGTGTATACTCTGTCAAATTGAAAAGACGTCAAGTGCAAGGTACTAGGTGTTCAAAAAGACATTTCCCACTTTTGAGCCCCCCAACTATTCATCAGATAAAACTGGAATCGATAGTTGAATAGTGTACAATTTTGCTGGAGGTGATTTGAATATGATATCATAAATCATTCTTTGGAAATTCATGCTTATTTTTGAAGTTAGATTTTGCTCAATTTCCAACCTTCTGTACAAAACAAAACTTTGTACAGGAGAGCAGTAGGTGTGTGTGAGAGTGTGCGCTTAATCCCCACACAATAGCCTTGGCTTCGATGAGAGGCTTGCTCACTAGAGCTTGCAAGGGGGTATTGACAGCCATCGTGTGGGGAATGAGGCACGCTACGCTCTTTCACACACACACACACACACCCATGATCCTATACAAAGTTTTGATTTGAAATTGAGCGAAATCCGAACCCTGACTTTAAAAATAAGCATGAATTTCATACAAAATGATCCATGATATCATATTCAAATCAACTCCAACAAAACTGTGCACTATTCAGCTATAACCCATATCAATTTCAGTATTATCTGATGTATAGTTTTGGAGCTTTCACAGATCAAAAGTGGAAAATGTTTTTTTAAACACCTAGTATATACAAGGTACATGCGTTGCTTCCCTACTATTGAGATTAGTCTCCTGAAATGACCATTAATATCATGCCTTCTCATTTCTTAATGATATTTAATGACATTGCTAACGCAAGTTGAGTTAGGCGTCCACTAACACCTCTATCCTTCATCCTTGGCTTGTACCTTGTTTGCACCATTAAGGTTGGGCAAAATCGTTTGCAGATATCAGGTTGAAAAACTGGTTTACTCACATTTTAACAATTTATCATTAACTATTATAAATCACATGCATGGCGAAGGGTAGTTTAACAGACGTATGATACGATCATATAGACATCAACCTACACTCTAAGAAAAAAAAAATCGAATTTGCACCCTACATGAAAAAGGTGCAAAGATGCACCCTTCTGTATTTTTTTGCACCAGGAAATGCCCGTCTGCACCTGTACAACTTTGTACCTTTAAGGGTGCAGATTTTTTTTTTCATTTAAAAGGGTGCAAATTTTCACCTTCCCTATTAGGTTGTACAACTCTGCACCCTTAAGGGTGCAAAATGTAGCTCACTGCGCCCTTGAAGATACAGAATTCTTCTTAGGGTGCAAAGTTGTACCCATGAAGGAGCTCCCAGTGCTGCATTTGAAGGGTGCAAAATAATATTTTTTTTTCTTAGTGTGTATCTGTTCGTAACTTCGTATGATGAGAGTTAGCATGGACTACTAAGTTACAGAAGTGTGCATGCACTATGAACATGACCGACAAAGAAAGTGGACAAAATAAACAACCCCTCATTCTACCCTTCACAATGGTTCTGGTAGTCAAAAGAACATCCCTTCACTGCTATTATGCTTAATCAGTACACAGTTACAGTTACAGTTACACCTGTTCCACATATTTTAGATAATAGCAGTGAAGGGATGTTCTTTTGACTACCAGAACCATTGTGAAGGGTAGAATGAGGGGTTTTTTTTTTTATTTTGTCCGCTTTCTTTGTCCGTCATTTTCATAGTGTTGAGGAATTTCTTTTTTCTACCAGGTGTATCATGAAAACTGTGGGTCCAACTGCACAATGTCTAAATCCATCTCGTGCGACAATCTTACAACATGACAGACTTCATATCTCACTAGGAGAATCATCTATGTCAATGACTTGCTACCAACAGTCTTTGCTGCCCGGAGAGTAGTATAATCTCGGATGACCCACTCCCAATAGTTCAAGACGCCTGGAAGAACAGTACAAGTACCTCGAGGGCTTCAAGGATCTCCTATAGTTTGTAGGGACTACCCAAATATCGGGTTGCTATCCGTCTCCGAAAGACAAAACGACCAATATTTGATGCCTGCGTTCATAATTCAGCAACATGAAGAAGACAGTAACAGAAAAGCGGAATTTCTCTGACATAAAAAGCTGGCAGGTTATTAGAGAGATATTATCGATTAGCAACTCAGCTCATAGCCGACAGCAAACGAAAGTATGTTAACCTGTAACAATGACAAATCCAACGCAGAATGAAAACAACAAAAGATAAGAATAATTACCGAACTGAAGTACGCCAATGATGTCAGCATCAAACTAGATTGCGATTTTAAAGACAAAAACTACTCTTTCATGATTTCAGAAAGTTGATCTCATGTTCATTTTTTTCTCCCATCAAAACAGCAGGTACAGGTGGAGCAAGCCAACGCAAATAGGAACTCTTTGGTCAATATGATTTTATGCACTTTTTTCTCCCAAGTGTGACTACGGGCATTTTTTCTGCTCTCGCTGGAGTTTACTCAGCTGGTTATGGTCATATTTCCAGAAATTTCTGCTACAAATATGAGCCGTGTGACGTCTGAGAAGGCATTATCTCAATTTTCTGCCAGAGACGTACATAGGCAGGTTACTTGATTGTGACGTAGAGCCGCAGTGGCCGATGTCTAGATGGGTTAAAGCATACCAGTGCAGGCCGGATGTAAGTACGCACGCAAGCTTTCTTTCCCCTCTAATGGCGATCAAGCTGGCAGAGGATGTATCGGAATGCATAAATATGGTCTTTCCCGCCAGTAGTATTTCTGATAGATACTTAGTCTAGTCTAGATGATTAGGTTCTTATTTTCATAGAGTACTATATGGGCAAAATTATACGCAAGTATGGAGAGTGACAGAGAGGCTTAAGTCCTATCAGCAGGGATCAGGGAGTAGCCTATAGTATCCAGGATTTATTGGCTTAACTGTCTACTAATTTTTTTCTGGAACTTAAACCTAACGAATATAATGCCACCGTCAAACTTTCACCCAACTTGTATGTTTACAGAGATATTCATAACATTTTTAGGCGGGAATTATAACCAGTTTAGAGCGATGAGTCTTCATAGAGGACTCATCGCCTTATATCAGTATAATTATGGAAAAATTGGGTCTTCCGGGAGCATTACGGGTCCTGTACAGTCATTCAAAATGCTCTACCGTTCACACCAAAATGTTACAAGTGAACATTTGATGCCAAACATAGAATCCATGCATTATACAAATCTCCATCTCCTTGTACTCCTGAATCTCCCCCCCCCCCCCCCCCATTAATATAGAGATCGGGGTATTACACAAGCAATCATGCCTAGCACGCGAGAGTCATTCAAGAAGCCACTAATTATCGCCTGTGGTAACTGTCTGTTTTTCATTCTAACGAGGAGCTCTCGGGTTGCGCGGGAAAGTATTAAACTTGGAGGTGAATGTGACTGTTGTTCTGTTACCATAGTAACCCCAATATACCAAGACCAGGCCAGCATCGCCTATCATCTCTATGCTGCCGCATCATCTTTCTTTGTAGGTACTGACGTATTTAAAGGAGAGGCCAGGGTAACAATTTGCCCCTCTTGGCAAATTTCCGACCAAGGCAAACACGGCCACTGCTTATAACCCATTTATGGCAGGAATTATTCAAAAAATTAATTTGATTAGCTTTTTTCAAATTGGCAACACCAGTATTTTTCTTTTATTGCTATATTTTTCTTATTAAAAAGTCATGTATCTGAAATAAATATCAATCGACAGAAAGTATTTAGGCCTACTCAGAGCTGAAATTATCAAATTTGAATGGAAAAAAACTGTGATTTGAATATCCATCGCAGTGCCAGTTTGAGGATTTTGTTGCATATTTTCTTGTTCAAAAATTGCAGCATCGAACAACAAATACTGACGCAACCAAAATAGGCACGGTATGTGTAGAATTTTTAGCTCTTTCTGCCCATGCATTTTGGCATGTTTTTTAAAGGCTCTACATCAAAAGCCATTGCGGGATTTGTTAACTTTTGTGGTTTTTTTTTCTTCTCATTTTTTTTCCTTCTCATTTACTGGATAACACTGATGTTAGTACTTGCTCCAGTCATTTGATTTTCCAAGGAAGAGGGGTGGAAGGGGGGGGGGGGAGACAGTTTGAACAAAGGACCTTGATTTTCGCTAGGTTGATTGGGTGCCGTTTGAAATAGACGGGTTTGGATTTAGCGCCTCCTGGATATAGACGTCTTGTTGATGTTATTTTTTCTTTTAATTTCATGTTTTTGTTACAGACTGAAAATTTTGTTATACTCTGATATATTTTCTTATGTTCTGGTATATTTTGTCATATCCTGTTATACTTTGTTCTTTTCTGTTATATTTTCTAAAATGTTTGTGGGATTCTGTGAAAAAATTGAGAATAATCCAATATGTATGGATTTAAATCAATAAAATTTTGAACTTGAAAACTTAGGCCAAATCAAACAATGTGGACCTTCATTCTGTAAGCTAATCATTGCCAGTAAGGGGGGGGGGGGGGGAGGCAGGAGCAGGGCAGGAGGGTGGGCAGTCTGAAATTATCACTGTAAACATCATGACTACAGGTTTTCCAAAAAGCATCCTAAGCAAGATTCATCCACTTATCAAAATTACACCCTATTTCGAGTTCTTTTATCTCTTAGAAAATTGACCCCTATACACGTATGTACCTCTGGAGCATAACGGTTAAACTTAAAAACCACCCTTTTCCCTTATTTTATTGTTTTGGGGCCATTTTCGGGGGGGGGGGCTATCAGACACCTTGAATGCGTCACATGCCTAAACCCTAAAAATTGCCCTTTTCACTCGTTTTCTTGGTCGCGCGTGAGTACGGCATTTTACCGCCCCCCCCCCCCATTCTCTCTGTAATTGTATAGAGAGAACAGTTTTCAGTACCCTAAGTAGTCGATCATGCCCCTCCTCAAGAATTTTTTTCCTTAATGAACTTTTGTATGTAAATCACAGGAAACCGAGATGACTTGCATCCCCCCCCCCCCGGCTAAGGTCTGCACGTGCCTCTTGTAATGAGCAATCTAGCTATCATCGTATCACACGCTCCGAGGGCACACGAAAAACAAGTATCGTATGTTGTCTAATTTTGCCGATAAACCACCAATCGACCTACCATCTAAAAACTAACTGACTATTCGAAGGAGTCATTCTCATACCCAAACAAAAATAAAACTGATCGATGATCACGGTTTACAATCTCCTAACAACAACGAAAAATAAATAAAAACTGTCTAACAAATTTCACAAAATAAGAAGAAAGACGAATACTCTTTTGCATAGGAAATAAAAGACATTTGTTTTTAAAATGTGAAATTGAAGCTGTGGTTTATATTGGAAATTGTTAATTTATACATGTACATGTCAAATAAGCCAGGTTTGTACTATTACAAATGCAATGCAGTGGGCTTTAAAAAAATTCAAAATTGTGGCAAAAATGTACTTCGCGTTTGGCTTGCCATAGTCAAGCCTTAGAACGTCCGGACACTGTTCATATCTTATCAAAGTCTTTGGTTGCACAACTCACCCGCATATTGGGGAAACAGTATTGTGATTAAAACGAGGGGAAACTACAGTAATGGAAAAATGCACCGGTTAATTAATCCTCACTTCAACGTTCTCATGGTAACGGTTTAACCGTCCCATGAACCAGGCTATAATTTCTAATGAATATAATAGACCCAAAGAGTTCCAATTACCGGTGATTCAAAGAGTGCAAATGGGTAAGACAGAGGCAGTGGGTGCAATAACATATTAAGTATGATTAAACCGTTTGGGTTAAAAAGGGTTTAATGTATTGGTGTTGTGGTCTAGTGGATAAGGCGCTGGTCTGGGAATTACATGGTTCGTGGTTCAAGTCTATACCGGAAAGAGATTACTACTCATAATATGCCGTTGTTATGTAGTACATATCACTGATATAACTTCTCTATGTGCTCCCAAAGGACTTTGCATATTATTACCCTGGTTTTAGCTCTAGCAACCTTAGCGCTTCGTGCATTCACGGAATAAATCCTACGAGGTACTACACGTGAGAGTGTTTCATGAAATTGTCCGTAAAGTTATGCATGACTTTACAAACGACTTGAATATGAAGGGCAAAATGGAATGCCCAAAGTTTTTCCTGACGTTTTAACAAAGTGTGACTGCATTTCCCATACTCTCAATTAAATTGTGGCAAAAATACACTTCGCAATGAAAATGTTTGTAAAATATAGTACTGTTTATTACGTCTGCATATTTCACCATCAGCTGATGGAATTTATGATTGAGAATTACATTTGGCTTGCCGTATTTAAACAGCTTTATGACCCCCCTCCCCCCCCCCCCTTGCGGTTCGGGTGTAGCAAATTAATCTACATAAGAGACATTAATCTGCGGAGAAACAGTGGAGAACCGGTGAGGTTTGTTGAAGAAAGCCAATTTGACTACCTTTGTCACTGCCCTGCATGCATGCAAATGAATATTTGATAAAATAGCTTTCCGTAGAATTAAAACAAAATGCGAGTTCCATATCCACATCTTAATATGGTTGTAAATTTCGGCGAAATGAAAAAGGCATTCTACAAATTGAAGCATTAATATGAATACTCCCGCGCCTTGTTGGCCCAGCATTATCTTACTGGGTAACACGTCAGGTTTGATTATGTGTACAATGATTTCTGTCGTAGGTGGCATTTATTCAGATTACCTAAGCATCGTGACAAGATGGGCTCATTGATTAAAGAGAGAAAAAGAGAGAGGTGGAAGGAGACAAAGAAATGTATATAAGATAGGGAGAAAGAGAGATTTGTGAGAGGGAGTGAGAGAGGGGTGGGGCAGGGAGAGACGAAATGGGAGGGGAGAAAGTTATTCAATTCCTTTTCAGTTCAACAATGGTTTAATAATGCAATCATAAACATGTGTCAAATACATACCATTTTACATGAAAAGCGGTCAAAGTTGGATTATTCATGTTTGCATATAGCACTTTTAAAGAGATACATGAATGTATAAAGGCATACAAAAATGCAATTCTGAATCAAATGGCGAGAAGACAAGGCACTGCATAATTTATAGAGATCCGCTAAAACATGAGAGAGAGAGAGAGAGAGAGAGAGAGAGAGAGAGAGAGAGAGAGAGGGGGGGGGGACAAAGGAAGGGGAGATTGTGATCAGGTGATAGGGGCACAAAAATACAAATCAGAGACATGCGAAGAAGTATGGACAGAGATAAAAGGGGAAAGGGGAAGAGCGAGAGGTAGTAAAGGGCAGAAAATACAAATTTGAAGGGGGAGGGGATAAGGGAAATAGAGGGAAGAGAGGGAGAGGGAAAGAGGGAAAGAGGGAGAGACAGAGAGATAGAAAGGTATAGACAAGTGGTCCTGTATAAAGTTCAAATTACAGATAGGCAAATCAAAGAAAGAAAAAAAATAGGTTGAGGAAAAAATACAAGAGAAGGGGTGGAAGAGAGGAAAGGGGGAGGATCGGGGCAAACACACAATATTTCTCAAGAAATTGGTAGCTTATGAAGTCTGGCATTGTAATGTCAACAAATATCACTATAGCTGATTTGGTTTAATTGTCTTTATTTTTCTTTTAAAGTTTGTCTTACACACTGCAGCGCCATGGTAACTTATCAGAGGTGTGTATACTATAACTTCGCTCTCCTTGGGAAATATATTTACGATTGCAGTGTTGGAAAAAAACTTCAAGACAGGCCACTTAAACTGTAACTTTAATTTTGGTAAAGGTGGGGATTTGATAAGGGAAGAGAAAGCAACATTTTTAACAAGTATTTCGCTCTGATGCACTTGGGAGCCCTTTTTTACAATTTGGGACTGATGAGCACTGGTTATGGTTAAACATTACCATTTTAAACAAAAAATCTGCGAATGGAAGCATTATATCGGTAGATTCACTATTATCGGGTCATATCTTTAGAAATTGATGAAAAATTAACCTTCAGTGGGGCATTCTCTCAAATGATGATGATACCAGGGTAGATGGTTTTACTAAACACTAAGTAATAGATTTACTCTTAGGGACATTTCCAGCAAATTTTAAGGACGTGACTAAAGCTACATCCATTAGTTTGGAAAACAAGTAGTATATAAATCCTTTGGCTGAAATGGAAAATGTTGAATTCTTGTTCCTAAAAAAATATCAAAATAACAAAGATGACAAACAATTATGTGGTTATAAACATGATAAAAGAAAAGAATGCAAGCAAACAGGGCCGTACCCAGAAATTTTTGCGGGGTGGGGGCAAGAATACGTAAAATGTTCGAAGAAACACACAAGCGAGGTGACCGAGGTGGTCACGAGGGCGCTTCCGCATTTTTTTGAGATTGGAATTGAAGTATCTCGTGCCTATTTTTTTTATGAAAGTTTGGAAAATTTTCAGTGAAAAAATGTAAGTCTTGAAAATTTCTGCCCCCTGCCCCCCCCCCCCCCCCCGCGAACGGCCATGCACGCAACATATGAAAGGGTATCAATCAATAACTAAGCACATAGAGAAATAACATCTTCCTGGTTTTCCCCATATGAGCCTGATCAGTTTGTCATGGACGGTTATTAAATCAAATTTTTAAAGGTTGAATGATTGTAAAAACACAAATAATTAACTGTGTTGAGCTGTTTTATATTTCACTGTGAAGAGTATCACTAAAAGTTTTAAATACTGATAGAATTTGGTTGCCATGATTACTTAACGTGTTGACTACTGAATTTTCGAATTCCCATAGGTTTGATACAGGGACAACACGGGAAGCGTTTCATGAAGAGTCTTGTCGATGATTTTCACCGACTAATTTTCTCTCAGCCAATAAGATGCGAGGATTTTCAGTAGCTTATAATATTTGTCAGTGATTTTCACCGACAAAACTCTTCATGAAACGCTCCCCGGTTCCAGTAGATATTCAGTGCCACTGATGGACAAGACAGAAACGAGTTTCTTGACTTATCGGTTATCTTTTGTCTTTTCTATCTAAACGATAAAACACTGGCAAAATATTTCTTTTAACTGCAGGTGTTAGTCGAGAAAGTTGACTTCACTGAAATATGCATAGAATTTTAAAGCAAGCTGTAATTTTTGCTGGGGCAAAACTTTTGTCACGAACGGACATTCGAGCGTCAAGGACAAACATTAGCTTTAAAACAGCATTTATTCCTATTTAGAATAAGAAAATCTGCTAATTGCTTTCTTCTTTTTGTTTAAATTGATTTTATTTTCCTATTCATGCAAAATTTGAACCCCCTCCTACCTTTTTCATTAGACATATTTAAAATAAGTTGAGATAAACTGACATAATCATTAGCATCCGACAAAACAATCGTTCTCGAAAATATCTGTCCGTGTCAGCAGTGTTCAACACCCCTATTCAAAGGTGAGCCATTTCAGTGACTTTTTGGACCTTGCCTGAATGTTAGTAACTTTAGATATCAATGAACATGAATGTGATTACAACATAAAACCTAAAAATAGAATTTTTACCCCAGTGCTCACTTTTCCTGATGAGGCTCATATTTACCTTAGTATTTGAGCGATATAGCCCAGGAGGAGAGCAATTTGGAGTGGGAATGACACATTTTATTGCTCTATTTTATTGAATTATGTCTGGCTCACTGTCAGTCTCAATCGTTTTCAAAATGAGCATCACGCACTGAATGAGATTATGCAAGGCAATTTGATAATGAATTTCACCTTGGAAGAACTAGTTCAAATATCTCAAGTTCTACATGGACCATTTCTAAAGCCTTGGCAAAGGAAGTGGAGTAAAAAGTAATGCCTTGAATGGCCTTTCCGTGAAGCGGTAAGATTAGATTCCAAACTTCTAAATGAGTAACCGTCACCATGATGTTGTCGAGTAAAAAAAAGGAATAGCTGCTTGATAATCATTTCAGCACTCTGTCAGCAAGAAGGAAAACATGAAAGTAAGAAAGCAAGAAAAATGGAGAAGTGGGAAGATATCAAAGAGATGAAAAGAAAGAGAGAGAGAGGGGGGGGGGGAGGGGTGGCACAGATAGAGGATGGCGAAGGGGAAGAATAACAGAAATCGAAAGGTTGAAAAAAAGCATCGTTGTATGTAAGAAAACTGGTGGCAAATTTTGTTTCCACGTACTTCCGTGGAAGATACCAACCCGACAGTCAGACGTATAACAAGTGGCATAGCATGGGTCTAGCCATTCAGGAGTACTGGTGTCTTGTGGACATGGGGGACATTGTTCTCGCTTGCATGAAACTCCAATAAAATAAAGAATAAGGCCGTAAAGTGGGATGAAGGGAAAAACATACACGATCATCTTCTTTCAACGCTGCCTGCGACACCTCCCAACTTCCTCCACCTCTCCCGTCTTTCTCTTTTTTTTTTCTCGGATGTGAAGGGTTATTTGCTGGGGATACGTTCCCCTTTGCCCCCATGCACCATTGTCTACTATCATGAAATAAAATATTCTTGCGTCATAATTAGGTCATCAATAAACCTTAGAAGTACATAGGAGTGCATTTCCCCCTCTTTTTGCTTCGGAATTACTTCAAATATCTAGGCCACGGAGTGATCATTTTCGTCGTACCTATATTAAGCTGAGATAGGAGTGCCCTATTTTACATTGCCCTATTTTCCACTGTGCCCTAAATCGGCCGATGGGTTTACCTGTGCTGCGTCCTAGCAGTGCCATATAGACGGATTGTACAGATAACGTTTAAAGGAAATTCCAAGTAGGCCTACTGGTAAACACTGGTAAAAGTACGACATAATTTCGTCTAATGAGAAACAGAAGGGCGTCAAATCGATGTAAATAGAACTTAATGCCTTTCTGAGTAGCAGAGGATGAGTAAGTTGTTTCTGTTTATCCAAAGTTTGATTTTCATTACTAGTTGAGCTTTTTTTTTTTTTAAAATGAAACCTGAATATTTGTTATCGCCCCTCGATCGAAAGCTTCCGATGTGTTTGCTTATGAATCCATATCATTATTATTGTTATTATCATCATTATTACCCATTTTATTTACAAATCAAATGCCAATGACACACCCGTGGCCTTCTTTTGCCTACTCTCTTTAAAAAAAAAGAAAAAAAAAGAAAGAGTGAACGCATTCACTCTGTTAGCGGTGAATTTCAGAAGAGAGTGCATTTAGAGTGCATTTAGAGTGAATTAGGAATGAATAAAGAGTACAAAATTGTGATATTCACTCTTTTAGGGGTAACCTCAGTGATCACTCAAAATCCTTGAGTGATCACTGAGGTCGCTCCTCATATTATCTCACAATTTTCACTCTTAATTCACTCTTAATTCACTCTTAGTTCACTCTAAATGCACTCTCATCTGAAATTCACCCCGTGAATGCTTTCACTCTTGTTTAAAAGAGGGTAATGTTTTTAAATGTCTAGATATAACCCTATCAGTTATTCACGGACGGACATTTCTTCCTACAAAAATGAGAATCCATAAAATGTTCACTGTCACAAACATGACATAGGAGAGAATGCCTATACATTTAACCGATGAGGCTCTCAAGCAACAGTAGACCTAAAAGGTCGAAACAATAACTTAAGTCTACAAAGGTATAGTGATAATATTCATCTTCAATGTTACTGATTTGTCGAAAAAGAAAATAATAACTGATCATACTCAATTCATACATTGATTTAATAATGAGTTCCATGTCGAACATTTCTCTTTCTATCCACTTACATACTGCTGACAGATATTCTTGGCTGCTTATGGCACAATATTTTGAATTGATTCCAAGCCTGTGCCACATCATTCCATATTTCTTGATACTTTAATATTCTCCTCTCCTTGTTCCCTGTTGAAGACCTACTGTCCTACTTTTTTTCGACGCGCTCGATTTCACACAAAAATTATTGCCGCTCAAAAAGCGTTTCATTTTCCCCAGCTCATATTTTTTGTCTTACATGTGCTAAGTGCGTATGCTCGCTGATTAAAAGATCAAAAGTTCGTGGCATTTTGTAAGGAAGCATCTCCTTCCTCCTCATCATCTGCATTTTTCTCTATCATCATGTCCATTTTTCTTCAGCCTCTCATCTCGGTATCTCTTCTAGGTTACGGCATGCTTTACTCCCACGGTGATACGAGATCATTATTGCGAATAAAGCCTCCATGTACAGTGCAGGCATATGTAAAAGTATACCCGAAATCCACACTTCCTTCTTAGAAATAACATCATCTATATGATCCTGAAATCCATGTGATGATGAAGAGTAATCACTATTCTATGATGATCTCCTTATTCATAATTGTGCAGCCATGGACGTCTAAGCAGCTGGCTTTTCAAAAGGTATCTAGTCAAAATCCTCTTGTACCAAGTTTAGGCTGATGCAACGACGTCAAGCTACATGCACGAATAGTTGTGTACTCTTCAAATCCTTTTAAAAGTTTAATTCCTGCTTTATGTGATGATGTTTCATAGTTTGAAGAGATCCATTTTATCCAGGCTTTCACAGGACTCTGTTTCATTACACAAGATGAATTCATTTCAAATAGTTTGATATCTTCTATTACAATATCTAAAAACAGTCTTCTTATTGATTAGTTGCACCTACTTGCGTAAAGTGTGTCTCAAACATCAAAATGACTCAAAGGGTTCTGAACCTTAAAAAGTAGGAAATGCAGGGAAGGATACATGTCATGGATTTCTAAATACCAATGGAACTTTCATGAAAAGCTTGTATCACCGATTTATTTTGTCAATTAACAATTAACAAGGAATGCTGATGAAGCCAAGATTGTGTCATCACGACAAACGGAATAATATGATTTTTGTAGGTGATAAGCGTTGTTTTTCTGATGACAATGGCAATTTTTTTGCTACCCAAGTGCACAAAATCAAGCCTGCCGCCTGCCGCTCAGTCATGCGTCACTAATATCCAAGTCCCTTGGAAGCGCATAGAGACGTTATATCATAATGTGATATGCGCTATACAAGAACTATATATTATTATTATTATTATTATTATTATTATTATTATGAATAGGGGATCATCAGAAAGTCACTCATTATTAAGACATGAATTTCAGGATAATAGTAGATAATAATTTACGTAAAAATCAACTATCTATAAAAAATCTCTTCATCTGTTTCCAGTGATCAGTACTGTTTCACTGATGTCTGGAGCGGTCATCCAAATAGGTTGGTAACTTTTTCCTTTTCCTGTCTATAGCGGCCATTATTACGCTCTTTGGATGCTTCAACTCAGACATGTACAATGCCTGAAATTGTAATTACTCCGTTACCCGAGTCTTTTTCTTTGGTTAGAATCCTTTACCTATTTGTATTATTACACAACGCCCTTCCATTTTCCACTTTTGTTAAATGAATTACCTCGTATCTTTCGCAGCAAGTCATATTCAGGTAAGAGTTTGTGAGTGCAAAATCTGATTACGCACTATGTGGGGCTTTCAAGAAAACATGAATTCCGCTAATTCCGAAAAAAAAGTAAAACGATATTTTGGTACATAGGACGAACCTATTGGATTACACATGGACTATCCCTCCACTGCAGTCTGCAATTGTCAAAACAATGCCATGTTTTGATTGCTAGCTTCACCACAACGCCTTACTTGACGAAAGGCAATAAGTGACGAAAACCAAATTTTCATATTTTCGTCAGAGCCCCAAAGTTTACTCCTGCAGATGATGGATCTGACAATGAAAAACCCTTTCTATTAAACAAACAACAGCAAAGCATAAGCATCTAACAATGCCTAATGCCTTTAATTTCTTGTTTTTAGTAAAATTTCCCAAAGCTAAATTTGGTTTATTACAAATCGTCACTTATTTCTTTTTGTCAAAGTAAGGCAGTGCCGCATTCATCATGTTCACCGACGCCACGAGGTCACGTGATGTCAGTCGATCAATATTATTGGTGTAAAGCATTGTAAGCAAGTCGAGTGTTAAGTTTCTAGATTAAAACAACAAGAAGAGGGTAATGTTACTCTCCCCAACACTCACAGAAAGGGGTATTGATAACCAAAAGGAGGAACGCACGACAGGATGGGCATGATGGGGAGGTTGAGTTCTGTAGCATCACAACTTAAATGCTGTTGCAATTAGAGCACTATGAAATGATTACACCCCCCTCCAAAGAAAGGTATAGTCTTTTTTAAAGCTGGGTTCTAACAATTTTTGGGTCTAATTTTGTGATGTCGCTCAAGTGGAGAGTTCCACCGGAAATGTATGGGCTGAACTATAACGAGGGTTTAGGGTTTCATTTGCATTTCGCGTTTTCCTAAAACTACAAGCATGATAGAATTTTTATAATCTGAACATGCTGAATAGCCCTAATCATTGTATTTGAAAAAAAAAAACAACTGACAATATGCATACACAACTTCGCACACAAATCATTTGAATGAAAACTAGCTACGAAATTATCCACGCAACCTTTTATCCCAACGACTTATTCTATACTAACAAGCATCGATTCATTCCTAGAAGCAAGCTAGAGGAGCATCATGAGGATTCTAATTGTATATAGAGAGCCGAAGAAGAGAGATAGTGAGATTCATAATTCAATTACTCATCAACAGGCTGTACTGATTATCCTGGAGATTCGATCACCCTGGTAAACTGCATGACACGATAGAATCGCGCCTTTTATTCGACAGAGTGAAGGTGAGAGAGTGAGATGGGGATGGGGAAGGATCATTGCAGAATAGTGTATATAGATCATGTAGATAATGGCAAATGTAGTTCGTATTCAGCGATGTTTTCACCTGCACCTATTATTTATATCTTTGAGTGAAATGAATACAATTTCAGTAGAGCTTACGGTGGATTATCGACTCTGTGCGTGATTGATTATTTTTGGTATAAAAAAGGAAAGCATCCCAATAACAACATCTACATGTGGATTATTCGACCTATTAAAGGAATGCTCGCGTTTGCTACTTTGAGCACAGTTTGACAAAAATACCTTGCTGCCTCTGAATTGATGAATTAAGTAATTCCAAAAAGACGAATGCTTAGATATGACAAAGCAGGCATAATATAACAGTGCAGTTTTGTGTCGATGGTAAATCAAATAATAACATCGTGATCAAAGCCAAGGTACACTGGAATGAGGCATGTTTGCGTGATACGTAGCGGTAGTTTCACATCAGAAGCAGACGACTGTACACTCTTAGTAAAAATGGGCCAGTTTGAACTTTTTTTGTCCCGTATTCAGAACCTCCAGAAAAAAGGGGTTCTATAAACCCTTAAAAGTTTTACAACGAATAATGGTTCTAAAAACCCATTCAGAACCCTTTAGAGAACCTTTATAGACTAGTAATAGTTCTATGAAGAACCATTACTAGTATAAAAACCTCCCCCCCCCCCCCCGTATTCAGAACCTCCAGAAAAAAAGGGTTCTATAAACCCCAAAAGGTTGTTTAACCAATATTGGTTCTAAAACCCATTCAGAACCCTTTAGAGAACCTTTAAAGGTTCCAAAATAATGTAGGGAAAAAAGAAGGTTCTGATCAGTAGTATTTTTTCTAAGAGTGTACGCTTTGATCTGTCAGGCAAATTTGACATAAATCGAAGGAAATGATACTGTCCAGCTTTCCAAGGTCAGATTTTATTGATCTGGGCATATTTTGCTACATTATTGTTCACGATATTTAGGGTCAAATCTGAGTTTCCTTTTTATTGACTCACACTGTATAGTGGACAGTGTATCCATGGTAACAGTATATCATCTGCTGATCCAAATCTACGATTCCCGACCAAACTGACCACAGGGATATGCCTGTGCACATCGATCGGGAGAAAAACCATGCAAGAATTATCATGTCGGTTGACTTTAGGAGTCGTTCAGATATATCGAGAGAAACGAACGGAATGTGCGCAGGTGGTTTGGTGTGGACACTGGAAATTACTAACACTCCACTTGATTGGTTCTTCATGGAAGGAGTAATTACTAACACTCGATTTGATTGGCTTGTTAAGGAGTAATAAAGAAAACTCGTGCGATACCGGAACAGGAGGAGGCGTAAGAAATGACCATCTAAAATAATGAGAGCTAGAGAATCGATATCACAAGATGACCCAATTCTAGCAGGGAAAGTAATCGGAGGACATTGAACACTGGGCTGTGCATCTCTGCTTTCTTTCTCTATCCTTTCGTTTGTTTCCGCTATAACCACTATTCACCTACCACTAAGACTGAACTAATGCATAAATGTTCTGTAAACCATTTTTAGAAATTATTTTTGTGTATGTGTGTGTGGGGGGGGGTGCGTGTGTGTGTGTTCTTCGTTTGCGGGTTTGATGACAATTATCCAAAAAGAATAAAAAGCTATTACACTGCCGGTTAAACTGCTGTAGTACTTACAATCTCGGTCTGTATCAGGTGTATATGGCATACTTAATTTTCTAACCTGTTTCTGGTATATTTTGGAACACTCACAATCTGTGAATCGGGAGTATAATATATTCCTGTCATAATCATTTATTGTCATCGTTTGAAGTAAACGCCTTTTGTATTGTCTCAGGTTCTATTTCTCCTGGATATTGGGTAGCGACAAGGGCATTAGTGCATGTCCCAAAATTCCATGGATTCGAACCCGGACCATACGTAAATTGCATGTGTTCGTGACAAACCGACAGCGTCATCTCTTCACGTGTCAAAATATGCAGAATATTGAATCACAACTTTCAGTGACTTACCTTAGTTTACCAATGGATAAAACAAACAGGTTTACTCATACTACGTTTAAGATCAAAGCGTACACTCTTAGAAAAATGCTACTGATCAGTTTTTATTGAAGTATAATGGTCAACCCAAGGTTTGATTGAATTGTCCCAGTTCCAGTTGTAATGAATGCTCTCACACATAACGAAATCAACTTATCAACACAATTTATCCCAAACTTGGGCAAACGCAATCCTTTTTTTGGGGGTCAAATTTGTCCAGCGCTCTGTCATCTATGAGCCCTTTTTGGTAAGCAGGCTACCTAATAAGAGAAAACTTTATCAACTATATGTATTCTGTTTATTTATTTTCAGTTTATTTACACAGGGTAGCCTCGACAGTTTCAACGGCTCTGTCGCCTTATCTTCTAAGTAGATTATTGATTAAAAAACTATAGCCAGTTAATCCATTTCAAAACATAAACATAAGAAAGTTAATCTATTTACGTATGTACAGAATAATCTATCAGAATAGACGTTAAAGGAATACCATTATCAAGATATATTTCAGCAATTCTACTTTTTTTTTTTTTTTAAAGATATAGGTACTTGAATTGGTTTCATGCTTATGACTCACACTATTATGTCAATGCTGTTACGAATTATGCATAGGGTACCTGCCAAACAGATACAGACACTAGTGAAGGGTATACACCTTTTTCATCCTAAGTGGGGTGTATTAATCAAGATGGTGCTTATTTTATGTAAATATAGTTTCTTCTCGTTATTTTTTTTCACATAGAGGTTCAAATCTAAACATCTCCAGCCGGGAAACTCTAAAAAAAAACAAAACCAAAACCAAACAAACAAACAAACAAACAAAAAACAAGCGATCTACGAATTAGATTAACTGTATAAAATATAAAGTGTAGATATTCAATTAAATGGATAAAAGCAATGAAATACGGAAACCAAACACCGAAACAAGAAAGAAAATGGTGCAAAAGTTGCGCATTACTGCTAGTTATACGTTAAGATGCGTGTGTGCGTGTGAGACTATGCGTTTTGTGCATAATGCATACCAGTGCATGCATGTCTAACTCTACAGCAACAGTGACATTGAAAAATAACGAGACAAACTGCTCGATAACCTTGGGACCCCGTGAAAACTCTTTAGCAAATTGTCGAATGTACGCAGGCCAATTAATTTCAATGTGATAAGGAACGAGGCAAGCCATTAATTTGTCCTTCTAAACCCATAGACCATTAACATGATTAAGATTTTTTTTTCGTCAGTCAAAAAAAATACATTATATCAGGGAAAGAAAATTCGTAGGCATGGGTGTGACGTATATAGGACAATGTGTACTAAAATGCGAGTGATACCACTAAATCCCTTTATCTCCTATTTCACATATTTCCAGGAGTAAGGCAATCTATGGCAATATTTTGGCCCAAATGTGAAGTTCTTTCCTGGAAAAAATATAAATACACCGCTGCATTGCTGCTCATTATGCACTCTCTCCATTTTTCATCGTTATGTACCGAATCGACTATGTCTGAAATACATTCACCTGCATTTAAAAAAATTATGTGACATTTGACAGAAAAAGATGGAGGTTCCAATCTTGTTCTTGCATAGATGAAGTCAACGACGAATTAGTAGTTAGGTTTGCTGGATTCCCTTGACTAAAGCCATCAGGCGCGAAGGCTACCTTCATATTAATATTACCCGTCAGTCTAGCTCAAGTTTATACCCCAACGGGGGCGGCTTACAGTATAACCGACAGAGAATATTGTCAGTTTGAAGGATGGGAATGCATTTATGACACTCCTCTGTATTAATAATTCGTTATCCCAATACCTCATATTTCATTCACTGTGTCCTATTTGCCACCATCTTGCCCCTAAACCTTGGTCCCATTATACTGGATGTCAAAGTAGTCGATTTTAAATTCTTACATTCTTTTTAAAACGAGCAAACAAAACAAATATGGAAAGACAAAGAGACAGAGGGACAGAGAGACAGAGAGACAGAGAGACAGAGAGAGAGAGAGAGAGAGAGAGAGAGAGAGAGAGAGAGAGAGGTTGGGGTGGCTTAAAGTCTTTATAGTTTTCCCCAGTGGCCTTATTTCTACAACATAATCTTTTTTGACCAGCACAAAATAAATAAAAAAATTAGATGGAATGTGGTTTTCCTATCACTGTATGTTCTGTGGAAGGGGGGGGGGGGGGGTGGCAAAATGGTTACGAGCTCCATTAAGTCACGAATTACACGAAATGTCACCAGTCTTTCACTACAAAGGATAATTGTGTGGCAAACTCCCCCCCCCCCCCACAAAAAAATATAAATTAATCAATAACAAGGAAAGAAAAATATGGAAAAAAGTATTAAAAAGTGTTAAGAAAATTAAGAATGCGACAGACTTTGCATGCAAATTTTCAATTCATTTCATAATTCTTGCAGAATCATGCCTTAAAAAGCAAAGAAATGCTTTCGCTTTCTCCTTTTCCAAGCTGTTGAACCTGTACTAATCCCTTCCCCTAAGCCGGTTTTGCAATGCCTGTTTGTTCATTCAAGGGAGTGTGTCACCAACCGCCCTATAGACCAATTCCACCACCGATTTGTGTATTCGGCCCTCTATTCTAGATCAATAAAATAAAGCTTTGATACATGGGTAGATGAGGTAAGACAATGGCCATATCTGATAGATGAAGGTATGATATATTTTTGTACTTTCGTTCCTTTTTCCCCCTTAGTTTTGTCAGTAAAAGTTCGATCGCTGCATTGGCAGCCTGCACTGCTGGCACTGCCGCAGTAAATGGGAGCCCTTGATGTTACCTTGTTTACATGTTTTCAGTCATTAAATTGTACGCCAAACTACATAATAGTAATAGTAATAATGTTTCTTGACTTAAAGTCCTTTCTGTTGACGTTTTTACCCACTGGCGACGAATTCCTTCATATTAAGCCTACGGAAACCCTGTGTAGGGATAGCCAAACCCGACGCCGTGCGCGACAGCGCTGTGTATATATAGCTCAGGTATAGCTAGTGTAGGGAGTACGGCTTCTCACACAAACAGGCATCACGAGTCAAAGGCAAGGGAATTTCTCACTCTGTTAGCTTCCAATTTTCAAGCTTTCTCCAATTGTTGTGGCATTTGAGCACCGCACAGCTGCGACCTGAACTTTCCTGATTATTCCTCATCGCAAACATTAAGAGAAATCTGCATACATTGTTTGAAAATAGAAAAAAAATCGAATGTACATAACGCGCTATTGACTTATGTACTATAAAAGTTGGGGTGCAGTGGTGCACACTGCAGTATGTTTTCCAGTCTGCTGCCCTCTCGCGTTGTGGAATTGGTCTATAGGAAGACGTGTCATTCATAGGTTAACCATCGGCTGGTCATGAAATATGAATTTTGTTCGAATTCCTGCTGCTATGTTAGGAACACCTAGGGTTACCGGTACTGTCAGAGTGAAAAGGAGGAGCGTGTCGTGATCCACTGCGTAAAACTTGCAGCCGAACAAAGAACGGTGCATAAATCATTTTATGTTTGCATGGTTTGGTTTGGATCTTAGAAGTGCACTCTTGATTTTGAATACTAAAATATTGAAATAGCAGTCCTTGTAAATATACCACTCTTCCAATTACCCTACATTCTGTTTGTGTTTGTGTTAAAAAAGAGTCATATTATGCACCTTCTTTTCTTTCTGCTCCTTTCTTTTTCTAAATTTTAACGCTCATAATTATGTTCTGCCATGTCCTGTGATCAGTTATGGTTGCACCAGGTTGGTTTCGGGGTGGATGGCCTGCGGGCTCTATTCATTTGGTTGTTGTTTTTTTCCATACCCAGGCTGCCCAGCCTGGTGCACCCATAACTAACTTAACCCTAAATTTGATTTTGTACAATGTTTGTTTATCTATGCACAAAATGCCAAAATGCAAAAAAAGATAATAATAATAATAATAACCTATACGGTAGAACTATGCAAAAGAAAGGAAGGAGACGTTTTTGCCCTTTCCTTTTTGGCAAGATGTTATAACTGTACCGATCCCTCCCCGCAAGCTGGTTCCGCTGTGCATGTTTGTTCATTCAGGAGAGGGAACCACCCTTTGCCCTAGGGAGTGTCATCCATAGGTTAGCCATCGGCTGGATTTCATGACATCTTATGAGTTCTTCTCATCTTTAATTCACCTCCCTGCAAGCTATATGAATGATAACGAGACAAGGCATGCGAAGGGTAATGCTAAGGGTGAAAGCGGAAACCTAAATCCTCAGCTATTAAATGTTTCATGAGTGATGGTGTAAGAAGAAAATCTGAGCTATATAAATGATGATAAGACAAGGTATAAGTTTCCCAGAAACCTAAATTCGTAAGACAGAATGAGTAAGATAATCCTGTTGACCGATAAGTCTCTATATATTCTCATTTTCTTAATATCTTCATGTCTACTTACTTTAGTTTAGTATAATTATCTTTGTATCAGAAGGTCCATTATAAATATATTTTTCATACATTCGAATCATAAGTTCTCCAGGCGGTAAAGTTTGCATAGCTGCATCACGCCGAAAATGGTAAATGGTAAATGCACAAGACATAGGTCTTGTAATCTGGTTTTGAGATATCGCTTGACTTTCGATAATTCATCTTTTAAATCTGAATATGGCACTTCATTTTAAAGTTTGGAATAAGTATTTTACCATTATGCTGTCTAATTCGTCCATGCATTATGACGTATGTCAGGAAGTGACAATAATTTAAGACAAAACAATTTTTTAAAATGTCATAAGTGAGAAAGAGAAAGCCTCTCGTACCCGAGCTTGAATTGAATCTGAATCTTTTCTGATTTATGACGAATAACAGCATTCAGCTTGAGGCCGACAAATTTTTCAAACCACACACTCAAGATGTACACAATGAACCCTTGCGAAAAGGGAATCCAGTTTCTTTAAAATGTATGATGCATGGCTGTATCAAACTTCCTCAGCCCACTTGATCAATTATTTAATGCCCATCCACCATGCATGGCGAAGAAATATCTTCACAGGAAGCTTGCGCCATATACCCTTTTTCTCAATAATGGATTCGATGTGGTGCTTTAGATGATACTTCGATCAGTCTGACACTACATCTGCGGGCTTTACTTACGAAATCCGAATCCGATAGCGAAAATCAATTATTCAACCAAATAACTGACATCGAGAATCCAACACAGTTCTATTCCACTCAACGATATTCCGAGAAAGAAGAAACAGCTCTTATTTTCTAATGTGTGTCTGGAATCAATATGCGCCGTTAATGTTAAAGAGCATTATCCATAAAGATTATCTAACTCCTATGAACTTCTTCATGATTCTATACATGACAAATTAGTGTGACATGTCCCTTTCAAGGGTGTCGGGGGCGGGGGGGGGGGGGGCGGACAGGCGGAAAAATTGTACGGGAAACTTGATAGCCGTCTATCATGTATTCTTCTTAGTCCTTTTCAATTGTCACATACCTATGTTCCTCTTGAAATTTCACAATGACGCTTTTTGTTAAAAAAAAATTGTCAGATATGTCAGATATGCAGCCACTGGAAAACCACTCTGGACACGCCAATGCTGGTGATTAGTATATTGTAATGGTGTTTAATTTGACCGTCAAGTGTGGCTGAAATCCTGATTGAAGCATCATAATCGAATTACGATAGATTATCACCCGTCCCACGAGCATACTGATCAGCATTCATCGACTATACCAGATTGAAATTCAAAGGCAATCACAGATCCTTGAAAGACTCACAAAATAATCTTGCTGTCAACGTGCCATGTAATTCATACGACTGGAAGATATCATCAACAGACCTAGACATTCGGGAGGGACACTAAGATTGGCTGAAATGTGCATAAAACTCTCTTCCTTCGCTAAAGAAATATATAAGAAATGGTGAGAGAGAAAAAAATGTCGCTTCTGTTGCATGCTTTTCTGATTGCGTATATAATGAAAAGGGATAGGCGGATCAATTTTGGTTTAAACTATTTACCTTGTTTTCTGGATAAATTTTTTGTAGCCAAAATGAAAACAGAAACTCTGTAACGTAAAAGCGTGTATAATTAATGATTAAATTAGAGCATTGTGGGTTTTTTCTTTTTGTCGCAGAAAATGTTGGCAGGTATATACAAGACGACATTAATCATGTTATAATGTAGCTTCAACATGTTACTTACAATTAAACATGTTCCATTTGTATGGATACAATTTCGTTATTGCAGAAAATCATTCGACATCTACATTAGATTTATACATTCCGATGCTATGCTTGATATCGTTCACAGAGCTACATTATTCCATCACACCTTTCATGGGTGCAGCGACCCATCACTCATTACGCGACGAGTCATGAGAGGGACAATACCAGCTTGTTTTACCATGCATACTCGCGAGTGTTAAATTACTTCTACAAATTGGTCCCAATGGGCAAATAATTGCTTTCGCCCTGATGACTACTACCACGAGGTAATATCAATAATAGATGGGGATGGTGGTGCACGATTAGCTGGGGCTGGCTTTTAATCAGTAGCGGCAGTATACGACGTTGGTAATTGAATCAAGTATAGCCGTCTTTAGCATAGCATGAATGGAAGTAATTTTTACTACAGGCCTATGCCGTGGGTGACTGATTTGGCACCGAATCTAAATGGATGAAAGAATTACGCACGACCTCATCCACTCCTATACCATGTAGACCTTAAATTGCAAACCGTTAGTTGGTTAGCGTGCCTCAGCATTTATGTCAAATTCCGAATGCTTTCCCTCTAAAAGCGATATACATGGACGAGGTGTTTTCATTCATCCAATTCGGGTCTCAATTAACTTCTAAAAATCGAATTGTCAAAGAGCAGAGTGCACAAATAAATCGCTGCTTCGTTGGAAAACCTCTAGCAAGCTTTATGTTAAAAGGGAGGTATGCAGGGTGGTCTAGAAATAATGCAACACCTTAGATCTGCAATTTTATCGACATTATTTACACAATGTCATTATTTTCCATTTTATTGGGTAAACATTAGATAAGGCGTTTTGATTCTGCGACTATGTTTGTGAGGCAGTGCCATTTTTAAAATTTGTTACTTTTGCAACTGTAGTGAAAGCAGAGAGAAATTCGCACATGAGAGTTTCCACAATCTCTTTTAATTCGTTTTCAAAGCGAGAGCTGTCACACGTTTGTCAACAAATTAAGCCGATGGTATATTATGACAAGCCGTCATACGAAAATTTCTTTCTGCTTCAAGCATGACTACGGTTGCAAAAGTAGCAAATTTTGGAAGTGGCATTGCCTCACGAAAATATCTGTAGATTCAGAACTTTACACAAAATTGATGACCTAAGTGTCACGCGGAATTTTCAATTCAACAAATTTACAAAAAAACAAACTACTGGTATTGTGTCAATGATGCCGTTGAAACTGCAGATCTCAGGTGATGCATTCTTTCTGGGTCACCATAATATATTTTAGATTTGTTTACGATTAAAATTCGGCATAAAATTCCAAAAATTAAGGGTGAACCCACAGTAAGCAGTGAAGGAATCAGCTTAATGTTCGATTCACTCTTAGAAAGTATATGTGAAAAAGCTGTGGAAATATTTTAAAATTTTGTCCTATCTGGTCTGTCAAAGGTACATAGCATCTTTTATAATTGCAGGTGCTTGTAATTCTTAAGCAGGTCAGTTTTGTATAGTGGCTGGGGTTTGCTATACCATGCAGTCTTTTGTTAGGTCATGGTAGAGCGGTTTTCTGCTAGGTTGGGAAAGCTTAGGCAAGCTCGGGCAATGCATGCATGCTAGCGCTGCCATTTTGTTAGAAGCTGTTGAGCTGCTAAGATTGCTGCAGTATTTGGCAGCAGCAATACTGCCAGAGAGCCACACCCAAGATGCCAGGGTAGGCAGCCTGTGTTTCCGTAAGCAGGACTTTTCCAATCAGACTATGGCGGAATTTTCTGGATCCTATAGTCAAAGGATTCACGATTTCACAGTTTGTGAAACGATCTGATATACCTGTCCGGTTCGTCGGTTTTGAGGTGCGATGAGACTAGTCGTTCAGCCAAGCTTCAACACGACTTCAGGGCAACGACGGAGCTCCTTCAGGGAAGGACATCGCAACCTCCACTTCATCGTGTTCACCGTTTTCTTCAGTTCATCACGCCCGATGTAGGAATTTTCGTTATAATATTTTACTCTTCGGACTCGGCATAGAAACTACATTCAGAAAGCGATATTCACGTGAACATTTATTTTCTTTAACAGGCCTAAACGTTAACTCCTTATTAATATTTAAACGGGAATCATAATGCACATGTGCTAAAAGAAATTATATTATTCAGATTCATATTGTTAGACTGTTTAAACTGTTAACCAGATTATTGAAACAATTGTATTATATTCTGAATTCATTTGAAGATTTATAATCCCAGATGGGATTTTGTCTTATTAAACAGAATATTAACTTTACATAACTGTTTCTAGAATTAATTTTTTCTTGGTTTTTGAGAGTTGGTCAAATAACCTATATCTAGATAAACTTGTCAAAGTCCTCTGGACATATCCAGATGTGACATGGTCTAAGAATGAAATTTGCTCATATTTAATAAATCTTAGCATAAACCAACTAAATGTGGAATAATAGGCCTAGTTACTGAATGTTTAGCAGCTGTCTAAAAAAACACACTTTAAAAAAAAGAAGAAATGTTTAATCTGCAGGGCCGGATCGAGAAATTTTCAAGGGAGGGGGTCGGCTTTTTCAGGTGTCTGTTTTACCTGAAAAAAAAGTGTCCTCGGCATTTTCACGTGTATTTTACACTAACGTTCTGCTTTTTCTGCTTTTCAAAATGGGGGACCCCTGAATCGGCCACCCTGGATCCGCCCCTGGTCTGAAATGACACAGTGGGCATGCATCCATTTAAAAAAAATTGATTTTTCCGCAATGTTAAGTCAACCTTACAAGACCATGAACATGATGAGGATACAGTAATCCCGGAAGTTATGATTTGAATTAAAGCGTGTGTTATGTTAAAAGAGAAAATAGCTTTATAAACAGAAGACTGGAATTTCTAAACGCTGACCTTCATGGGTCGTATCTAGAACTTGTAATCATAGTTTTTTTGTCTGAATGTGAACACAAGCGTTCGATTTTGAACTTCATGGCGCTTAGGTGCCGTCACACCTTGATATCGGCATATGCCGACGTATGAACGCTGGCATACGCTGAACTATCAATTTCTTGAAAAATTGTGGGCGTATGCATAGCGTATTCATAACGCGTTGGATACATATAACTTATCATTAAGTTACAAATAACGTTTCGATAACTTATAGATAACTTATACCTACGAATGCTTAGCATTTTACAGGCGTTCACATTCCATTCCCATTGATAGTTGAACTAGCGTGCGGCAGCGTATTGCTGACGAGTGTCGTTCAAATAGTTCGTTTTTCCCTCGCAGCTACAAAGCGAGGCGTATGCTTTACTTGACTTTAGGAGTGTACCAGTTGCCTGAAAATTGATTTGTAGGTAAATAGATAAACAAACAAATTAACAAATACATAAATGAATAAACTAAAATAAATAAATAAACAAATAAATAAATAAATAATAAAAATACCCGGCCTTATAGAGATGGTCGGTTAAGGAGTTTGAGGAAATCAATTTGTTCCATCAGAGAAGAATTAGAAGACAGGGGCAAGATATAGAGATATCATTCAACAAATTCTGTGAATGGGTTATACTGGACATCAGCGAGGAGGCTTTAGGACAGATCCATGTTTGTTTTTTCGTCTTTTCAATAACCTGCAATTACCTTGACAGTCAATAGATTATCCTGTCTTTGGAGACGAAAAGGAAGTCCTTCTTTTTAATCAAAGCTTGAGGTCTCTGACTTAATGAAGAAGGAAGAGCGAATATAAGGTCCGTGTATTACGAGTCTCGGTCTATTTCATAGTGACGTCATCTTACCAACTTGATTCAAATATTTGTTTACCGCTTTTGTTTTCGATAATATACAGATATTCATGGTGCCATTTTTGGCATTGCTATATCAGGTGCAATATTTTATATTTAGTTTTGATTAAATATAAATTCATCTTCGTCTGCATCTGCCCCCGTGTCTCTGCTTCAAAATACATCTGTATGTATGTCCGTCTCCCCCCCCCCCCCATTCTCTTCGTGTTTCTGTCTTTCAGACAAAAGCAAACTCTTGAAACCTATGTTCATTTTGTAATCAACGTTATGTCATTTCAGTGTAAAAATAAAGTTGGAACTTGAAATCATGAGAAGCATATTTGATTCTGAAATCTTAAAGTTAAGTATCACCCAATAATACTAGTTTCCCAATTCTGTCATTTATTCTGCTAGTTTGTACTACATAGGCATTGTCAATGCTCGTTATAGCTGCTTGACAAATTGCACTAATCTGTGACAACTGTTACGTCAAGTCAACATAATCCTTAAAATCCCTGCGAAAGTGTTCTACACATAAAGAGTAAAAATTTTGAGAGTTTCATTTTTCCATAGTGGAAGATCTGGTATCAAATGAGGCAGTGATGATAGACCGCCCGCAGGGATATCAACAGAAATGACTCACAGGAGGTAATGGGAACAGACCCCTTATAAAACACGAGCCGAATGACCCACGAGCAAACCAATTTCACATGAAAATAAACAACATCTCGTCTCAATGAATATTACTTCCTGCCCTCAATCAGCACTTATTAAAGCTAAGTTTTATATTCTTTATATCAGGTAGTGCTCGTTGCTTCACCAGCCTGGATTAAAACTGAATTCGACATTTATGTTTAATCAAAAGCCATGCAGCGTCACTCGCAAACCCTTTTGCTTTTGTACACTGAGACTTAAGATCCCTCGTTTCCTTTGGTTTACACACCGATAATCTATCTTTTTTCAATAGGAATTTTATTCCATTAAGCTGCCTTTCCAGGAAATGCTTGTTATTCTACAAAATTGAAAAATAACATTATTCACAGTATTCGTATTCATCGTTTCACTCATCAGTCGGAAGAGTACGATGTGATCAGCATCTTGTATGATTTTTGAAGTGAGCTATCTAATGTGAATGATCCCTTGAAGGTACAGTTGGAGGGGATGGGAATATACAGTTCTGGGAAAGCAAAGATGCGATTATCATCTCCCATCTGCAAATGAACCATGCAAATTGCACTTGCAAAGCCTTGGTCACAAATACTTAACGGAAGGCTGAAAACACCGTACGAACAATTTTTGACCATTTCGTACGGGCTTCTCAAGGTGGTCGTTCGAGTATCCAGCGTTAGTAGACCGTTCGTCTGTTCGCAGTCAGGTCCATGGTATTGTCCAAAATTTTTACACAAAATTTTCCAGTGTAGACGGTAGCCATTATATACCCATACAAAACGGGTCGAAAGTCGTAAGATCTTCTAACCAAAGATTTGAGAGTGCCGTGAGTTCCACACAGGGGTGCCGTACGGCCACCTTACGAAGAAAAGAAAAGGAAAGATGGCCGTAGGTATGCCGCAGGAAGATGTAAAGGCACTCTTACGAAGAACGTAGAACTCTAGGGCCACTGTATGACCGAAAAGCACTTCATTTTCTCAAGTTGCTCTGGCGAATTAAAAGAAGGACTAACTGCGTAAGAAGGAAGAACTATGCCACCACCACATGCGAACTCAGGAATTCGTAGGAACTGGGAGATTCGTACGAACTCGATGTTGTTCGTAAGAATATGTTTGACCTAACTTTAACGTGATATACAGTGCGGGTCAGAAAAAATACACTTTTTAATAGACCTGTTTACTTATTTCATGTATAGTTGTTGGACAAAAGTTTCCCTTTTTACTTCATAATGTTTTGCTCGTTTGGGGGTAAATATTTCAAAATAATATTAATCAGTCTGGGCAAGAGCTACCGAAATTGTATCAGATACATAACATAGATTATATGTAAAGCTGGGGATTTTTTCCCCGTTCATTAGTTAGAATGCAGTGGATTTTGAATCAAACAGGATTACTGCATCGACTCATCAGCGTTACCATGGTAACTTGTCATAATATTCAACAAGGCCATTAGACATCAAAAGAAAAGTAGAGGCCTCTATTCATGCACCCATATACCCACTACATGCAATTACCCACTGGGTCGGGAAATATATGAAAGAACAGAGTTTGAAATTTGATATAAATTATTCCCTCCATACCCATCCGAGGCATGACATGCCGACGGCACAGAGTTGGCCAGACGGAGTGGAGCTGACACGTATCGGCTTCGAGGAGATGTCGGCATCAGCTTTTGACTCGGTGCAGTTCGCTCATGCCTTAAATCCCAGCCAGATTCTCTAATTAAGATGATCTAATAAGAATATCATATGGGTTGTTGAACCGCAAAATGGCTCCTTTATATCGAATCAAACTTGCAAATTAAATCTCTCCATTAGAGGGAAAGAATGGAGGAATCCGATATTAATATCATATTCCATACTATCATCAGGTTATATGCCTTCTTGGATGTCACGTACTCTGACGGTCGAACTCGTTAATAAAGACACCTATTTTTTTTTTAGTCTTGAACGCTGCATGAAAGTAGGGTCCGTCATGAAAGACATGTCATAAGGCGATATACCCAGTACCCACCGTATGGAACATACAGGTTACTGACCCATGACAATGTAAAGACTTTCGACAGGATTTCCAGTCAAGGAAGGAACAAATTAATTTTCTTTCCTGGTATCCACCCTAAGCATTAATAACCTTCTATAGCTAAGTTTGTTGTGACAAGAAGACGGAACAGCGATTGACATCAGGCATGTCAGGGTTAAGTTCAATACAGGTGTCTTGTGTACTGTGCACATTTTGAAATCAAGATTTACAGTATAGGCCGTGTATATACACACAAAATGTAACTGTTTGGGTCAATTTGGGTCAACTTTTGTACAAAGGGATATGTTTTTGATAATGATAATGTTTTATCCAGCACATACAGAGGAAGCCTCATCGGCGTCAATTTCTTTCTAAAGGCCCTGCAATGGCCAGGTACCCATGTACACATAGGTCAAGAGGGACAAGTTCACAGGTATATGTTGTCCATGGATGTAAGCATCCGGCGATGATCAAACCCAGGACCTCTCGTATGAGAGTCAGAACTATTATCACTTATCACTTTTCATGTATTCATTTATGTATAACTGATAATTATTTCTTTTGATCTGCTTCTTAATATGTCTTTTGATTTTTACTCTCTCAATCTTTAAATTTTAGTTACATGGATGTTCATTCTCTCATTCTTTTGTTTTATGATGCACCAGCCAATGTGGAGAATATCACAGACAGAATTCCCGAATTCTTTTAGGTAATCCCCAGGCAATGGCTGGTGCTAAATCTTTATACAATGTACTGCGATTTTGTTATCTTTGTGTTCTTATGTACTTGTTTTTGTCATATCTCACCTGGAAATGAAATAAATAAATAAAAAATAAATAAATTACCACTGTTCCACGGTTCTTCCATATTGTAGTTTCTTTAGTCATATTATATCTATGAACAGAAGACATGATGTCCATACTGTTGACGACAATGGGGTTGGAGAGACCGAAAATCTGTATGGACACAGCCTCGCAGAAATCGTCTCTCACAATACCCTACGAAAGAGTGATCGAGTTAACACCTAATTGGCCATGAGACCGAGTGATTTATTGACCGAACCGATCAAGGGCAAACTAACCAGAACCGCATCATCCTTGACCAAGATCGAGAACTCCAAATCGAATTTTCACATTCGCAGTCGTCACCTTGTCACCATCGTCACTGTTTGTCAAAGGTGTCACAACTCACGGGTGCAGGCTAGGTAAGATGGAGGATCCGGAGGGTGGAGGAAAGGAAGGAGGGAGGCTGCCTAGCTATATCCTATGTATATAACATACAATCAACTTCATTACCAGTGAGCCAGCTCTTTTTCCAAAATGAGGGAGCTGGTAAGTATAAGTGAGTAAGAGTATACGCCAATAAATTATTTTAACAGGAAACATACGTTTATGTTTGCTGACGGAAAGTAAAAATTAGTGTCATTTATTTTGGGTGGGGGGGGGGGGGAGGGAGAGATACGCCACTCTGCACATAATTACACACAAACACATGTACAGGCTAATAACTCTGTTACTTCAGTTTGGAAAAATCACAACAATATTTGAATAAAAATAATAGAAGAGCCAATCTGAGTCCTATAATTCTGATTTATGAAGTATCTCTAATTTGGATGATGATAGGAAAGTCATTCATTCTCTGGTCACATCACATTTTAGACTGCTGCAATGTAGTACTTGCTGGCCTACCACAATCTTCAATATCAAGACTTCAGAGAGTTCTTGCCCGAGGAAGGAAGCATTAAAACATTATTCCCATCTTAAAAGAATTTCACTGGCTTCCTGTGTCAAAGAGAAGTGGAGACCAAGTCCTGACCCTGGGGGTGTTTCATAAAGCTAGCTGTTCGTAAATTTACGCATGACCTGACAAACGACTGGAATATGAAGCGCTAAATGGGATGCCCAACGAGTTTCATGACCTTTCAACGAAGTGTGATTGCATTTCGCATAATCTCAATTAAATTGTGGCAAACATGTACTTCGCAATAAAAATGTTTGTAAACAATAGTAATGTTAATCTAGGTCTGTATATTTCACCTTTAACTGATGCAAATGATAATGATTGAGAATCCAATTTGGCTTGCCATATTCAAGTTGTTCGTAAAGAAATTCGTAACTTTATACAAACAGCTCTATGAAACACCCCCTCCCCCTCCCCCCTCCCCCCCCCCCCCGCCTCGAAAGCACTCGACAGCGTTGCTCCTGAGAATATTAAGAATCCTCTCTTGGTCAAGTCGTGCACACTATCCTCTTTCTTTCGATTTTCTGCATCCTCTATGCTCGCAGTCCCTCGGAGAAGAACCACCTTCTACGGGGATTGGGCTTTTGGAAATGTGGCACCAGTCATGTGAAATAGACTGCCCAGTGACATTAGAAACATTGTCTCACCACATTCCAAATTAGAATTAAACAGCTCCTTTTGGCTCAGAGCTACTAGGGAGGATTTCTTATTTTTATTCGTTAGTTTGATTTGTTCTTGTTTGTACATTTTTGAAACGGTTTTTAGTTAAGATTACACTTAGATATTCCTGTTGACATTACATAATGGAGCGCTTTTTACTAGTTTAGAAAGATAGCACTATTCACTATTATTATTATTGTTATTATAATTATTATTATTCATGTGATTAAAAAAGGTATGACAAGCATAAGTAAGAGGCGAGACAAGTTTTTAAGAAGTAATGATGAATATCTGGTAGTCAAAAAGCAGAGTTTTCAGATTACACAACAAGTTTCAACTTCTTTCCTGAGCCCACCTTCCTCCTGCCTGAGGACATCTTTGCATTAATTTCAATTTTTGTACTCTTTTATTAGTTTCCTCGTGATAAATAAAACTTGCAGTGTTATTGACTTTAAGCATGGCCGAAAAGGGATTAACATTTTTGACAACTCGACACTGAGGCTCTCTCGAGTCCAAGCAGAAAGCCATTTGGCATGCGTTTGAGGGCAGCACTTTTATACTAATATTTGCCAAGAAAACATAGGTTTTAGTGGACATTACCACCGTTTCCAACACAAAACAAATTGTGGGGAAAACACAACTGCTAAAGCTCAATGCTAAAGCAATGCTTGCCATATTTTTTCCACTGTGACAATTTCAGCCGATTTGAAGCTGAAACAAGCCTTTAGAGACTCGAAAAGCGAATCGCTAAAGTCGACCTACATCAAATGGAAGCAGTAATTGTCATCATAGGGAGCTTTGGCTGTTCTCAGTGATTTCCACAGAGACCGTCAGCAATCAAGATTTGTGTCTTCGGCTCAGCTCGAGGGATGCCCTGATTATCACAGAGGAGGATAGGGTTTACATGACAGGGAAGCGAAATGGGAGATGAGGGGAGAGGGAGAGGGAGGAAGAGAGAGATGAAGAGATAGAGAGAGCGAGGGGTGACTAAAGAGAAAGACAGGGATGGAAAGAAAAATAGTAAGCTGGAAAAGAGATGGTATGGAAAGACGGACATGGATAAGATATATATATATATATATATATATAGAGAGAGAGAGAGAGAGAGAGAGGACGAGATGGTAAGAGGGAGTAGATATAAAGACAGGTAGAGAGATAGAGAGATGTGGGTCAAGAGCTATAATGAACCATCAATGATGACGAGTAGACAAAGGAGAAGGAAGAAGGAAGAGAAGAAGAAGAAGAAGAAAAGAAGGTGATTCTGGTACATAGGACGTGAGGATAAGATAGAAAGTTTAAAGAAAATGGATCTATATTTTTGTTTCAGGCGGGAGGCCTATTCACGTTGGGCCACAAGCACGTGAATAAAGCAATACGAATGTCAATGTGAATGCTATTAATTAAGTATTCACTTGATTACCTTTTTTTGCATGATAAAACAAAGAACGAGATAATGAGAGATGGGAGAGAAAGAGATGACGGGGTAGACATAAGAAGGGGGGAAAATACCATGAACAAAACCGATATGCTCATTGATCTATTAGGTTCTATTAGTAGGATAGATAACGATGAACTTGATTGATGGACGAAGGTTTAATAAAAGGAGAGTAAAAAACACAGGAGGAGAGTTTGAAGAGCGAGCGAGGGGCCTGGGGAGTGAGAGAGAGAGAGAGAGGCAGAGAGAAAGGGAGGGAAAGGAGGAAAGGAGAAACGAATGTCAGAGATAAAAGATTCGAAATTTATCTCTTAATTTCATAATGCGCCAGAGGCCTTGAAACTAAACACCGCGCATATTCTGAGGTGTAATGAAGGACGACTGATTTTGACGATGACTCACGATCGAATTGACGGATCGGTATCGTATAATAGCTTTCCATATTGTATGCCTTCGCAATGACAAGCACCGGCTTAAAATTCATAGGCATTATGCTAATACAATGGAATAGGGGAATGATCAATGGTAATTTAGTCCAGAACTTTCCACCATTTAAATTCTATAAGCATTATTCAAGTAGAGTCGAAAGGGGGGGGGGGGGGTGATCAATGTGGTTAAATTCCAACCATTCATCGTTAGAACTTAATTAACCAGTTTGTGAAATGGAATGAACGGCATCAAAACAAGTGGCCATCGCCTCGAGCCACCATTAGGAACCAAAAAGCTCTGCAGAATAATTTCAGGAGGAAAAACCGGATACGAAAATGCAAATTGCAATACACTATATATTTCAAATATACATGCATGATAACTATATTTGCATCATGCTTGAACAAAACCTGAGCAACGCACGTCAGAATTATGGAACAGTACTGTTGTGAGTGAAGTCGGACAAAGGGTCAATACGAAAGAAAAGATTATTTTCAAACTGTGAAATGGATGGCTATCATCTTAAAACTTCATATATTATTATTCTTGGTCATTTGTGATGGAGTCCTACATAATTATACGGTCAGACAAAAATGGATGCAGCGTGACCAGATTTTGAACCCTGCAATATGTTACTGGAG
The DNA here is from genome assembly GCA_029962745.1 of Echinometra lucunter. Lineage (NCBI taxonomy): Eukaryota > Metazoa > Echinodermata > Echinoidea > Camarodonta > Echinometridae > Echinometra > Echinometra lucunter. The sequence continues at coordinate 17,546,465 of CM057153.1, read as the reverse complement.
GGAGAGGGAGGAGGATTTGAACGGAAGCTAAGGATTTCAACTCAGTCATTCATCGGATCGGCTTCCAGCTTTATATCCTGAAAAATGTAAGGTTAGGGTTAATGCGGCAACTCGTTTCTAGTTTAGGTTTAGTGTTTGGTCCATCAGTGAAGGTATGGACTTGGGTAAGTGCAGAAGAACTGATGGCGAAGCAATGGTCGCCGGATCAAGTGTCGTACATTTTGTTTCCCTATAAGCAGGGTTCTCACTAGAAAAAAATCCACACATGGTTCCCCCTCTGCGCAAAGCGCGGAATTTTCGGAAGTTTTACGGAATAACACCTACGGTTAGGAGTGGCGACAGTATATACTATAGCAGGGGATGGAAAAATACTTCTTGGTAAGCTGGAGTTGTCCACTAATGGCATTATAATAAAAATACATTGCCAGAAAGCAAAACAATCTGTTACGTTTATCATTATTGTTAGGAATATATACTCCTATACTTTTTTACCCTTGTTGCCACGCATGGTGCAGCAATTTCACACATGGTTCTTCCTTGTCTGAAATCCTTTACGCATGGTATTGGAACCATGGGTGTTATGTACTGGAGAGAACCATGCCTATAAGACCATGGTAATCAGGAAAGAGCATGGTGGTCAGCTTGACAGGTGTTTTCTATCCACTGTACAAATGCAGTTAGCTACGAACGCTGTTCTACAAAGAAAATGAAATGTATATGAACTGGAATGGGTTGTCGACGTTGCATATTATTATGATTTTTCATCTACTGTCATGGCGACACTTGCCTTTGACATTGCCTAGATATGATCCCAAGAACTTCTTTCTTCTAAGCCTATACTGTAATCATTTTCATTGAGTATTGGTTAAATATCTTGATTCAACGTTATGATCATAAAGCGTACTAATGCACATGATTCAATTCAATTCAGTCCGACCGTGTGTGCACAAAGCAGATGTAACACACACACACACACACACTTTTTTCTCCAACATGTTTTTATTAAGGATTTCATTCAAATAAACTCAGATAAATATAAACAAAATTGACAAATCTTCATTTCATATCAATAACAAATTACAAAACTATTTACCAAAAAAACTGAAGCAAATAATGATGGAATGAAATACCTTGAATATATATATATATATATATATATATATATGTAAATGAAATGAACCCAGCCCCGACCCTCATGTAACCTAATAATACATATAATTAATATTGAAAGATTTGCAGAAAGAGAAAAAAAAATCAAGATATCATTATTGCACCCCTAATATATTTTACATTAAGCTTCTACATACAATGAAAGAAAAAGTACATTGACATATACACCCACTCACACACACTTACACCCCCGCAACCAACACACTCACACATATACACATACATAAACAAACATTCATACAAATATGTTCATGAACATATAATTTGACATAGAGTAAAAAAAAAAAAAAAAAATCTGCAAATCAGATTGACACAAGAGAAGGGGGAAATGAAAAAAAAATAGTACAAAATTATCAACACTCACTGAATCATCAACACTCACACCAAAATTGACACTCGTACCACACTAGACACATCCTATCTGTTCACATTCAAATCTCTTTTCACCTTCAGTTCATCCCATTTTTGTATATGTAAACTTATCTTGCCTGATTTTGATGCCAGGCGACTTTCTTCCTCTATACAACCCGTAATATATTTCTGTATTTTAATGAAAGAGGGTAACCGGCCTTCAGCTCTTGAATTAAAAATAGCATATTTTATAAATAAAATATGCTATTTTACACACACACACACACACACACACACACACAAGCACACCCACACAAAATCCACACTTCTGACACTTTTAAACGTTAATAACTTTAAAATCAAAACTCTTGCCGGACTGAGGTTTCCACGGTGTAAAGATGAAGGATGTCAATTTTCTTCAATCACATCTTTCATTAGTATTCTTGAAATGACGCTCTGAATATTTCATTAGATCTTCACTTTTTGGATAAAGGAGGCCACAAAATCTGTGTGCGTCAGTAATTAAGTAAAACACAGCAATACCATTGAGCATTGCACCTTTCATTACTGCCAACGCTTTGCTATCCTGTGTCATTAATCAATATTAAATACATACAGGCCCTACCGATTTTTTTAAAGTGAGGAAGTGTCTCTCTTACATATTGGCTGGTGGTTAAGCGAGGATCCATCTTAGTTACCATGGTATCACAATTTCATACTCGTAGGCAGGTGAGGTACTTCGAAATCATACAAGACTTGCAGCTTCTCTGTCTAATAACATTCATTATATCTTTTACGCCCTTTTCAAAGCAATGTATTCATTTGACAGTTCTTTCTAGAAAAATATCATTCGTAGGTTATAGCCTTTAGAATTAATGTTAAAAGTTTATGTGAGTACTATGAAGGATCGAATTACTTGTCTGATGTGGACTTCAAGCATCGAACTTCACATCTTACTTAGATGCTTCCTGGGAGACGCGACTTCAAATGACCTCTCAGTGGGGTCTTTTGAATTTCATCCCGCTTTGTTTTGTTTTTGTTTCACACTGATATATACAGAACTTTGTACTCAATGTGGTTAAGGCTATATGCTGAAGTGACGTCTTCAAAAATAGTCAAGGTTTATGTCTTTAATGTGATATAGGTCCACGGGTCTTTCGGCATGTAGTGGCTGATACATCAGGGGCACAGGGACATGACATCCTTTTCCTCCGCCAAAACTAAATCCTACACAGGCATACCGTTTTTGCTAGTCAGTGATTTCCTGAAGTAACTCTTACTGTAAGAATCTTTGTGAGATCTGCCACTGTACAGTTCAATGTCACCATTGGGTACAGTCACTCCCGGCAATCACTGAACTAACCATTGGCGTAAATCCCGGGGGGGGATGGGGGGGGGGGATATATCCCCCCCCCCCTCTTTTTGGAGAGGGGGAATGGCGTGTACAAATATCCCCCCCACTTTTTAAGAAAGAAAATATATTTTAATTAATCCGTTAGTAAAATCTTTGAATATCTGTCATAAACAACAATCATATTTTAGAATTTCTATTTGAAAATGCGATTGAAAACCAAAAAAAAAGTGGTTATTTTTGGCTTGCTCGCTTCGCTCGCTCGCAAAATAAATATTAAAATGTGTGTAGGGGGGTCTGTGGGGGTCAGTGAGGGTGTGTGCTTATACTTAAGTGTGAGATCGACAGAAAAAAAAATCGTCAAAAAAGTCAATCATCCCCCCCCCCACTCCTCATAGTGGATTTACGCCGGTGGAACTAACCCTTACCCTGCACAACAGTCTTGATATACCACTACCATCATCATCATCATTCTAAAACAAACACATCTACGCTCACCAGTCCTATCCTTCAACACGGTCGCAAATACTTAAATCAATTCAAAAATTGTCAAAAGCAGTTTTGATACTCTTTTGACTATATCTCACTAAAAATATGTTCTGATTATGGAATAAGTCATTCATTCTCATATCCACACCTTACGTAAATATAATGGTACAGCTATTAAAATTGCATCACGTTGATTATTCGAAAGTAGGATCATTTTCATCATCTCTATGTGATATTCATGGTCATATCCATACAACAGCCTTCTCAAAACATTGCCATGAAGATCCCTGAATGTAGAATGGGAATGCCTTTACCCGTTACCACTATGAGATATTCCACGATTGCATCGACAATGACAACGTGATCATAATTCACAATAATAACTGTGCCTACCTCGATTTCCACTCTCAGCTCGTTGATGATGGCGAGGACGGCTGACAAAAGCACGAGAATCCATATAGCATGTGTTAGCACGGCAGTGGAGTAGATATACCGGGGAAGCATTGTGGCGTCCTATACCTGCTTCCATGCCCTCCTGCATTAGCAATGAAAGACGAAGTGAGGACGATGCAGCTCGCCCAGAAAACCGCCAGCAGCTCAGAGCAGTGCAGACGATAATCTAAAAATGCTTGCACTTGGCGCCGTTACAGTCTTATCTAGTCAATTGCATCCGCTATATGCATGTGAAGCGCCCGTTATATGAACGTGGGCAGTGCAACGCTTTTTCCGCATACACGTGGTTTGTGTGTCTATGTCATTCGCAATGTTTACAACCATCCTTAATCAATTGACCAATTTAGACTCCCCCATGTTAAAAAAAGGGAGGATAATTAGAACTATTCCTATAAATAAACCAATAACAAATTTGTCCTTGACAAAATAACGCATGGGGTGTCAGGTGCATATTATTTAAGATGACTCTACTACATTATTATATCTGAGTTTTCCAATATTGTAAAACCCATTCTAAATTACAGTGCATTCTACCCGAGATACAATCGACGAGTCTATAAGTTCAACGATGAGTCAACATGAGCAGTAAATTGTTTTTGTAAACAGGTGATTCGGCTGTTGATTCATTATTTAAGTCAAATACGTGAAAACATAGGATGGTACATGAGTAGAATGCAACCAATCAATTGCCACATACATGGAAACTGCATTCTTCTTTTATGATAAAATTTGATGATATGGGTGCCAAAATAAAATGCATATTCAAGAAAATGGAGTGGGTCGTTTGATCAATTCCTTTCAATTTATACCCGATGGCCAAGCAACAAATTATTAAAATTCACTTTTTATGAGAAAGGGTACGTGTATTTCTGTAATCCGAATGCAAATTACATTAGCGTGTTGACAGGTCGGACAAATTGTATGGCCTTTCGGACCTATGAGCACATAATCTATATGAAAAATAATCCTTAATTTCGTTATTTATGCAATATGTATGGCATGGGTGTCGATTTGTGTTCGTGGTTGGGGGGGGGGGGGGGGGGGGGGTTGATGCTGAATATCCTCTATGAGGGAGAAAAGCGACCAAGCGGGAAAGGGTGTGGGGTTCAAACGTGATGGATCGACTAAGCAAAGTCTATTTCTTATACTACCGTCCCTCCAATTAACCACACAAGAAATTATTTTCAAACTATATCGCAAGGTAGATCCTCATTTTTTGAATGGAATATTAAGGGAGCTTGTTTTTCTTCTTCTTTTTTCTTTTTGCTGGCACTTTTTGTTAGTTTATGAGCCAGTCTGTTTCTTATTTTGCGAGCGAGCGAGCCAAAATTCCAAGCTCTTGCTACAGAAAAATTATTTTGTCATCAAAATACACTCTAGGCCTATGAGATTATTTGAATGGTATATTTGGCAACCTTGCTGCCAAATATGACTATTTTATCACCTGGCTGTTGCAGTTGTATACTGTGAAAACCATCCTGTTTCTGTACATAATACGAGCGAGCGAAGCGGTGATAAAATATTATTTCTTCATCAAAATATACGCTAAAGGCCTCTAAGATATTTCAGTTAAAAGAGTAGTATAACATTAGATAGAAAGACGAGATGCAAACCAGGTTTCTTTTGTAAGAATAGTATAACCAGCATTGGTTAAGATACTTTAAATGTGAGTAGAATAATAGTAAAACATTAGATCTAGGGACAAGATGCACACCTATTTCCTGTTATAAAGATAGTACTGTAATTGGCATTGGTTTAGATATTCAAGGCGAGCGAGCGAAGCGAGCGAGAGCTTCAAGTTTTATTTTTTCTTGTTTATGCTTTCTCTACTCCTTTTTCCTGTATTTCTTTATTTTACTTTGTTTTTAGGGTATTAATAGGGGGTCATGTTTTGGGTTTTTTTTTTTTCATGGTGAATTATTGGGGGATGATAATACAGGCCACCCCCTACCCAAAATATGGGGGGGGGGGATATATCCCCCATCCCCCCCCCCCCCCGGGCCGATCGACACCCATGATGTATAGACATCCAATATTGCAACCTATGCAGTATAGGCATATCCTTGAAATTGTATTTTATGCAATATGCAGGCATAGGCTTTTATCAATATTATAATAAAATATGCGATATAGGCATATGTAATCTAAGCAATTATGTATGCGCTTGATATTGTAATCTATGCAATATGTAGGCATAATTTATCCTTAATATGTTTAATCTGTGCGATATTTAGGCATATCATTAACATCGAAATCTGTGCAAAAATGAAGGCATATCCTTATACTGAAATCCATGCAACATGTAGGCATATCATTAACACTGAAATCTTTGCAATATGAAATATCGAAATAAATAACTGTGTCAGGCATGACAGCTGGAGGCAAGAGTTCGTCACAACGCAGTATAATGCTAATAATGTAGATTGATTACAGAACGACCACCGGTAGGGCATCCCCAAATGTGGCGCCCTTTCACTATCACCATTTTGTGTTTACTTCTCAGAACTTCAAAGTGAAAATAAACCCCAATATTAATCTCCCTCCCTCTCTCCTCTTGATTGCCAAATTCTCAGATTGAAAGGGAGCGAAAGAGATTTCATTTTTCTTACTTGCCATAGATTTTTTTTTTGTTGGTATTTTCACCCGTAAGTGATGACTGCCGACTCCCAGAGTGCAAATTTTCAAATTCCACGAGCTTTTCTTGTAAAACTGTATCCACCTGCACCTAAATAAGATTTATTATAGTAAAACATCTGTCTTCATCTATTCTTTTGATTTACCCCGTCAATCCTATCATCTCTCACAGATCCCTCCCCCCCCTCTCTCTCTCTCTCTCTCTCTCTCTCTCTCTCTTTCTCTCTCTCTCTCTCTCCCCCTCCCCTCTCTATCTCTACCTCTTTTTTAAAGGATGAAGTGGAAAGGGGGAAAAAAACAAAACAAAACAAGGTATCTTTAAAGACCAATAATTGCATATGTCAGTGAGGGGTCAAATACTAGTAGTTGCAGAAAAACTGCAAAGTAAAGATACAGTACAACCGATGCATCTTAAAATTACATGAGACAAATCATTTCAAAACGCACACGGGAATATGGAGGTTATTGCTTTCAATTAAAAGGTGATTTAATACATGATCTCCAGTAAGACTGGTATGTAACATTAATTACACATAACAAATTATACAATTATGATATTGTTCAATCAACACGATTACAACTACTTTCGTAAAATCAATTCGAGAGCAATTTAAAAACTCTACTGTATATCCTATGGTTATACTTGATTCTTGATAATCCTATGGTTATACTTGATAATCCTATGAATATACTCGATTCTTGATAATCCTGTGGTTATACTTGATTCTTGATAATCCTATGATTCTTGATAATCCTATGGTTCTACTCGATTCTTGATAATCCTATGATTCTTGATAATCTTATGGCTATACTTGATTCTTGATAATCCTATGGATATACTTGATTCTTCATAATCCTGTAGTTATACTTGATTCTTGATAATCCTATGGATATACTTGATTTTTGATTATCCTATGGATAAACTTGATTCTTGATAATCCTATGGATATATTGATTCTTGATAATCCTATGGATATACTTGATTTTTGATAATCCTATGGATATACTTGATTTTTGATAATCCTATGGATATACTCGATTCTTGATAATCCTATGGATATACTTGATTTTTGATAATCCTATGGATATACTTGATTTTTGATAATCCTATGGATATACTTGATTTTTGATAATCCTATGGATATACTCGATTCTTGATAATCCTATGGATATACTTGATTTTTGATAATCCTATGGATATACTTGATTTTTGATAATCCTATGGATATACTTGATTCTTGATAATCCTATGGATATACTCGATTCTTGATAATGCTATGGATATACTCGATTCTTGATAATCCTATGGATATACTCGATTCTTGATAATCCTATGGATACATGTATACGTTTGAATGACACAACACGTCACTGTATTAATGTTCGCACAATGATGGACAGGGCTTTTGAAAATGCCTTGAAATGATTCTTGAGTTGAGTTTGAGTTGAGTTTGATTTATTTATTCACGGATAAAACATAAAAGCCTGCAATTCAGCCAAAAAGACTGCTTTTCAGCAAGGCCGTGATTTAGAATAAAATACATTAGTTTAAAAACATCAAACATATTAACATATTAACATATGATTGTAGAAAACAAACAACATAAATTGAGGGAGGGGGAACAACACAAAAATAAAGGAAAAGAAAAGAGAAAGATGAATCATTTGACAAAACAACTAAAGCATTTGAGAAAAGGCATTTAAATTGGCAATTGCTCTGATTTCTTGAGGCAATGAGTTGAAGTAATTTGAGGCACAATACAATGGGCTCCGTTTCAAAAAATTTGTACGAGGTTTTGGCAACTGGATAAATCTTTCTCTATTTCTTAATCGATACATAGTATCCCTTAGTGTTATACGAAAATGTAAAGAGTCAGGTAATAACTGATTTATTGCTTTGAAAATTATAATAATAGCAGATTTTCTCCACCTTTCTTCTAGCCGGTCAACACCAACTGTATTGTATAATGCTTAAAGAAAGCCTTTGCAATCGTGTTCATAGAACAATATTCACTTCCATCTTGATGGAATGTTTTCATAAAAAAGAGAAATGAAACAATTGGAAACAAATAAATGAATGAATAAACAAACAAATAAATAAATACATCAGTAGTTACAGGAATAAGTACATGAATAAATATAAAAAAATCACTTAAGTCATCAATCAATTATGTCATATATCTTTGATTAATTAATTCTGTTTTTCAATCAAATTTCATATATATATAATTTTCATATATATAATTCTGATATTGATGTAACCTTGCTTACTTTTATTCAGGGTGGTCGTCCCGACAAGTCCATATGGATTTCTATGACCACCCAATGCCAATAATGCTTCTGTAATATTTGTTGTTGTCTTGTACCTCCTTACCTTGTTGACTTATTCATATTGTTTTATTTGTCATGATTGTATTCTCTTTTGGATTTGATTGGAATGAACTGAATTGAATTAATCAATCCACTAAAGCAAAAACAAAGAAGATGAATGCAGCTGCGTCTCCTTTCTGTCCGGAACTTTTCGTTCTCGAGTCATAAATTGTTGTACTTTCACTTCTGTAAATACACTTATGGCACGTTTTCTTATCATGACTGCATGTACTGATTTGTCTTGAGGACACACAGAGAAAGATATAGAGACACAGAAAAAGAGAGGGAAAAAAATAGAGAGGGGGCTAGATAGACACAGAGAGAAAAGGCTAGAGTGTGAATTCATCATCTCCCTTCTACAACAGCATGATGTTCGGTTACTTAACCTGATCCTAATTTTAAGTCCATGTACATATTTACTCAAACAGACCATTAGACACATGAGCATTAGAATATTCTTTTATCTTGTGCCTTGTCAGTCCTAGCGTCATCAAACACCCTTTGAATGCTTGGCATATGTTTTTACATGTGCTTACTTGCCTGTGTACATCCCCACACTGGCAAGAAAATACCCATAAAACATGATGTAATTGCAGATTCCAATATTAACCTTTTTGGTGACACGGCATTTGCTCCTGTCTCAATTTCTCCAAAGACATAGGGTTAGGGTTAGGATTATGATAGAGGTTATGGTTCAGAATAATGTGAGGATAAAGATTAGGATTAGTCTTAGGTTTAGGGTTAGGTTTTATGTTTGGCTTAATGTGCAGATTTTCCATAGGAGCAATTGTCGCCGGAGCAAATGTCATGGAACCATTTTTTTTTTTTTTTTTTTTTTTTTTGGGGGGGGGGGGGGGTCTTTGCTACTGATAACTAAAGTGACAATATTAAAAACAATGCTTTTTAATATCAATCATAAAAGCAAAAACCTTGCATTAGTAATATCGAAATTTCAGGCCTACTTTTGTATCTAGTGCTCAAAATGTTTTTTGTGAAATTCTTTCCACTAGGTAGAGACAACAGAGCATAAAACAAAAACAAATGAAACTTCTTGTTCTTGTAAGCTACGAAGACAGGCTGTGGCACACAATCTCAATAAAAATATTTTTCTCCAGTCCTACGGATGGATTCACACCATAATCTTTGTGACTTTAATGTTTGAACTTAGGACCAACCACTCCTCAAGAAGGCTTCAAGAACAATACATTTCTGATAATGGAACTATTTAAAAGCACTTAAAAGGACCTTTGTCTTGCAGCATCTACAGGATGGAATTAACAGTAACATAACTATGAACATCATATGAACATCATATGAACATACATGTACACTGGAATGGTGTTAGTCCAATTTTGCAACTCATCTTACCCTAGCTTTTATCAATCTGATCTGTAAATGTAATCTTTATCAAAATCAGAATTCAACCTTGCAGAAATGTTGATCTCCCTATTTTGGAGTGAAAAAGGAAAACATTTAAAATACGAATGTGGTGAAAAATTTACTTCAGTCTAGTCAGGCTGAAATCCATCATGATGTTCATTACTTCATGCAGGCATATCAAACCTGTCGGTATATGGGAGATATACCAAGGATACTGCCAATTAAAGCTCTCTGTACGAATAGATTCAGTTGCAAAATGCATTTCAAATGTCATTCTCATTAAATTAATCACACTGACATTTCAAAAACATTTTGCAACTAACTATGGGGTAACCTTGTGCCACTTGACGAATGTTTGTTTAACATGGTGTTCTACCTTTGTATGGGGTTTTTTTAAAGAGAAAACAGAGTTCTGGGAGGAGGGGATGGGGAAATGGTGAGCTTTCATATTCTTTTTATGTTAGTCTGCAAAATTATCATAGTACCATGTCTAAATGACAAGGATTGCTCTTTAAGTCCTTCCGTATATGAAATATGACAAGAAATAGCTAAAGTGTTTGGTTTGTGTCATATACCCATTTCTTTGTGCACTGCAAGTGCTTTTTAAGAAGATTGAGTTGATTCTTAACACAAAGGGTTTCAAAACCTCAGGATATACACCATTTTTTCCTCCTTTTTACTACTTGATCAAACCCCTCCATCTTACTCTGAAATGCTTTCTTTTCAGTCATCTTTGCAAGACCAGAACTGAAGTCTATCTTTAAGCAATGTAATGTTGTTTCCATCAAAGCTTACCTTGGCATTTCAGAATCAATTAACATGATGAATATCTACAGCTATATGCCAGTTTCTTTCATAAAAAAAAGGAATAAACATCAGTTTCCTTCACACAGCATATATGTTTTAATAGTTCATTTCAAAGTACCGGGAAAACCCCTGGTTGGTCAAGTTGGTCTCATAAACACTTGCCCGGATGTAATTTCTCTCGGCCAAAGATTATGTTAATAAGAATCATGCTTTATTTCCCACATTTCTGAATGCCTTGAGCTTGGGACAAGCAAATTTGAAGCCGCAACCATGCACGGTTATATGGCAATTCCATGATTAAGTGGACATGGCCCCAAACTTTACTTTTGCTCTTTCTCAAATTCAGGTTAATTTGGGGGGTTAAAATTCATACAGAAAATGTTAATGCAAAGGGGTTTCATACTCACCAAAAAAGATTTGTTCCAAATGTCTCCTTATAGCAGAGTCCGAACCATACAAAAACATAGATATATGGGACTACATTGTGTCACACCAAATTAAAAGAAAATGTTCAAAAATAAGTTGCTGAAAAGGTATAAAAATCTAAAATATGTAGTGCTGGACAAACTGTAACATGACTAACCGCAAAGTGGCTAACCAAGATTTTGGATTCTACATTAAAAAATAGAGAGGAAAACTTTTGAATTTTTTTAATGGATAAACATTTCATATCACAAGTAAAACTGATATGGCTATAAGTTTGAGGTACAACACAGTAAGGAGGGATTTTTTCCCCCAAAATACTGCTTAATTTTTTTGTGTCCTTTTTTTGTAACGTTACTAACCATGGTCAAAAGTTCTCATTACAGCTCCGGCATTGTCCAGTTGCTTTTTAATTATTTTATATATTGTAGACCTTGTGTGGGAGAATATGTTGTTTCAAGATTAGGACTTGAAATGAAATGGATATCTATTTCGCTGTATCAAAAGGTATGAAAATTTGCTTAAATGTAATGTTACTAATCATGGAATTGCCCATAAGAGGGAGATACAGTCAAACCTGCTTTAGCGACCACCTGTATAGAAAGACCACCTGTCTATAAAGACCACAATTTTTGTTTCGCTTGAATAGTTTTCCATTGAAACATGTATTAAAGGAACCTGTCCATAAAGACCACCTGCTCATAAAGACCGCTTTTCTTGTCTCCCTTGGGCAGCCTTTATACACAGGTTTCACTGTACTATATAACCTATGTGCAGCTGCATTACTTCATCACATCTTCAAAATGTGTGGGGCCTTTTAGTCTTAAAGCCGGTCTCTAGTTATAGTAGAAAAAGGAGAATTGATATTAAACTGATCAAGTAGGCTCATATTGTCCATCTTACATGAAAAGATATATGTGTGAAATTATGTGACATTCCTTCCAAGAATTCCGACTAATTTTAATGTAAATGTCTGAGTGAAATGCAATATAACGGTCAGACTAAGCGGTACGCTCTGACACCTCCATGCCAATGAGCTCGGCCAATGCCAATGAGCGATTCGCTGTGTATGTGCGGGCAAAGGGAATGCCCAATGGTTTTATGTGTGTGCGGGCACTGCATGATGCTCTGTTGACAATGTTTTCGGGGGTTCGAAAACTAAAGTTTTGACATTTTTATTGTAAATACACCCACACAAATGAGTTTTTATTCAATATCCTATACATCATAAAGGTTTTATGATACTGTCTCTCATCTAATTTGGCAATGAATTGAAATCATGAAAGATACTTTTCTGAGATTTACCAAAACTAGAGACCAGCTTTAACCAATAGCCCACAAGAAGTAGGTGGCCCCTACATTATATTCATGGGAATCAAAGTATACAGAAGTCAATGGGTTGAATCTTGAAAGCATCGATGCACGACATCTTTTCCTGAAATTTCATTCCAATCTAATTTATCACTAGATTATATCCCTTACGTCGAAAATGATTGTTGTGATGTTCACTTTAACAAGCAATACACAAACAAACATCAGACAACTATATTACTACACTACACTGAAGACAGCACAAATCGTTTCCCCCTACGCTTTGGTACATGAATGCAGTTGTAAAAACAGGTCAAATAAGAATATAGAAGAAAGATATTTCCTTATCTTAATTTTTATGTGTGTGTGTGTTTTTTTTCCAATTTGCATAATAAAAGTCCACTGAGTGTATTATCAAAAATGCAGAATACTAAAATTCTCCATTATCTCTTCTTCTTTCCCCTTCTGTCTCCTTTTAATTTTCCTGCTGGATTTTTGGCACTCTTCTCCCACATGTAGTATATGAGCAGGAGCACTATTGATGGAGGTACTATGAATCGAACAAGCTTCATTATCCGATTGGCAAGAGATGTTTCAGGTTTCTGTAAATCTACAAGCTCCGTATCAAAGATAAGTGTTGAATCAGCTAAAAAAAATGAGAGAAAAGAATAAGAAAAGCAGTAAATATACATATTACATTCAAATAGTTTGAATTTTTCATATTTAATCATCTACCATGCATAAAATCATTCCAAAAAATTGTTGGGGTTTTTCTTGTCAAACAACATATGGTACTTTTTGAAGTCACGTCACGATCAGCGATAATGATCCCAAAGCCGATTTTCCTTCTTTTATGACAAATGCCTTAAATTCATTAGAATATTCTTGCATAAAACACTATCACATGCTTTTGGTAGTTAGGGTACAGTGCTGAAAAATATTGAAAAAATTCAGCAAAATGTTGAATTTTAATTGGTACCCAAGGGTACCAAACAACACATCATGTGTATGGGAACTTCTGCTTTAAATATAACTTATTTTGTTTGATGAATTGTGACCAGTGAAGGGTCAAAGTTCAATGAAACCATCCAGAATCACGGCTTTTAAAAAATAACCCCTAACCAGTAGGAGAAAACCCCAGGTGGAGTGGTATGCTTGCACAATCAAAGTAGTGAGTGGGAGGAGATAATCTATAAAGATTGTCAAAGTGATCAAGTTGCTTTTCCCCTCTCAGGCTGAGGTGACACTAAATACCAAATATAACAATAACATTCTGATTGTCAAAGGTTATGTACAGTTTTGGGAGCCCCTCAAAAACAATTTGTCAGATTTCCTTGCTTTCAAATGGTCAGTAGCTAGACACAAGCAAAAACATAGATGCTGTAAATTTTGTTTCTTCCTCAAGGTGAATATTAAACAAATGGAAGGAGAAAAATATTTTTCATTTTGGGTCAGCAGCGTAAAGTCACACACGTCTGCACACATGTAAAACCAACATAAGTTGTGTTTATGCAAAAAGTGTAAAAATGACTGTGATAGTTGTGCACAGAGCGGTCAGGATCAGGGGTCCTAGCATATGGCAGAATGTAATCATTACATTGCATTCATTTCAAATATTTATACTGACATTCAACTGAAACCATGAATGGAATATCACATGATTTCACACATTTTTTTTTTTTCAATGCAAAGTGGGCAATGTAGGATTATATTCAATCAGTTTCACGGCAGTTTTATTTTTGCTACCAAGACTGTACATGAGCTTTAATCCTAGGTGACAGGACCCTGGTCTAGAGCATTTATAAGCAAGACTACTTACGCGGGATGGGTCCGCTCCCTCTTTTTCCGTATCCTAGATGAGGAGGAATGATGAGTTTACGCTTCTCCCTGGACACACACAAAACAAAAACCAAATTAAGAAATTATTTGAAAATGCATGGACATACTTGTAAAAAAAAAACATTTTATAATTATGTTTTCCGGGGGGGGGTGGGGGATTGGGAGGGCCTGAAAAAAAAATTTGACATGATTTACATGTGAAAAATCAAGAATCTTACTAAAAAGGGCAAACATGTAGAAATATTAATTCTACACACAAAACAAAATATATATATATATATATATATATATTTGTATAGAATTTGGTGTTTTTCCCCTCACACTGGTAAACAAATGCAATCCTAAATCTATAAACACAATCCAACAACTAACTTTAAAAATCTGAAGTACTAAAAATACCTCAAAGTATTCTGCTCGTATAAAACTGATTGCAGCTCAGAAAGAAAAAAAATTTGACAAATTACTCTCTGATTTGTGTTTTAAAAAACAAAAATAGTATCAGATTCAGCATATTTGTACATAAGAACTCCAAATGAAGAACTACTTGAATACTCACCCGACACACATGCCTTCGATTCCCATCTCCCAGCCTTGAATCACCATCTTGCCACCAAGCTTGAAATCAATCGGCTCTCGGTTGTCCTGCCTTGAGGAGTCAAAGATGGCACCATTCTCAAAGGTACCCTGAGGGAAGAAAGTTTTTCCAGATTTAACATGAAAGAAATGTTTAGAGGAAAGTTATGGAAATGTGATATGATAAAGGATAATGGTGATCATGATGGTGGTGGTGGTGATGAGGAGGCGAAGGAAGAGGAGATAGGGGCAGTAATTCAATTCAATTCAATTCAATTTAATTCTATTCAAAGTTTATTTCCACTCAAGATAAAAAATACATAGTACAGCAGATATAAATAATAAAAAGGGAATAAAACATTGAGAAAAGTATAGATGTACATGCATAAAAGCAGTCATCAGTTTAAAACGATTAAACAATACACTAAAAAGAGACATAAGTGGGGGTTGAATTAAAGATGACTAGCGTATCTTAGTGATTTCAACCCAAGTCAAATAAATAAAACTAAAGTAATGACCTCCTGTCGTCATCACTACCATGATAAGACAACATTAGCAATAACCATGAATACACCTACATGTACTATAGGGGTCAGCCCTTCATGAGCAAAGGGCATAACTCAAGAAGGTGATGGTACACTGTATTGTCAGATTTAGTACTTTGTGTATTACCGTACTGTAGTAATTTTTTCTTTCATTTTTGAGGTGAATGAGTACAAAGAAGAAATAATAAAGAATATTTACTCTTTCAAACTGGAAGGTTTACATGTAAATCTAGGCCTAAATACTGAAAAGGGAATGATTCTGATACTGTAGGAGTCTCTTTGTACATGTACATGACACTGTGGTCTTTTAAAAATAGTTCATTTTTCAGTATTTCTATGCTTACATTGCATTCAGTGACATGTTGCACTGGTACACATCTTGTCATTAGGACCAGTGGGAAATTAATTACTGCTTACAAAAAATGGTACTGTTTCTGATCCTAAAGAACCTTTATTCTAAATTTTTACACAAATATTCACAAAGCATCTTGGTGCATGTCTGCATGACTGGGCAAATGCGCAGCTCCACAGACATTGCAAAACTTCATGACAAAGTAAAAATCGGTTGATTTGACTGATCCCAACATAATACAATTCTAAACTAGATGCAAATATGTGTGCTATGCATGCACATACAATTTTCCCTCCTTCTCTTTTCCTTTTTGGCACACGGTGAATTATGTGATACAAGCCCTATTTGCTGAGCTTAGCCTGGATAAATACAGGAGCATCCACCATCTGGAACATTCTCAGACTGGTTTGATGGGTGGGCATGTATGCATGTAGAATTCCACATGAAGCATCAGACGAGAAGCACATTTAGATACAAAACATGAATTCTCTGGGAGATTGAAACTCCAACTCAATATCATGACAACCTTTATGTACTTTGTTCATTTGCGCATGTCTGAGGTTTTTGTTTTTGTTTTTTGTTTTGCTTTGTTTGTTTTTCTCTTTTAAAACAAACCAGTCTGTATTGTCATGGTGGCAGTAAAGTTTGATTGGTATAATTCAGTTCACTTTTACTGTCATGGCAATGGTTCCTTCTAATCTTATACCAATGCTTTGCCCCACTCACAACCTAGACAGCAAGTTTTAAAGAAAAATGGTAAGAAAAACAAACAAACAATAATTAGACTTACTGTATAATGCACTTTGACAAGATCTCCGGTCTCTGCCACTACTGTACAATCATCAGGTTTATACTGCAAGATCAAAACATAAAAGAATAGCAACTTATAATATATGAAATATAAGGCTGATTTCTTAGAAGCATTAATATTTCGAATTGCCTTAAAAACTGAATGGAAGGATATTTCATGGTGCTACCTTGCTAAATGCCAATGTAGGGGCTTACAGTAACAGCAATATGCCTAACTATCTAATTCAACAACAAACTTTTGAAAAGACATCCGTGTAAAGAGTGCAGAATTTCTTTCTGAACAAATGGAATATGGGGAGCATTCATACAGCGAAAATGGAATTCGCTCTCAGTGCAAGGAAAACAATAGCACCGCCCGGTCCTTCTCTATTAGAGATGATTATAGTGCCAAACAGGACCAGAAAGTGAATGCCAAAGTGGATGAAAAACTGTGGGCATTTCCAGTGGGCGTCAATCAGAAATGAGCAGGGTTTCTTTCACAAGTCTCAGCATGATGGGTTTCGAATCAATTTGTTAAAGGTAGGAGATCCTATTTGCAGCTCTAAAATATTAACATGTGTGAATATGTGTTCAATTATAAGAGAATGATTATTAAAAACTTCTGTGAAAGAAAAATGGATTGTACAAGGCTAATTAATTGAATAATTAACATTTTTGATAAGTCTGTACTTATTTTGGACTGAAAATTATAGCGGATTTTTTTTTGAGATAGCGCACAACGAAGGATTCACGTTACATACAGTACAGCGCTGGCTTCACTTCTGCCGGTGAGCTGATCGCCCTTGCTTATTCAAGGATGGTAGCCAGATTTTCATTTATGTATGACTGTAGGATTAAATAAACAGTATCAGAAGGGCATATCCTAAACTCCTGCCAAGTTTTATGGATTTTTGAAGATTTTGCAAAAGGGATCTCCTACCTTCAAGATGGAATTTCTCAGCTGGCAATACATATAAATGGGTCAATGAAATGTTGAAAATTTAGCATACTGGCAAATACGAGGCTAACGACGACTGTTACAGACAGAACAATTCGGTCTAGCCTAGGTCTAACTTAGCTTGTATACCCAGTTGTTGGGTGTCCGGACAGGTTGTGTATCCGGACATGCCAGACAGTCGATTTTAAACAGCCAAATGAAAAAGTTCACAAGCAAATCTCTTAAATGTTTTAGCACAAAATGTTAGACAATATTATAGAGAACAAACATTGATGATGATTAGCACAAATCAATGAATAGTTTTTGTTTAATCCAAATAAAAAGGCGGCTTCATTTTTGTTACGTGTCCGGACACCCAACCCCCCATCCTAACAGTTAGAACTTAGAATAATTAGATCTATGCTGAAGCTGGAAGAAATTTGGGGGGTAGTTCTACGGCCTATTTCTATTTAAAAAAAAAATAGTCTTTTAAGAATTAAGAGTTAAGAACTTTAGAACCTTATAAAACAGGGAGCAAAAAACAATGCAAAAAATTATTTGTAGACTAGGGTCGACTCTACGATCTAAATATGTATGGGACTACGACAAACTTACCTCTGATAAAACTTCCAATTCCTTCGTCTTTTTCTTCTTGCCTGCATCCGTTATTGACAGGCAGGTACATAATACTGCAATCCCTACAAGTAAACTATCATATTTAATCAAAATCATGGTGAATAGACCACCAGATTAACTAAACTCAGAATGCTTATTCTGCTGTTTCGCAGAGCCACTGCACTAGATTTGAAGCGTGGATGGTTCGCGAATTCGAAGTTACGAATCCGACTTTAGCTAGCTAGCGACTTGAATATGGCAAGCCAAACGGAATTCTAATTTAAGTCATCATAAATCGAATCAACTAAAGGTGAAAACCGTGAAATATGCAGACATTGCTACTGTTTACAAACTTTCTTTTTTATAATGGGAAGTATATTTTTGCCGCAATTTGATTGAGATTATGGGAGATGCAGTCAAACTTTGTTTTAAAAAAGCCAGGAAAACTTTGGGTATCCCATTTGGCAGTTCATATTCAAATCGCTCGTAAAGTCATGCGACATGCGTATTAACTTCACGAACAGCTTTATGAAACACCCCCAGGCTTGCCTGGGAATTTCTTGCCGCACAGGGGTGGTGTTTCATAAAGCATGAAAGCTGTGCCTGTTCGTAAAGTTACGCACCATGCATAGAGAGATCCCGAGAGAGATCCTAAGTAATAAGGCCTAATAATTAGTATGTATCTCTATGGTTACGCATGACTTTACGAAAGACTCGAATATGAAGTGCTTGTTGGGATGCCCATTTTTTTCCCTGTCAATTTAACAAAGTTTGAAACTGTCTTCCCATTAACTGGGTTGCAAAAAAAAAAAAAAAACCCCATCACTTTTTCAGAGCAACGCTCAATAAAATCTAATGCATCAAAGTTAATCATAATTATTTAGACACAGATAAGCTACAATTCTCCATATGACGCACATTTGAAAATTTTAAAGATCGGTTTTGCCATAAAGGAGAAAATTCTGATGAAAGTGCTAAAGGTCACTTTTTAAAAATCACAGAAACTGCTCGCTAAGAACCATAGACATATAATAAATTTACTAGAATACTAATTATTAGGCCTAACTGATTATGTGCCAATTTTTGAGGGGGTGCGCATGCAGCACTCCCCAGAGGGAAGTGGGCGCTGGGGGTGCTCAGGACCCCCTGATTTTTATGAGGGCTAACGCAGCACCCATCAGAATAAATTATTTTCCCATCCCATCTTCATCTTTTTCATATTATAATTTCTTTATAGATAGAAGAAAAGAAAAGTGTTTTCGGGCAGCAAG
>CM057153.1:17502950-17526305 GCA_029962745.1 Echinometra lucunter | reverse complement strand
ATTTGATTGATGATTTTTTACCTTTTATAAATATTTATTTTGACAACTTACAACTTACCAAAAAAACAATGATGGGGGGGGGGGGGGGGGGTGTCCTGTGCCCAGGCCCAGACACTTCAGAAATGAAGCTTTCTCCCTTTTGTCTTTGGATTCAACAAAAACTATTCATTAACTCTTACGGTGCCAAGGGGTTTTGCTTGTTCCCAAATTCTACCAAATCATGACCAACGCTTGCTTTTCAAATGCCTGTAAGGCTTCAACAGTAATTCCTATCCAGTTAAGTTGTACATATAAGTTGTAGAAAATTTATTACCCTTTCAAAGGATACCAAATATTTCCATTAATTCAATGTCTTGCATGAAAATTATTCCCTCTTGACATTTCCATTTTTGTTTCTCATTTGTTTGCTATTGTTTTATGCTTCAATAAGGATGGATCCTTTCAAAAATTTTCAGTTTTCTAAAAAATATCCTATGGTAGCATAAAGTGAATGATAGATATTCTAAATACTATATTTATCCTCTTAACTTTTGACATATTTTCATGATCATATCCATTATTCTAAGAGGAGTAATGGTCAATTGAAAATGTAAAGTCTCTTGGGCACATATACGTGCCATTGGCACTGTAAGAGTAAATACTAGCACTAATCATCATCACAGTATTTGTTATCTGTGATGCTGTCTTGCACAAGTGTAAGAAAATTAAAATAAAAATATTGCTTACACTTCTTTAACCCATTTGTGACAGGAATTATTTAAAGCCTAATTTGATCAGCTTTTATTCTTCAAATTAGCAACACCAACATTTTTATTTTATCGCTACATTTTTCTTATAAAACGTCATGTATCTGAAATGAATATAAATTGACAGAAATTATGATGAGAAGTCAAAAAGTTGCCAATTTGCAGGGGAAAACGGTGATTTTAAACTTTCTATCACATTGCCAATTTAAGGATTTTAATGCTTATTTTCCTTTTAGAAATTTTCAGCATGAAACAACAAATATTGACGCAACCAAAATGGGCACAGTTTGTGTAGAATTTTGTGCTCTTTCTGCTCATGTATTTGGTATGATTTTTAGGGCTTTGCATTAAAAGATATTAGGCCAAACCACAAAATGTGGACCTCTGTCATGAATGGGTTAAATGGCTGTTTTAAATCAACTGTCCGGATCAGTAGCCGAACATTAGTGTGAGTGTGTCCAGATACACAACCTGTCCGGACATACAACATTTGGGTATACCATTTACCATATATGTAGCTATTACATGTATTTCTTAAATTCCATGTCATCATTATAGTTTTGTCTTTTTTGTTTACTTTCCAAATAGGAGGGTGTATATCATAATACTGGAGTGCTTTAATTGCAGGAGGATAAACTCTGGGGAGCTTTTAGATCCAGGACCGTAGCAAGAGTGTGACTTGTGCAAGATGTGGACCATAAAGTTGCTACGTTTCAACCAGGTAATTATGATCAGTTCAGTTCACATTTCCTTAAGGCTTGTTTACATTCGAAGCAGCAAACCCCCACAGTGAACTGTTGCATGATAGATGAGGGCCCCCCCCCCCCCAAAAAAAACAAAAAAAACAACAACACTGCAGAGGCAGAAATTATTTTAGGGGTCCTGATGGCAAAAAGGTGTGGACCAATCAAAAACCTTTGGCTAAACTATATTTCATTTGAGCCTGGACTATTATTGATGCATTAATATGCATGTCATGTAAGCGCTGTGATACATTTTCACTCACTGTAATAGCGCTATATAAATGCTAATATTATATTCATTGTATTGTATCATCATAAGTAGCATGTTAAAAAGGAAAAAGATGGGATTTTGCCGCATGATATCTGAATGAGGCTATTGTGCAAGTTTGTCTATTGGGCATCTGTCAAGTCAGACTGACTTCCATGATTGTTTCAAAATCTCTGAAAGTACATGTAACTGTAATATGTTCATGCTACATACATGTACCATCAAAATTTCAATCTCTTAATTCCTGGGAATAATATCAGGTGAAACCCACACAGGGGAGCATTGGTATGGTGAACTGTGCAAATTCATGTGGCTAGTTGAAGATAGAAATCACTACAATAATCAACAAATTCTTGGAAAATATTTGCTTTTTACACCCTAGGATGGTAAAATATCTTATTTCCATTCCATTCCTTCAGTTGGATATCAATCATCTTGGTCAAGTTTAAAATTCTTAGATTTTTTGTGGGTGTTCATTTTGTTTTTGGATCACTGCTCTTGCTTCTCTAAAAACTCCACATCAGTTATTAGGCCTATTGTTGGCAATTTCTCCTATACAGACCTACATGGGTGCAAGGTTATCTAATATAACCTTGCATTCGTGTAAGTGGGTGAAACCCACCGTTATTGATGATAGGCCTATATTCATTCTGTCATCATGCCTGGTGTCAGTGAATGTGCATTTGTACTGGTACTCTCAAGTTTTGCTCATTATGGAATACAATTTGAATCATCTACATTATGAATTAGTGCATTCAATTGGTGTGACTGGGATTGAACATTCACCTTGCAAGGCTTGCATAGGTGTATTAGGTTTAAGAAGAGGTTTGAAAAAATTGCTGGTAGCCTTGATGCAATGTTAATCATCTCTGCATATGTTTATGATTGCTTAAACTTTAGCATTTTTAACCTTTTCAGAATATATGGGCTTATTTTCATTGTACCTGCTTTTCCAATCCTGATAGATCACTGGTTTAAAGTTATCCCTGTCAGGTTTGAGTCAGAACACAACAAATTAAGCAAAGTCAACAATAAGGAAATACTGTTTATGTGTCTATTTTAATCCAATCCCATTTCTGTGGGAGTCTCATGATCCACAAATCAAAAGTGAAACAGAATATCATAATATCTTTTTGTAACATCTGACATTCTATAGAGATCCCAAAAAGAAAACAACCAAAATGAAAATACTCTTATGCCGGCAGTGGTTGAATGTTCTCAAATAGACTGAAATAATCTTATACATACAGTATCTATGCTTTCATACACTTTTAGTCGTAGGTTTCAGTTAAAACAACAAAATGACTTAATTACAAAAACCCATGTGATATAGATCAATATGCTTCATGGTAAAATTTATCAGTCTTTTGTCTCATTCAAACCATCGATAATCCTGTACAAGTTTGAAAGTGTCCGCATGAAGAATAAGCATTTAGAACTCTATCCAGGGAAGAGTTTTGAGTTCAATCTTGTCCAATTGTTATTTGTGTTGACGGTCTCAGAAGAACTGACTTGAAAATTGGGTAAAAACAAGGAACAATCTTACCCCGTGGCTGGCAACACCTGAAATGGTGTTCTAGAGTCCGTGATATCTGTCTTTTATTCCATGATCTGTGAAGATGATTACTAAGTTGACGGGGTTCTGCCACGAAGTCCAGCGGAAGATGATGAGATGGAGGCTAGGGCTACGTTTCACGAAACCGTCATAAGTCTAACTTCTTGGACATCCCATTGAAACACGTGTTGTAGAATTAACACGCATTTCAGTGGGATGTCCATGAACTTAGACTTATGACGGTTTCGTGAAACGCAGCCTAGGACTCTTGATCTCGGAGCACTGGGCCACTACTATGAGCATCGGCCACACAGTTCCACAAAGTGGTATATTTCCTGCTGTTCCACCAAGATAGCAGGAATTCAGTCACGTAGCCAAAGATGCTCCTACGCAGAAAGGGCCCACTGAAGTGGCTCCACGGTTGAGTCCCAACCCACGCAGGTAGCCAGAGATGTGATCGAGGTAAAGCTGAGACCCCATCAAAAAGGAGCTACCTGAAAATTTTAATAAACCCTCGCATGTACAAGTAACTAGTTCTCAATAATTTTCAGGTAATGAAATGCTAAAACACGAGAACAGTTCCTACAATAATCATTTGTTTTTCTTACTTTTACACATCTATAAAATTACAAATTCTAATGATGGAATTGCATGGCATTTTCAAATAATTAATGCACAGAAATAAGTCTGTTGATCAATATCACAATATTCATGCTACCTTTCCATAGTGACCATTAAAACCCTCATTTACAACATCAGTCCATTTACAATACCGGTATCAGAAAAGAAAAGTAATTTCCACTTACAAATTGACTTGTGGATTCAGGTTTGGTTCTCTAAAGGTGAATTGGCCATCTGGCTGAGCTACACAGGTAGCCAAAGCTAAGACACAGGTCTTAACTCTCCAAAGACAACTAGGCAGAGTGTCAGTGCTGGTTACACCCAAAGTCAAGCTCTGTCTCCTAAATTACACGGCTAATGCACATTCTCTTCTATTCAGAATCACTCAAGCTCTCTGACACTCACTATGAACATGACCGACAAAGAAAGTGGACAAAATAAACAACCTCTCATTCTACCCTTCACAATGGTTCTGGTAGTCAAAAGAACATCCCTTCACTGCTATTATGTTTAATCAGTAGTTCCAGGTGAATATGCATGTTACACCTGTTCCACATATTTTAGATAATAGCAGTGAAGGGATGTTCTTTTGACTACCAGAACCATTGTGAAGGTTAGAATGAGGGGTTGTTTATTTTATCCACTTTCTTTGTCCGTCATGTTCATAGTGACTTTCTAGAGAGGCTAATTTGCATAACAAATCAAAATGTAGCCCCTCACTCTGCAGGTCCTGCAATAAAAGAACAAAATACCTATCTGCTACAGAGATAAATGAGTTACTGGATTTTTGTAACAGTAAGAAAGGGGTTCTCACCTGACAATTCCATTACCTGTGGTAATCAGGTGGTCCATGTACTAAGCCTATGGGAAAGAGAGCATACAGGAGTCAATGGGTTAAGGCTATATAGTGGAACCTCGTTATAACAAACTCCTCTGGGCCAAGGAAATATTCTCTTTAAATCAAAACCTTGTTACATGTATATCAGGATTAAAAAACAATAAAAGACAAAGAAGTGGGACTGGCCCAATTGTTATAACGAGAGTTTGTTACTTGTATAACAGTGTTCTTTATAACGAGGTTCCACTGTACTCACTTATCTGCTTGGATTTATTGATCTTAATGCTAAATTAAGATAAATACAGATTATGAAGTTGTAAAAAAGGAATAAATAAAAAGAGAGAAATCACATTCTAACATTTTATTTTCACTTATAATTTATGGAGCAGTCTCTAACAGAAATTTAACAAGCAACAAAGAAATGACTGAAAATTTAAGGTGGGAATGGCTCCTGAAATGTTTTGATAAGAGCAACTAGTGTGAAAAATGAGACCTTGGGAAAAAAGTTTTGTGTTGATGCATTAAATCAACAAGCAAAAATATGGATTCCAGAAATCCCTTGAAAATGAAAATAAGTATCAATTATCTAGCCACATGTACAACTGTACATGTGGCTAGATAATTGATACTTATTTTCATTTCATGTACAACTGTACATGTAGATCCACAAATGTGGATTTAATTTTTTTTTTTGGTTGTTTTTAAAGGTAGAGGATCCATTTGCATATTTTTGGAAACCTCATGAAACTAGTTACAAGGGTCAAACAGTACATGTATACCATATTGATCATGTGTATAGTCATAGGCTTTGCAACTTTTTTGTAAGAAATGAAAAACTATCCCTATTTCCTTTGAACTGTTTAAGAAGTTTAAATTCAAATTTTGAATAGGTGAGTGCCATCTGCTCGCTGTGACATATACATGTAGAACTGGGGGGGGGGGGGTGTTTCATAAAGCCATTCTCAAAGTTACGAATGACTTTACAAACGACTTGAATATGGCAAGCCAAATGGGATTCTCAATCTTTATAGATTGCATCAACTAAATGTGAAATGTGCAGATGTAGGTTAACATCTATTATATATTTTTTGCCACACTTTAATTGAGATCATGGGAAATGCAGTCACAATTTTTTAAAACGTTAGGAAAAATTTGGGGCATCCTATTTGGCACTTCACATTCAAATCGTTTGTAAAGTCATGCATAACTTTATGAACAGCTTTATGAAACACCTCCCAGGGCAGTAATAAACGTCCACGCCGGGAAATGTGTCCGGATCAGTGTAAGTATAATACTGTGTATGCATGCACGTACGCGTACTGTGGTGTGTGCTGCGCATAATGCTGTATGTATGTTTACTGGGATATTCCCGGACATGTACATCATTGAATTGGAAAACATGTCCCTTCACAAGGCTACGCTTTGCAGCATACTGCTGCTACTAATAATTTGTATGTAGGCACGTCATTAATTCAGTTGAAATTTATTTTCCATTTTCCCCCCATTAACAAGAAGTTTACAGTTTTATTATTGTGAGGGTAGATCTTATCATCTACCTCTACAATATGACAAGCTATGAAGGTAAGTTGATTTGGGGGGGGGGGGCTGCAAAACGGATTCATTACCTTTAATGGGCTTTGTTTTTGGAGCAGTGCCAGTGCTTTAAATTAGGTTGTAGAACTTTGCTGTAGGAAGAAAAGTAGTGTTCATAGATAGGTGGTCTTTCAGATTCAACTGGAGGACTCATGAGAGGTAACAAATTAGGCAGTCTGCATGAAGACTTAATGCTATCAGCTCAGTTTAGGTTTGACATGCTCTTTTGCACTTTTCTGAAGGTTCCGTCTGACTTCCACGAGCCCTTCATCATATCTGGCTACCGCTCGTGCCGCAGCAGCATCACATCTTGCCTGGTCAGTGCCATCCAGGGTTCTAACGAGACCATCAACTTCTGGACCCACTTCCTGCCTGCCCTCTGGTTTGGCTGGGCAACTCTGCAACAGATCTCCGATGGGGCATTCATCCAGGATCCTTTCTCGTGGCCTATCATCTGCTTCCTTCTGTCTGCCTTCATGTACCTGTTTGCCAGTGCCATGGCACACTTGTTCAATTGCATCTCCTTGCCTGCCCGCTATGTCACTTTCTTTTTTGACTATGGGGCCTTAAGCATCTACAGTTTCGGAAGCAGCATAGGTATGATAAATGCAGTTTTGTTTGGGCTTTTAGTCTAAGAGCAACCAGTTTTGGAATAAATCTCATTTTTGCATGAAATATGAAACTTTTAACAGGTTGGTTGGTTGGTTGGTTTTATTTTCCGTAATATTAAAAAGACATAAAAAACAAACATATAAAACAAACAAATGATTACAAGCAATGTTGTAAATCAAAGTCCAAAATAAAACAGGGCTGGAAAGTCCAATTCAGAGGCATTATTAAAATGCCTCTGTTCTTCCTAAAGGTCAAGAAAAAAAGAAAGATAGGAGAGAACAAAACAATAAACTAAATACAATACATCACAACAGATAAGAAATCATATACATCACCCCCTCCCTAACCCAGGCTCTATAATTTATTTTCTTAATGTTACCCCACCCCTTCCCTAGCCTTTCATCACGGTGACATGCTGCTCTTTTCTTTGCTCTTAAACGCTAAACACAAGCTATATGTCTGTGATGGCGAGACTAGCCAAACAGTGTGCGGCTTGCCGCGTGCTGCCTTTACTCATTGGTCTGTGCGTTACTAGTTGTTGTTTTCTTATTATGGTCGTTGATTTTTTTCGTAGATTTTCATACGAAAATCTTATTTATAAGAGCAAAGAAAAGAGCAGCACATCGCCGTGATTAAAGGCTACCCCTTCCCTGACAATTAATTTGTTTGTAGGAGAGGTTGTTTTGCAAATATTCAGGAGTTAGATTCTGAATGATCTTGTACATCATGATATATGTGATAGAAATATCAAGATAATATTTCAACAGGTAGAAATGTCCTTGAGGTTCAGAATTATAATTGGAATAATAGAATGAAAATATTGGTTTACTGCAAGCCTGCCAATTGGAATAAAGGTCAAATTGGCTTCAAATCCTAGACAATCGCAAGACTACCATGACATCATTGCAATTCAGAATTGGGTTTTGCTTAGTCTTCTAAAAGAAGGCGTGCCATAGCCTGGAATTTTAATTTTGTTACATTTATATGACTTTTCATAATTTTGATTTTGAAGATTTAAATGTTTGAATTTTCATATCAAATGCTATGATTTAAATCTTTCCAAAAATTGGATTGCAGACAGATCATATAGTGTGTGGTAGGCTTATGGAAAATGATCATCTTATATATGCAAATCAACCTACAAATCTTTTTTTGTTGAGCCACAACCTCTTTCTCTTTGTTTGAAACATTTTTTTAAAAGTTACCTCCATAATAGAAATTACATGTAGTGTAGACACGGTAGAGCCCTACCTTTTCTACACACATTTACCAATAAGATAAAGCAGAGGAAGGATGTGGACATGTGACAGGGTCCCCCCACCCCTCACACTCTTTACTTAGCTCTCATTTTCATGGTTACCACCCTGTCAACTAATGTAACTCTTTATTTTTCCTATGTCAAGTAGATTCTGGTATCCCATCCAAAAATTGTTGTTTCCTTCGATTTAGATATATTTAGCATCATTCAATACAATAATTATCAAAGGTATGAAATACAATGTGGCTTTATTTTTCTTTTTTATTTTCTCTTCTCCTACCCCATTGTAGCCTACTACGCCTACGTCTTTCCACCAGAGCTCCTCCATACGACCCTCCACCAAGTCTTCCTTGTCATAGCAATGTTTGCAGCAATGGCCTGCATGTACCTAGCCTGCTACAGTCGCTTCTCATCCATCCACTTTGTACGTCACTCAGGGCGCCTACCAGCATATATGATTCCATATTTATGGTGCAGGTAAAGGCTTTAGTATATGTATGAAATGGATTTTTTAAAATGAATACTGTGGTGTTTAGGTGACTTGTTGAATTTAAGATTAGGGGGAAATATGCCAGGATCAAGGTTTAATATTGGGGGGGGGGGGGGTGATTTGCAATCAACTCTTGCCAAACAAGTTACAGCTTAATTTACAGTCATAGGGCTGCTATGACCAGTGAGTAATTCATTTTTTAATATATGTGGCTTCTTTGTGCCCTGAGGTCTTTAAAAGCACTCTTAAAAATTTCTTGGCAGCAGCATACATTGTGCTTTTTTTTCTTTCAGTGAAAGGCATTGGCTAACTTTGTGAGCAGCTGATTTAAAAAATTCTCAAACTAAGATGAAACATGTGTATGAAAACTTGTATTTGTACTGAAAAACCCTGAAAGCAACCATAATTTGAAATGAAAAACTGTTAGACGCATACAACGATTTTATAATTTTTAGTCTCAGAGACAGTAAATAAGAGGAGCATTTTCCACGAGTTCAGAAAATCTGTCATAGCTGCACCTCTCTCCCTGTACTATACATGATATGCATACACACATACACAGTACTGTTCAGGTGAATTCTGTGCACATGCACGCTCCTTATATTTTCTCCATTATATTTTCTTCAAACATTGGTTTACACTTTTAATATTTAAAAATACTTTCCGTCGATATTATACTTTGAAACTTTCAGACTGGTATTTTTAAACTATAACTCTTGTGTTTATTCCATTGTCAAGTAGCAAAATGGCATTTAAAAAAATTCTCACAATGTTAGCCTTTTACTTTAATAAAAATTATTTCCTTCCAGACAACTCAATCCTGTGATAGCATTTTTTTTCTTTTCAACTTTGATCAAGCTGCCTATGATAAATAAATGAAATTCTTTTGTAAGTATCTATACCAGGTGTCCCAGAAAAAGCAGAACGGCGGATTTTCAGTAGTTTACCCTCAAAAAGTATATAATCTTTTAACATCAGTGGGTAAATCATCGTCTACCGAAGGAAATGATACCAAGATCATAGAATTTGGTGAGGTAATTTTGATTCTATACCTGTTTCTTAAACTACAGTCATTTTCAAATTTTTGGCAACTGATGAGAGTAGCTTTGTGTCGGGATGGCCATTCATAATACAATATTTGAGGGAAGTCCATTGATGCATGTCAACAACAAAACGTGCCCATACACATGCCATATGAAAGGCCATTCCCGACACATTTCTGCTCTCCACTGTCGCAAGAAACGTGCGAAATTCGAAAATTACTGTACAGGCATAGAATCAAAATTACTTTACCAAATTCAATGATCTTGGTATCATTCTCTTTTGTAGAAAATGCTTGACCTATTAAGGTGAAAAGATTATCTACTTTCTGAAGATAAAAGTACTGAAAATTCAACGTTCCGCTTTTTCTGGGACACCTGGTATGATTCCCTATTTTTCCTCCTTTCTTTTGAACCCCCTCCATTCAGTTTCCCACTGATGTATCGTGTGCTCTTCTGCGACGAACCCGACTCCAACTCTGCTGCTGTGCACCTTCACGTTAGGCAATTCCTCTCCATCACGGCAACTGTTTTCTTCTACGCAAGCCGCTTCCCCGAAGTTCTTGCCCCTGGCATGTTTGATATCATTGGGCAGAGCCACCAGTTGTTTCACATAGGTGGTGCCCTCACAACCTACTGGCAATACTCTGCACTCATGCTTGACAAGGCTGGACGACGACAATTCCTTGTGGATGCTGTTGGCCTGCCTAATGTGGTGAGTACTTTCGGAGCCTTCCTGGTGGTACTAGCAGTGGACTTGCTGATCATCTGGGAGTTTTCTCGTTGGGTGTCTCAGCCCAAGTCACTGGAAATGGTAAGACAGAGGCTAGAAGAAGATGAGAAGAAGGAAAGGGGCCATGGTTGTAAGTGTGATTGACAAGGTACTTCTCAAATTTGACTCATTTTTTTTTCTTCTGAAATCTGAAATATCACTTTATGGTTTTTTTTTTTTTTCAAAATGGCTGAAATGATTAAGGCTTTTTCCTTAAGTTTTTACTCACTCAAAGAGGTACAAACCCATTTTCATGGCTTCATATGCTTTTAAAGGCTTGTTCAAATAGGAGGAGGAAGACCCCTGTGCTTTTTTGTGCCTCAGCGCACCGTAGGTGGTTGCCAGAGGCATTATGTTTTCGGGTCGTCCGTCCGTCCCGTTTTCGTTCTTGTGATAACTTGAGAACCGTTTGACGGATCAACTTCAAACTTGGCTCGTGTATGCATATGGGAGGGACAATGATCTGATTAGATTTTGGAGTCTCAAGGTGAAAGGTCAAGGTCATAGAGGTAATAATACACATAAAAATGGTTCGTTCTCGCGATAACTTAAGAACCATTTGACAGATTGGCTTCAAACTTGGCTCATCTATGCACATGGAAGGGACAATGATCTGATTAGATTTCGGGGTCACAAGGTCAAAGGTCATAGAGGTCATTATGTACATAGAAATGGTTCGTTTTCACCATAACTCAACAACCATTTGACCGATCAACCTCAAACTTAGCACATGTATGCATATGGGAGGGACAATGATCTGATTAGATTTTTGGGTCTCAAGGTCAGAGGTCAAAGGTCATAGAGGTCATTATGCACATAGAAATGGTTCGTTCTGGCGATAACTCAACGACCATTTGATGGATCAACTTCAAACTTGATTCATGTACATGTATGCATATGGGAGAGGCAATGATCTAATTAGATTTTGGGGTCTCAAGGTCAAAGGTCAAAGGTCAAAGGTCATAGAGGTCATTATGTACATAGAAATGGTCCGTTCTCGCGATTACTCAACAACCATTTGACGGAGCAGCTTCATACTTTGCACATGTATGCATATGGGAGGGACAATGATGTGATTAGATTTTTGGGTCTCACGGTTAAAGGTCAAAGGTCATAGAGGTCATTATATACATGAAAATTGCTTGTTCTTGCGATAACTTAACAACTCTGTGACGGTTCATCTCCAAACCTGGCTCATGTATGCATATGGAAGTCTCATAATTGTCTCATTAGATTTGGGGGTCACAAGGTCAAAGACGTCATTTTATACATGAAAATAAAAAAATCAACATGAATGTGCCATATATTTCCGATCTGGCAATGGCGGAGGCATAAATTTCGAGCGCGCGCGGTCGAGGATTCATCTAGTTTCTTTAGTGTTGAGGGCCCCGTTTCATAAAAAGTTGCTATGATAGCAACTCCTGCTGGAATGATAACTACCATGGCAACAGTGAGAATTTTGCTTCCTGGTTGGCTTTTATGATTAAAGTTGCCATTCCAGCAAGAGTTGCTATCATAACAACTTTTTTATGAAATGGGGCCCTGATATGGCACTGTAAAACCATGCCACTTGTGATAATGAAAGCACATTACCACGTCAACTCTCAAATAAAAGAGAGTTTTGCCAGAGAGTTTTGCAAACCCCTTACTTCGTTTTTTTGTGCTAACTTTTATGCCTCCGTCCACCTAATGTGGGTACCGGAGGCATTATTCAAGAATTTGATTGGTTCACAGCTTTTTACCGCTGGGAGGCAAAAAATATGCCTCTTCAACTTGCCTTGGCGGGGGTTACCGCAGGAGTTTGTCCCGTTTTGCAAACCCCTTACTTCGTTTTTTTGTGCTAACTTTTATGCCTCCGTCCACCTAATGTGGGTACCGGAGGCATTTTTCAAGAATTTGATTGGTTCACAGCTTTTTACCGCTGGGAGGCAAAAAATATGCCTCTT
The DNA here is from genome assembly GCA_029962745.1 of Echinometra lucunter. Lineage (NCBI taxonomy): Eukaryota > Metazoa > Echinodermata > Echinoidea > Camarodonta > Echinometridae > Echinometra > Echinometra lucunter. The sequence goes on along the minus strand of CM057153.1, from coordinate 17,513,823 downwards.
CAACTTGCCTTGGCGGGGATTACCGCAGGAGTTTGTCCCGTTTTGCAAACCCCTTACTTCGTTTTTTTGTGCTAACTTTTATGCCTCCGTCCACCTAATGTGGGTACCGGAGGCATTATTCAAGAATTTGATTGGTTCACAGCTTTTTACCGCTGGGAGGCAAAAAATATGCCTCTTCAACTTGCCTTGGCGGGGGTTACCGCAGGAGTTTGTCCCGTTATATCTGAGCAAGCCTTCACAGTGTAGGTCTATCAGTGATCAAGACACTTCTATGCATTGTAATACGAGCTGTGATTTGACATTGCAAGTGACTTTTCATGATGACTGTAAGTTTCTTAAATTTTTTTAACCATTCATTTTCAGCAGTGTTCTTTGAAAGGAGGCTAGTTTGTAGCCAGAGTTTAGAAGTGAATACGCTTTGAAATTACTATGTTCTTTTAAACCAAAAAATAATTGATTGAAATCTTTTAGAGGTCAATTTTATTTTATTCAATTGAAGAAATGCAGTGTACATGTACTGCAAAAAAGTTATCACGTAGCATGTTTGTAGCTTTGGAAATGTTTCGGAATAAAAGTGATGAACCAGGTGAACATACTAGTAATGCCTTACATGTAATAGGTAAGTTTCAGAAGCATTTCCAAGCTTATTCTGCATTCTGTGCAGGTTACCTGGGATGGTTTGAATTTGTGAAAAAGAGGTTTGCCTTTTTTGAGGTGTGTGAATATGATTTTTGCATGGGATTAGTTATGTAAGGTACTGGAACATTGTTTCTTTTAAGCAGTTACGACATACAATACAGGTATTATACGCTAAGCAAGGTTTTATTGTTTGTCTGTTAAGGGCTGTCAAAATACGCATCTGTGCTCAACTCTTTGATTTTAACATCTCCTGATCATGGATATATTTCCTGTTTCCCTGACATTTGTGATCTACCATTCAGTGTACTTGTAAATGGTACATTGTACTTTTGTCTTCCAAACTTTCTTCTCTTGCCTTGACTTTCAGAGTATATATTTTTATGACTTATTGATCATGGCTACTGATGCATTCATATGTTATGAACATGCAACTGTTCAAACTGTATGGCAGTTCTTTACCTTACAATATCTTCTTCTTCATGATGGAATAATGTTGGCTTTCATTCATGTTCATGATATTTCAAAGTTTTTCTTTCATTTGCTGCATGTACTATGCATTTGCTTTTGTTTTTGTTTTTCCTTTTGTTAATATTTAATCTCAGGTTATGTCTTTTGGGTATTATGAACTCTGCATTGCACATGTAGAATATATTGCACTGCATGAGGTTAAAAGGAATGAAATAATTTCCTCAGTAGCCTTCAAGTTTGTCAAGTTTGTATAGTACATCACTTTAGATATTAACTATTTATATTTCTAGTGTGCAGTGGCATGTCAGAGAACAAACAATTCTGTGTGTGAGTTTATGAAGCATTTTATACATGTATACTAGTAGTTTACACAGGAACCAAAAAGAAGAATTGATAAATGAATGTTTTTCTTACCGCCATTTTGCTGAATTACATGTAGCACACTATAACTACTGCTGGTAAAAAGTGAACTAGTAAACCAAGCAACCAGATACAATCTATTTATTTACCGGTACTTGAATTAAGAAGTACCACCATAAGAGTATGAAATACTAAGAATGAATTTTGCAGTTAGGTTTTACGTCAGGTTTTGGGATAGTATTAGGCCTTAGGTCAGATGAAGTGTGTGGTCCAGGTTGATGTCGGTATTGTGTTTGATAGTGGTAATTGACCACTTATGGAGCAATTACCTTCTGAGCTTGTGTTGTACAACTGTCAAGAGTCTTGTTATGCAAATCTATCTTAAGGCCTGCTTCCTTAGATTTATACAATCTGAAGAGTTCCTGTTCTTACACAGGGTAACCTGGAAAAAACCAACACCTGACATCTGCAATTATAACAAACAAAAAAAATGACACAATGTCAGGTTTTATTTTATTGGGTAGAAAATATTCTCATAGTAAAATGAGGTCAAGATCGGTTCAAGGCATTTTAATTCTACGGCTATTTTTATGAGGCAGTGTCATTTTCAAAATTTTGTGCTTTTGAAACCATAGTCATGCTCGAGGTAAGTTGTGTGTGACAGCTCTCTATGAAATTTCCATTTTATTCATGTTGTTTTCGTTTTCAAAGCAAGAGCAGGCATGCATTTGTTAACAAAGCTGACTGTATGTAACCATATGCTGCACTTCTTTGCTGCTTCAAGCATGGCAACGGTTGCAAATTTTGAAAATGACATTGCCCCACAGTGATAGATGTAGAATCAAAATGCCTTACCCCGGGCCTTACCCTATGATCTTGGAAGCACTTTACTCTGGAAAAAAAAAATTCTACCTAGTAAAATTAGGATATTATGTCAGCAAAATATAATGTATTGGCAGATCTCAGTTCTGTCATTCTTTTTGGGCCACCCTGTATATTTTCTCACCTTATGAAATCTTTTGACTTTTGAGGCTCCAAATGAACGTTATTGACATACATGTACCGGTATTCATACATGTAAATGTGATGGAGTCTGGGCATTGAATATGATGGAATCAAAAGTGTTTGCAATTTTTATGATTAATTGTAATTGAAAATATTGTGTTGTAGCCCAGGCCCTCTCCCTGAAATCTTTGCTGATACTTTGCCCCTACATTATCCCCTATCCCCCCCCCCCAAAAAAAAATAAAAATAAAAAGAGAATCTTTCAGGCACCTGAGGGATTGACACTTCAACTCATATAAGATTGATGAACTACTCTCTATTTAATATCTCAACATCTTACTGAAGTGAATTTGTATACGCAATGAAGAACAACTTGACTGCCAGAGTATGACGTCTACTTGTTGACTGAAAAGATTTCAGGAAATATGTGTTTTTGTATACTGATATTTTCATAATGCTGTATATAAGTGAGCTTCATCACTAATGGAGCAATGAACGTGAAATTGTTTAGGATTATGTGTGGGTGTATGGTGTAAGCAACTTGTTTTCATGTTACTGAAGTATTCATTTGCTCCTTCATTTGCAATTTGATAATGTTTATTCAACCAATTATTCTACAACCTGTCTTGATGAAATATATGGTGGAAGAATACAGAAAAGTATGCATATTTTTTCTTCAGTCATAAAGGTGATATAATTTGTTTTAGTATGTTTGTTAATATGCTAATGCTCAAAGCACAAGAAATATGCTGATATTACTTGCAAGAGCAGAGAAAATTTTGACCAATTTTTCATAGAAGAGGTTTAGTGTAGATGTGTGCTTACTTCAAGTGGCTGTATTTTGTTTTGACATATGCAATGTAACAAGGAGCAAGAATTTGATTTCTTACTCATTCAGAGGCTGAGTGTAGATATCCAGCTATGCTGTGTTTTATACTTTTTTTTTTTTTTTTTTTTTTTTTTTTTGGGGGGGGGGGGGGGGGGGTAAATGTTTAAAGGAGAAAATACTGTAGTACTGTACTGTCATGAAGAGTATACGTATTAACTTATATGATACTACTGCCTTCCTTATGCCTTAAGATATTGCCCCCCCCCCAAAAAAAAAGGATTATGGTGTAGTTTGTAGATACATTTTTAGGAGCAACTTAAATTGAAATAATTTTCACATAGGCCTATCATGGAAAATAATTTCAAACAGCACATGTTTATTTCCTTCATTCTTCCCCTCTATACAATTCTTGAAAATGATGTTAGCACACTATACCTGTATTATTTATAAATATTATACAACATTTAGTGTGGCAATTCTTCTCAAATTAATTTTTGATGTGATGATATGTTATCTCGAACGTGATATGCGATGGGATTAGTGCCAGCTGGTATGTGGTGTCTGTAATGTTATCGATAAAATGAGTGTACCAACTAGTTGCAGTCATGTTTATTTTAGCAAAGAACAGCTGAAAACTGGCAGTAAGAATTGCAATACGTAATGTGCTTTAATTAAACTCTGATGGCATTAATCATCATCTTCTTTAGTGAATACTATTTTGTACCCAGGGGAAGGATGAAAACTGAGACAATTAAAGTCATATACTGCATGTCTAGATGTTAGGCCTCTGATTGGTCAAATCTACAGGCCTGAAATTCACTACTGACTGCCAGGTTCTCCTTGCGCATAAAAAGCAGAGTTAAGCAACAGATGCATATGATGTTAACAGTGGATATGCACAGTTAAACACACACACGCTACTCTTAAATTGGTGTCCATTCAAATGAATACATTTCCACAAGCATATTTTCTCACAATATTCACTTTGGGGGAACCACACTCAGGTTGCTGTTTATAAAACACATAATGACTGCTTATTTTGGGGGTCACGGTTAAAACTATAGCTCCTCGGTGATCTCAAGACTTTATTATGCCCCTAGACTTTGTCTCAGGGCACAGCACAGTTTCGAGATCAGCTGGGTCTATAGCTTCATGTTCAACCATGTCCATCAAAGCTGACAATATTTGTATAATATGGCATTAAAATGAACCTTTGGAAATTTCAAAGCTTTGTAATGATACTATTGGAGATGTGTAAGAAGTTATCATGTTTAATTTTTTGGATTATATATTTTTTTTTATATCTTCTTGAAAAATTGAAAGATAATCCATTTGATACTCAAATTTATTGAATTGTGAATTCATAAAATTTGATATTTTTATATGCATAGTGAAGAAGATATATATATTTTCATAAAGAATCCCACTTGGCATGTTATTCAAACAATGAATTCAATAAATATGGATATTATTATGCATAGTGAGTAAGATATGCGTGTATTTGTAAATAACTACATACTTCAAGCTCTTGAAATGTGCATGTATAACCTGTATATTAATCATTTTTAACAGGGTATGTACTTTTTACTCTAGGCTAGTGCATTTTTATTTAATATGAATTTACACTAAAATGATAGTGTGAATGTTGACAATATTGTGATGATTATGTCATTTGGACACAAAATATATTTTGGAACATTATGGTTATGATGATATGGACATCTAAAAAGAATATAAAAAGACAAAGGTAGCAGACTTTAGGTGTTATTTATTTATAATGTGCTCTTGATTTGTTTTTGGTCCAACTGCATGTGCAGCTCACAGAAAGGTCAGCTGGAAGGGTGATTCTTATAATTTATTTTTCAGTGTCGTTTTATATTCTTACTACATTGTGCTTTCAATATTCTAGCCTTCTCACTTACATTATGTCAGCTACAAAACTATTCTTTTGAAATATTTATATATTTTTTTAAGTATTTTGTTCAAGTTTTTTTTAATAGTTATTTATTCTCAATACATGATATCTCTTTGAAGCAATTAAGTTGTATGATGTAATTAACTTGCATGAGCATGTTAATTATTACATAATACACATCCTGCATGTGCATGTTCATTCTTTGTAGTGTTATGAGTGCCTTCTTTGCTTTCATTCGTTAAAATATTATGCAATAAGGATGACATTAAGGACAGATGAAGTCAGTCAATGAAATTACACCATTTTGTACAATGGTACCACTTTTTCGTGTTATTTATTATGAATGATTTATTCAGAAGTAACTTGAAACTTCTGAATAAATTATGTGCTGCATTGAGTAACCTGCTACTCACGGAGTCTCTTATGCTAGTCTTTGATGTGATTTCGATATATTTTTTGATACACTGACAAATGGCTGTGACAGATGGCTTTGATAAACATATTTGAAATATATATTTTAATGAAACAGTTAAAAAAAATTCAGTAGCAAGTCTATTTTAAAGGAAATTTTACATTAGTGGGTTAAAATGGAAATGAATACTCTATACAATGTAAAGAGAACGTGTTGGGGTTCTTGGAGAAAAATAATGTGCCTTTTGTTCTTGATGTTACCTTAATTCACTAGAATTTCTTACATTGTTCTCTCTTTAGAGTCCTACCAGTGGAGTTAAGTTACAAGATTGTGTTAGTTAAGCATAAGGCATATTGAAACATTAATTTCTGTATCTTTACTTTTATAAGTGTGACTTGTATAATAATAATACATGTGGTGAAAAATTGGTGATGCAGAAACGAATTCAGCTGTCTTTTCATTCTTGTTGTTGTGTGTATCACTACGTCAAGATTTGAACCCAGGACGTAGAACAGAGATTAAGAAACAAAACAAAAAAACAAAACAAAACAAAACGAAAAACCCAACCAACATAACCAGAAAGACCTACCCGCTTAGAGAAAGGAGTTATAATAACAGAGAATGAGAGGGAATAATAGAGAAAGAGAGGGGGAGAGAGAGAGAGAGAGAGAGAGAGAAGGGGGGGGGGGGGGAGGGGGGGAAGGGGAGGAAGATGAAGGAGGGATGATCCAAAGGTATACAAAAGGAAACTGCAAGACAGAATGAGAGTCAGAGAGGATGAAAAAGAGGAAGAAAGGATGGAGAGGAGGGAAAGAAGATGGACACATGAGAAAAAAAGAAAGAAAAGCAGAGAGGGTGAGCGAAAGGGAGTGAGGGAGAGCGGGGGGGGGGGGTAAGAGGTGGGTGGTTAAATGGCAGAAATAAGACTTGAAAAGTAAAGGGAAGTGATTTTGTGGTTTGAAACAGTCAGATGATTAGAACAAAGTGAAACTTTGATAGAGTAATCATCAAGTCCTAAGGAATTCAAGTCTAGGAGAAGGGTCAAAAAGTGGGTTTTTTGTGGGTTTTTTGTGTGTGTTTTTTTTTTCATCTTCGAGGATGATGTGTGACATAAATCAGCGAAGGAGGTGCCCCATTTCTGTCACCTACAATTTGGATTTAAACTAAAATTCAATAATCATGAACTATTGTCTGTACCGGTGCCGGTGCTCTGGATATCATTCCATATCTTGGTTCTTCATCATCATCATCCAGCTGGTGCTATATTATCAAGATCTCTTTCAAGATTAGTCTCATACAGGTGGCGCCCAAGTTCAAAGTTCTACTTGCATCAGCCGCTTTGTTGACGAATGATACCCTTAGATGTTCGTACTCTGCAGTAAACATATCTTCAGAGCATTCTTGAAGACATTCACGTACTTTCAAACTGGTGAAGAATTCTCTCTTTTGGTACCACAATAGAGGTAAATATACCGAATTTATCTGATATGTTTGAAATGAAAAGAATCTCGCAGTAATCATTCAAAAGCAGTAAGCAGTACGTCATTCATAATTACACGCATGATGACTGAAATGTGATGTTTTTTTTCTGCCTTCCAGATTTGTTCTGGTAGGCCCGTCAGACCATACATTTTTAAACGACAGTTATTCATATTTTTTTAAAATTCAGCTGGGATAATCACAAAAATGCAACACCCTACCAACCATTTGTAAGAGAAATCAGTTATGATCTGGATCTGGATCCAGTCTCTTCTGACACAGCATGGACAGCAATATTCCGTCTCTCTCTCTCTCTCTCTCTCTCTCTCTCTCTCTCTCTCTCTCTCTCTCTATCTCTCACTCTGTCACTCACTTATTAATTTTCTTGGCGTGGCTATAGGCATGCATGGGCCTCGTCAGATATTTTCTTTGTGGAATACAACGAATCGAAACTGTGACACGACTACTGAAGACTAATGGTTGTTACAAGAAGAAGAAAATTCATTTAAAAATTAAGCTTTTGAATTTTCATACCGACTTATCAATGTCTCCAGTTTGTATTATCTCCACCTCACAGATACCACAGTCAAAGCAAGCGATGGACGGCAACAAGAAGGAAAAATTGAAGGATGACCCTCCACCGCCACCGGATGTCGAATGGACAGAGATGACCAGAGCCATTGCTCAGGTCATCCTGGCAAACCTGATGATAGTCGGTGGTGCAGGATCCATCAGTTACTATTGCTACCTGGGCTATGTGTCCACGGGGGTCTGGGTTGGCGCCACGGTGAGTTTTGATTTAATTTCCTATCATGGTTGCATGATGTTTGTGTTTTGTTGCTGATGGAGGTGTTGCGGTGGTTGTTTTTTGTACAGGTATGTTGATAACAGACCTGTTTACTACTGTTATTCAAATTTATGCACGTTTCTCTTCCTTTGGTTACCAGCTATGTTGCTATGTCGGGCAAGTCTCTTGCAAGTAAGCACAATATTAGTAAACAGGTCTATTAATACACATTTTGGACAAGTTTACAATTTATACATTGGCATTGCAGGTTGTCTTCCTCTTTGTTGATTTATAATGCCATCACCACTCTCCTTACCATCTTCATCATCATCATCATCGATCATGACCATGACCATCATCATCATCATCATCACATTCATACTGTCATCAAACCACAAACAACGTCATCGTATCATAATAATCATCATAATCATCATATAACACCAACAGTGCCATTACAAATACCACCACCACCACCATGCACTACCATCACCACCACGGTCACCATGATCATCATCATGGCATCATCATCATTATCATGGCATCATCACTGACATTATCATCATCATCACCATCACCACCACATCCATCATCATCATCATCATCATCATCATCATCATCATCATCATTTTTGAAGAAAAAAAAAAGGGAATAACAACCACTGTTTAATACAACCCTTTTCTCTCTCTATCTCTCTCTCTCTTTTAGGTGCTAGCTACTGGCGTCATTGGTGTTATTGAGGCAGCGAGAACATCGTATGGCCTGGTATGTAAAATAGAATTTTCATTTCTTTCATTTTTATTGTCTTTTTAAAGGAAAAAACAACGTTCTAAATGGAAAGTGACACAGCTATCGAAGCTAAAGATCAATCATTTTGTTTCATCTAAACATCGAGAAGAAGCTAGTATCCTAGACTGTAAGGACCCCACTTTCCAAATAATGCAAAGCAGAACAAAAATCATTTCAATTTGACTTTCGAGCAATCAGAAGTTTACCCCTATTTTCTACTTTTGCTATTGTTAGTGGCGTTAGATTCCAACTTTTCTTTTGCATCATTTTTGTCAATGCCCAATTTTCGCTTGTACTAAAAACATGAACGAGAAGAAAAGAACAAAAACAAAACAACGGTCAAAAAAGCAAACAGTAAATGATAAAGCTGGTATTCTTCAATTCCTGGATAAATTAAACTTATGTATTAACTTGTCCCTTTCTTGTACGAATTTTTTTATCAAATCTATATTGTTTTGCACTTCAGAATTACATTTTTCATTAAAAAATGATTTATCTATTCGTAGTACTTTAGTCTGATGTATGTGTACTTAATAAGCCCAATGTATGTAGACATGTATTTTGGAATCGAACTCTAAATACTTGAAGATATCATTCTATCCCGCATTCTATGATGTGACTGATGTCTGATTCCAGCTCTAGTAGCGGTTTTCAACTTGTCAAGTCAACTTGATATCCATAATTATGTCGCCATGTAAAGGTGTAAAGCTATTCAACCGTCGACTTCCCAAAATGTATGTCATCATGACGAGGTTGAACTTTTCTTGTTCAACTTGGCAGAATAATTTATGTCACCAGGGGCGGCGCTACGGGGGGGGGGGGGGGGGCAGGGAGAGACCGCCCCCTATGATTTGTCAAATGATCAAAAAAGAAAAAAAAACAAGAGAAGAAAAAGAAGAAAAAGGGGAGAAGAAAGAAGGGCATGGGAAAAGCAAAGACTGGGTCATGCAACTAGAATACCCCTAATATTTACATTTAAAACGTAAATAAAGTCACCTCTGTGTCATCTGCCCCCTCCCCCATTAAAATACCCTGGCGCCGCCCCTGTATGTCGCCATGATGACATGTACCTTTGGGGAGGTTGTATTGGCAAGATAATTTACGTTATCTTGAAATTTTTGTGAAGTCAACTTGACAAGATAGTTCATTTCGCTATGTTGACTTATAAAAGTTGATAAGTCGACATGGTAAGGATATTAAATTAACTTGACAAGATGAAATATCTCGTCCTGTTGTCAAGTAGAATGGCACTTAATAAACGCTTCCGTATGGGACAAACTATCGGGACTTGATGATACGCAGTATAGTGCTTACTGTAATTGTTCTTTCCATGATAGCGGTATACCTACGTGATCATGCTGATAACTTCCATGGTTCTCTCCCTGGTCTTGTTCGGCATCGAGGTCGCAGGATATGTATTCGATAGCCGGGATTGTGACAAACCATTCCGCAACATCACGACAACACCATTCTCACCGACGTCCTCATCGCTGCAACAACACTCTACGCAAAACCACACGACCCCAGTATACTGCAGGGTAAATAAGGAAATTACAAAATGTTGTATTCACATTTGGTTTTTTTTTCTATGATAGCGGTATACCTACGTGATCATGTTGATAACTTCCGTGGTACTTTCCCTGGTCTTGTTTGGCATAGAAGTGGCAGGTTATGTGTTCGATAGCCGGGATTGTGACAAACCATTCCGCAACTTGACCACAACAGTACCCCCATTAACGTCCCCATCGCCGCAACAATACTCTACGCCAAGTCATGCAGTGCCAACCTACTGCAGAGTAAATATAATTTCGTGATCAGTAGTAGCTGCGTCGCCGTCGTTATCGCCATCATTATCTACTTCGTCATCATCATCATCCTCACATTAACGTCAGCAGTATCATCATCATCATCATCATCATCATTATCTCGATTATCATTAATATTCGTCAAGGAGGGGGAGGAGAAGGGGATGGCGGCATGCAGAATAGGTGGGGGAGGGCTAGTATAGGAGAAGGAGGGGGAAGAGAAGCAGGAGAAGAAGAAGAAGAGGAAGTAGCAGCGGAAGAAGAAAGAGAAGAAGAAGAAGAAGAAATGATATTGGTGGTGGTGGTGGTGGTAGTAGTAGTAGTGGTAGTGGTAGTGGTAGTAGTAGTGGTAGAAGTAGTAGTAGTAGTAGTAGTAGTAGTAGTA
>CM057153.1:17477435-17502450 GCA_029962745.1 Echinometra lucunter | reverse complement strand
ATTCCATAAGGCAGTTCATAATCTCCCAATTATAAATTGAAATTTGAAAAGAAAATTTTAAGAAATAGCGTGGAATAGGCCTAACTCGGAGATGCGCGATGGCCCAGGGGTTTAGTGAAGTAAGTGGTCTCAAAGCTGGGAGTACCCGGGTTTCCAGGAGAGGACTTCAAGTCTTAGGCCCCCTAGTTGCTTACTGATAAGCATGTAAGCCCTGTAGCAAGGTAAGATTAGCAACCAACCAATTTTAAAAGCGAAGCGATCCCAAATACGACTCCCAAATCTAGTGGATTTCCACTCATGAATGTATAATAAGAGAATATCGGGCGGGGCGGCGGGGGAGGGGGAGAAATACATGATTGTATAATAACAGAAAAATGAAATTTAGTTCGGACAGGTCGTAGTATACATCTCAAAACAATGATCACCTTTGTCCAAAATGGAACTCATTTACAATTGATGAAAGATACATGATGAGATCACTTTCTTTGAGCATGTTGAGTGACTCAAGTGCCCGAACATTTTGCCACAGAATTCGTAAGAAAAAAAAAAGTTTTATGTGAATCTGTACGTATAATCAACGCTTTGAGATTCTGTAGAAATGCATTGATGAGGTGTCGTAAACGTTCTGTTTTTTTCTCAATCTTCTCTTTCCCCTTTGTTCATTTAAATGATTGCTTTGCAAATCCGGGTGGGGCGGGGTAGTAAATAGGAATATCAAAATGGCAATGGATCATTATGGTAACAACTTAAAGGAGAATGCAACCCAGACATTTGTACACAGAATTTCACATTTTCTTCGTTTTCAAGAGAAATAGAAATTTGTTTGATTTTTCGTTTGCGTATGACATGGCTACATCAATTCTGCAAGCATTTTTGGAAGAATTATGTTTGATTCCTGACTTGGAATTTCATATAAATCAATTTTTTTGAAAATTTATGCACAAAATGAATGGAGAGTTGTCCACGATGACATCACAGAAGCTGGCAAAGTTGCCAACTCAAGGATCCCACTAATACGGATTTACTGAAACTTAAAAATTCATAACTCTTGAACAGATTGTCTGATTTTGCTCAAATTTTCACTGTTTACTCTTCTTGGTCATCTCCATTCACTAAGAGCACACTGATGCCTGGGTTGCATTTTCCTTTAACCATGTTAAAAGAAAATGTCCGATGATTAAACTGTCCAGAAAATCCTTTGTCGTGAAGTATAAATGTTTGCAAAGTTCTTATGTCTAGCTTGTCTGCTTTTAAAGTGTATGAGTATTATGCACAATTAATGTCATGTAAGAGCAGAAATGTTTATGGCTGTGTGGGAGGGGGTGAGAGAGAGAAAGAGAGGGAGAGAGAGAGAGAGAGAGAGAGAGAGAGAGGGGGGGGGGGAGGGCGTGAGAGAGAGGGAGAGAAGAATTAGCGCGAGAGAGTCTCATTTTCAAATGATAGAAGTTTATCATAGCATAATTCACAAAACCAAGCTGCTGGACACATTTAGGTCATATGACAACCAATTCGAATCATTTTTTTTTTCAGAAAAAAGTGCATTTACACTGGTTTGTTAACAAATATAATCTGAAAGAATCACATCATTTCAATTAAAATTAAATATCTTGCAACACTCACGAAGGGAATTAAGAATTCTGATGAGAACGTCTCTTTTTCCAACCTCTAGTTCTGGAAAGAACATTAGCATAACGTAATTTCGCACATGAAAGATGAGCTTCATACGACACTTTTTGATATGCTTGCATAATGAAATCTTTTTCCAACCTCAAATTCTGGAAAGAACATTAGCATAAGGTAATTTCGCACATGAAAGATGAGCTTTTTGATATGCTTACATCATGAAATCGGTATATACATATTTCAGTTTAAATTTTGAATTATTGTCAAGACACCAGCTCAATTCTCACGATTCGAATTGATATAATAGTCCATTTTAGATTATATAGTTCCCACATAAACATATCTACATAAATTTCACTTGCCACTAATGTAATAATATATACTGCGCCATTCTTTATCACAGGCATTAAGAAAACAAACTTTTTTCTACTTATTTATTCTACTTTATCTTTATTTTCTATTTTCACCTAATTTATCCAAAACAAACACGAAAATCATTCATTTGATTTTCAGTCACATCTTTGCCTCAACTTCATCTGCATAGCGCATACCTTGGATACCTAGACCTCGTTTACACCGGGCAATTGGCCGCGGCCCAAGCTCAGTGTAAACGACGTCTTATTTCGCTTTTAAAAGGAAAATAATGAGGCAAGGTAGGATGCAAAATAAGCAAACATAAATAGATTGATGGCAAACTAACAGTGGAATTACATTCATGAAAATAAACGATAAAGGCAATTTCATCTGAATCTCTCTTTCTTGTCTTCCCCTCTCTCTCCCTCCCATTCTCCGTCGATATTAAAATGTTTATATTTATTTAACTTAGTTTGAAGACCATAAAAAGAGACATAATAATTTGTTACCCATAACTTGTGCATCCAACACAATGACAATGAAAAGTGACACAATATTATAGACAACAACAAATGACGATTACTCAAATAATTTAGAAAGGGAGATGAAATGTACAGCTCTTCAAGATATTTTGTAATTGAACTATAAGGCATGATTCATTTCGTAGAAAGATAAAACTACAGTAATAATGCTGTGACAAATGAGAGTTAGAGCTAACTTTGAAATATTTCAGTAAGATAACTATTTCATTTTACAAAGGTGTTATAAGGAAGGAAACTTGAAGTTCAATATGTATGAAAATAAAAACAAAAACAAGCAAATAGAAAAACGAACGGAAAAACCAAAAAAAATTTTAACGACACCATAAGTACTGACCAAAATATGGCTGCTTAGATAATGATATTTGGCTGTATAGCGTGCACGACCCGTGTTTAACTACACACAGCATCAAAGAGAAGTGTTCCCTATTTATAACGTGATATAATTTTTTGAGTAACACATATTCATTTGCAGTATACCTTTTGTTGTTAAAGCACAGTTGTGCGAGGAGTAGAATTATTAAAATTTTAGTCAGACCGGGCATGTTGGCTCAATTGATAGAGCGTTCGCCTCATGAAAGGGAGGTCGCGGGTTCGATCCCCGGCCGAGTCGAGTCATACCAAAGACTTAAAAAATGGGACCTTCTGCTTTCTAGCCAGGTGCTCGGCATATAAGAATGGAGAAGGGTAATAGTGACATATTGGATAGTTATGCAGGGCCCGCTGGGAGAGCAGGTGAAAAATTGAAGTGGCTACCCTGGGTAAATTAGACGTTATTATGGTATCATTATTATTATTTTCCAAAGAAAGACTGAAGCGTGAAATAAGTGCAGAAGAGCTTATTGTTTTATCAAACATGAAACCTGACTGTAATTTCTGTAGGCTCACAGTTAACTACGATATATTCGTAAAAATAACGGAATCTGATTATTGCAAAATGAACATACTACCTAATTGTTAATCTCCCTTGTTAGATATAGTTGACTCTTCTGGTATATGTTTAATCTTTGCAAGTTGTCCATGTCTACAAAGCCAAAATGCAAGCCCCGCTATAAGAAAACCATGTAAACATACATTGGCCAGCAACACCCCAAACGTCCCAGCAAATGTCGGAGTTCCCCGCAGAGTTAAAAGCTCGTCTCGCCTGTCGTGTATCTCGGCGGAGATGGCGTGGTATTGGTAATAGGTAGAGCCAACGGTACAGAGGTGGAAGAGCTGGTGGCTCTGAGCAATGAAGTCAAAACTACCGGGAGAAAGGGCTTCAGGGAGATGCGACGCATACGAGAGGCCTGCCAAAAAAGCCATGATACCCTGGCCGATGTGATACACATCCGCTGTCGACGATGGCGACAACGACGATCCGAACAAAGCTCGGTAGAAAAGGGGAAGACTGCATTGAGATAAACAATACCAGGATGATGTTTCAGCAAGAAATCACATCATGGCGGTGACAACTAATGGAAGGGATTAAGGTTAAGGAGTGTTTCATCTGTGATACTACCAAGGAGCTTCAAGAGCTGCATGAAGTCCCAACTGGCAACGAATTAATTCAAGCAGCTGCGCATGCCCCTTTCTAAGGTTGCACAAAAGTATATACAGGTGCCCTGTTGCCTTTGGTGTCCGATGGTGGATGCCGCCAACTTCATAAGAAAACCGAGTAGTAATTTTAGTCGCAAATGAAATATCGGGAATATTTTACTTTCTGTTTGAATAAACAAAGTGAAAATTATGCACATGATAAAATATGATTCCAAAAGCCTTACTGCGTTCAGAAATTCGGCTATGTTGTATGATAGCAGCAAGTTGAAGTTGTGAAAAAAAAAATAGATTTGAAAATCCTAAAATCCGCATTTGACACTCTTCCCATTACTTCCGAAAAACGAAAAAGAGAAGATGCAATAGTGATTAAGTATAGTTATCAGATTAATGGGAAGGCACGGGCAGTCGAGTAATTTGATTGATATTCAAGGAAATTTTGTACCATTTCTTTCTGCTTGCCTCCTTACAAAATCATATTTATATTTCCCTTTGAAAATGGCCCGTAAGTTTGCGGCCAGGCAGGAATCTTTTTTCTACGTATCTGCAAGGAAGGTAGATAACTCATGCCTGACATATTTTTTCGAACATGGTGATCAAAAGGAATGAGTTAGATATGACTCCTGTTCTTGAAGCTTCTTGATACTACGTGCAGCCACACCAACCACATCGACCAAAGACCGACGAGAAACTGCCAAAAAATTAACATTGCACCACATGGAAAAGAATCGGTTTGTTCTAATCCTTATCATATAAATTACCCGCGTAATTAACTGGAAAAAAAATACCACAGTCCGCCATTACGTCATGTACGTGCTATTATTCGAATGAAGTCGGAACGTTTAGATCGCAAACTTTTATCTAATATGTTAAATTCCACTTATGGCGTGGTGGCAGCGGTGGGATCTAGATAGATTTATTCATCTTTATTAATATAAACTATTTCTAAAATCACAAAAAAGACTACGAGAACTTACCAGCCCCAGAAGTAATATAATGGAAAGGTCACTTTTCTGCCATGAATCCTGATCAGGGGATGTTTGGAGTATCTAGTTCCGCACGAGGTCGCGGAGAAGAGTACAGAAAGAAGAAATACCATCGGAAGGTATATGCGATGTAAGACCGTGTTAATGGCAGGGCGCGGAAACACGTACTCGTTGTATGCTAATAAAAAAGAGGTTGAATCTAACGAAGTAAATAATTTTATAACAAAATCATAAAAACTAGTCTTATACAAGTACGTGATAGGTTAGCGATTTAAAATGATTAAACTGAAAACAATTAACTGTTTGCTGGAAACTGTTGTAAAGTTGCCTATTTTAGGAAAGGCATGAAGCATCAAAAATTTTGTACTGTATACAAGGCATATTAATGTTTCTAAGTACAGCCGGCGAACTACTGGGAAAAATGATTCTTTTCGCAGTGTGAATTACTGGTCACTTTTGGTTTCTTTCAAACCGACTGAACCTCGCTAAGGCTCATTTAGAACATGTACGATGAAAATGATTGAAGGTAAGAGAAAAGTTGTGCCACATAAGATCATGGCTCCTCTTATACATTGTTTTTGGTAGTAAATTCGCAACACCGCACTGTGCGTTTGAAATTTCGCCCTTTCACAGAATAATGGATAAAACGATGAATTTTTACCAAAAGTCACTGACATAATTATGACTCCGCCCTCGTCCCCCTCTGCATTGATGATGCTTACCTACACATAGCCCCATGATATAGATACTGACGGTGGAGTAGTCGATGAAGTAGCAGACATAATGGACCACATCGGAATAGCATTCGAACATGTGCGCTATGGAACTCCCCAGCATGTAGCAGCAGCTCGCAAGAGCAAAGACCAGGAACGGCCAGTTGAACGGGTCCGATCTGAAAGAGGGGTCCAGGATGTGCTGGGTGGTTACGGAGCCCAGGACCAGGAATGGTGCAAAGTGGGTCCAGAAGTTGAAGGTTTCATTGGTTTTCTGGAAGGCAGTGAGTAGGCACGTGCTCAAGCTGTAGCGACCGGATCGGTAACCGGCAAGGATGAAAGGCTCACGGTAGGCCAGTGGAACCTGTAGAAAGATTACAAGGCAAGTTACTAAACAAGTTAAGTTGAGGGGGGGGGGGGGGGGGTGCATGTCGACTTCTTTAGCACCCCAATTACCAGAATCATTGAACTGTCTCCAATATTGTTTCATAACGCAATTGTTATCGCAACTTCAAATTGAAGGGTAAGATTGTCGGAAAGTGAAATGTTGGCAATGATCATGATGATGATGATGATCGGAGGAAAAAGTCTTGCTAGACTTAAATCGGGTTTGCCCATTTCTTATGAGGCAAAGTGACTTTAACATAGGCCATATACTTTATAAGTTTGGTCAAATTTAAGGCTGAAATTTAGCAAAAGTAATCCATCTCTGAATAGGAAGATGTTTCGTTAAAATTTGGCAGGGCGAACATGGCTGGAGACGATGTTGATTTCTCAATTCTTCTGAATCTGAATGGGGTATCACAGCTGCTTTTAATTTATCATTTAAAAGAGCATGTACTAGAATTAATCTATTATAGTGAAACTTATGAAATTAAAAAGTTAAACACAAATTTGTTACATTGCTCTAGACGTCATGCGCATACGTTGCGTTTGGACATTCAGGAAAACTGCGAATTGTGACGCACAATAAAAAAAAAAAAATGTACTGTTGCGCACGCACTGTTGCTCGTGGTTACAAAATTTACCTTTTCATTGTCTATTCCTATTCAAATTTCTCACTGATAAATACCTGCACAGGTAGCTGTAGTTCAGCTGCAGTTTTGCTAAATTTCTACAGAGAATACTCACATTTATTCGAATCATCATGAGTGATGAACGTAAGTTATGTTGCTTTAATAATAAAAAAGAAATCTCCTTTGACAAATTCAGTATAGGCTGAATAGCATGAACATTTAAAAAGATATTAAAGGTGAGGTACTTTACTATCTTTTTAATTACATTCATTAATATGAATGCTGTTTCCAGCTAAACTCCGCATGTATAATGATGATGACGGCGATGATGATGATGGCAATGACGATAATGATGGTAATGAAAATAATAAATGAAAATAACGATAGTAATAATGATATTATTATAAATCAGATAATGATAATAATGACAATAATAATAATAACAAAATAATAATGATGATGATGATGATACTACTACTATTACTACTACTGCTACTACTATTACTACTACTACTTCTACTACTAATGATAATAATGATAATGATAATAATAATAATAATAGTAATGATAATGATACCTAGTATGTTTTTTATTAAACTTTATGACAATGTGACTGACGATATGCATTTCGGAAAATGTTTTATCCATATCGCTCACTCGGACCAGATGATGGTGGTGGAGACAGAGGAGACTGTCCTGCAGGGGTTGCAGCAGAAGGAGGATGAGGGAGACGTCCTACAGGATGCCGAGGAGGAAAAGCAGGTGGTGGTGCTGGTAGAAGAGGTGGAGGAAGCGTAGGAGGCGGAAGAAGGAGTAGAGGAGGAGGAGGAGGAGGAGGATGACGAGGGGGAAGCCTCCGAGGAGAAAGAGGACGAAGTGGTAATATAGAGCTATCATGGGAGGGAAAAGAGGAAGAGGAGCACAACTTCCTTGAAGTAGAGGAAGGGAAGAATGAAGAGTTTATGGCTCTAGAGGAAGAGAAGGATAAAGGGATGATGGTGGCGGAGGACGAGGAGGAGGAGGACGAGGAGGAGGAGGAGGAGGAGGAAGAAAAATAAGTAGTGTGACCCTGGCATGCCTGGGGCACACACAGAAGTGACGACGTCGAGAAGAACGACAAGGTAGCATTTGTGGTGGAAGAAGGGGTGGAGAACGTCCAGGAGGTAGAAGATAAGAAGGAAAAGAGGGCAAAAGTACAGGTGGGAGAACAACTGGAGCAGAGAATTAGGAAGGTGGAGAAGGAGGAGGAAAATGGGAAGGAAGTGATGGCCATGCAGTAAAAGAAGGAGAAAATCATGCAGGAGGAAAGTTTACTGGAAAAAGAGGGAGTAATTCTGAAGAATGCAGAGGAGGTGGAAAACGAAGAGGTCGTAGAAGGGGAGGAGCGAGAGCAGGAGGAGGAGAAGCAACCGAAGGAGTACTAGGAGAAGGAGGAGGAGGAGGAGAAGGAGGAGGAGAAGGTCTCAGAAGGAGGAAAGAAAGGACTGAAGTGGTGGGAAAAAATGTCGTGTTGCTTTAAGGGGGATCACACCCTTAATTCCTAAAGATACCGGCACTGTGTCTTGGGTCTTGGGGCGGGGGTTAAACCTTTGGACCAAAAATGGGGACGACAACAGTAGTTCATCTATCATGCCTATAGATAGTTGGTGCATATCATGAACTGAGCAGAATTATTATGGGATTGGGGCACAAACATTAAACAACGGTAAAACTATATATTACATGTATTTTCATTACATATTCCATCGTGCAAAATAAATCTAGATACCACAATGGCTTGATACAACTCGTATTATTTTGTAATCACGCATTAAACAAGTCACTATATTCTTCCCATAATGATACAGTGTTATAGTCTCATTATTTGGTGCTTTTTCTTGTCAGATGGTGTCATCGGTCATATGAACTTTTTGCTGTCATACATAGTGGCAATCAAGTTCTCCCTTCCCCCCCCCCCCCAGTTTTTGTTGCACAATTTTTTGGTCAATCTGCATGTATATGGATAATCAAAAGCTTTTTATTTACAAATAATTCGGTTTTGTCATGATATTCTACTAATTTTGTCAAAATGAGGGAAAATGACAAGAGAGGAAACAAACTAAGGGAAATATGAATAAAGGGCTAGGAGAAAGGGAAAAGAAAGAAGAAAGGAGAGCGGGTGAGAGCAAGTAAGACAGAGAGAGAGACGGGGGGGGGGGGGGGATCAATGAGAAAGGTGATGTGAGAGAAAGATAGAAAAGAAAAGAGGAAGGGAAATTCGGGGGGTTTGGGAGGTTGAGCTTTGAACATTATTATGGACTCGGAAAGGGCATAAACTTCCTCGGATAAATAATGCCCGGAGATCCCCCTCTCCCAAATTCCTGTTCCTGGAGAAAATAAATTCATCTGGAGAAAATGTCGATCCCCTTATAAAGTCAATTCTAGGTCCGCCTTCCGGGCATTTACACGGGGGAAAAAAATTCTATACTATTTATTAAAAATTATGCCCGGTGAAGCTCATAACCGTATGATTCACTACCAGTTATTAAATTCACCATCCGGTTTTGCAGTTGGTCAGTGTCATTTTATACTACAGAAGCGTCTGACCTCAATGAGGAAGTAGGCGGGTAAAAACTGAAACACACAGCGCAGTAAATACTCTATGCATAAAGTGAAAATCAACTCCTTATACATATATGGATCTCGCTATAGGGATCACTTCGTTTAAGGGGCTTTCACAATAATTGCTCGTGTGATCTTTTCCGACCATTTGGTCACATTATCATGATTATAATTATATTGCACATAATCGCATACGTCGCAAACAGTCGCACCACCGATTGTGAAAGGGGCTTTAGGAGCTTTAACTAGTCCAAATCATTGTGGCAATCACTCCATACAAAGTAGTAGCTTGAATTGTTGTTTGACCGGAGTGGATTCCAACATCTTGAGCGTGAATTTCCTTTCTCAGTTTCCCTGAATGATCCCTACTAAAGTCCTCAAATAGTGAATATCACCTAGAGGGAATAATTTGAAATCTTAATCTTGCATATTTCATTTTTACCTGATTTCGTTTTACAGTCTTGACGGTTGGGAAGGACCAATTCCAAGGCATAGTTGACGGTAGCCAGATTTACTTTCCGTTCTGATGAAAAACAACAAAAACGACAGAGCGACTTTATGATATGATTTAACAGTACTTGATATAGTAAAGGAAAATGTAGGGAAATGGTAAAACTGAATAATGTTCTGTCTATATTTGAGCTTGATTTGATTTGATTGTTTGGATATATCGTATATCCAGAATTATTTTAGGCAGGAACGGTTATGAATTAACTCACTTGCCTTCAACACCAGCAGTATACATGGTATACTATAGAACAATATGTCATTAATGACGATGATTTAAAGAAGAAGAAGAAGAAGAAGAAAACAATGAACGGTACCGTAATCCTCTGAAATACGGACCTTTAACACCACTGAATTTTACGGCATTGCATGGGCCCTTTCTCCTACTTTTGCCTCTCTAACTCCTACTATCGCTTAACTAAATTTGATGCATCATTGGATAGTAAAGCAAGAACAAGAAGTTCACTTGAAAAAAATATGAGGAAACTAGGAGCCGTAATCTCCCCCATTGTGGGTGATGCGTCATCAATGAAGGGGCCTCATTCGAATTCAGTGAATGCAAGTTTCACATGGGTCCCATCGCACAAGGGCTCATGAAGTCACACCTAATAACACTGTCGACAGCATTTTGCAATGAATAATGCTTTGATGAATATAACATCACGTTGACATTGAGTTTTATGCAACGAAAGGCGAACAGTATTAATGACAAATGGCTGTATATGCTGACGAGTGATAAAATAGTGCCTCGGGGTACTCCATCTATTCAATACAAATGTATTTCAGACTGGAAAACATTTTTCCTCAAATGCCAGTTGCCAATCATAATGTGAAAAGAAATGAGAGAATTATTATAGCTTAGTTTCAATAAGTTCCCCAGAGCTGTCCTCCCCCCCCTTTTATGTACAAAAGTTAAATGTCTCCGCCGGGAATCGAACCCGGGTCCGTGGCTTGGAACGCCAATTTCATAACCATTTCCTTTCGCATTGGATTCATTACACGGTCGCATGATTAAAATTCAACAGAGTATCATTTGGGTGAAAGCAAAGCATCATATATACGCAATGATACTCAAGGAGGCAAAGTTACAAGAAACAATGCTACAGTTTGCGAATTAATAGGAGCTACATTACATGGTCATACAACATTGAAACCATTTTAGATGAATAAAAATATTGTTCAGATCAACTTTTTGCATTAAACAACTGAAATTCCGTTTACCTGAATTTCTCCGAGTAAAGATCTGAAAACAGGAAACAGATATGTAAATGAATATTACCCGAAACTTTGTGATGCTTCCGGATTTCTGCCTCGGCATTTCCTCGTTTATTTCAAGAAAAATGCTCTGGCTAACATGACCTGTAGAATAAACCACGAAAATGTGCACAAAGCTTACTTGTTCGTAAGCATCATATCATAAGCCGGGTGTTTCAGAAAAACAAGATGCAACGAGATTTCTATTGGTAATATCTTAAAGGGGGTACCCAATGCTGAAACAATGTTAGCTCATTTAAAAGAGCATGATTTTATTAGCAGAAAATCATCTGCCTAGAGTTTTTTAGAAAGTCGTTTTGCCAAGGAAACCCCCAAATGTGGTAAGATTTCAGGATATTTTTGACCCCTCAGCTGTGACCCAGTTTCAACTGGGTACCCACTTTGACGTCAAAATGACGTCAAAGTGGGTACCTTGTCGCGCACTTCTAGCAAAATGCGCGCAAGGTATAATACATATTGTACAGTCTAGCGCGCAGCACAACTGCAATGCGCGAAGCTGGGTACCCACTTTTACGTTATACCTCATGCTCAATTTTTTTGGTCAACTCTAGACTTTTTATGAGAAAATTATCCAAAATGCATTGATTTCGATTGAAAATCATCAAATTTTTAATGTTATTCTTCTAAGAATTCTATTCTCGATCATATATCATTTTTTTTTTACCATTGTGTAATCACTTTAAGAAGTGCGAGACCATCCTCAATGAAATTTCGTAGGTATTTTGCTAGCATGTATTTCCTAAACTGTCCTAAACTTGGTGCAAATTTCACAGGAATCTAAGCTACTCACTGCTAGTTGGGAATGTTTTTTTAAAAATGTAGCCTTCTGAAAATGTTACAAAGAGGCTCGGAGAGCATCAAATTTCATCAGTCCACAATAAGCGTTTGCCTGTCGCCTGAACATTTTGGCAAGCTCTCATTTAATTTTTCAATAATTCTTGTACAAAAAAATGGGCGTTAAACATTAAAATTAGGGTCATTTAGAAAGTAATTTTGTGTCTCAGGTATCCCTTGTTTTCATATATAGGCAGGGTGGTCATGTCAATTCTAAACGACATAATGAGAAAAAATCTAAGGACATACTAGTATCTAGCAATGTTCAGAGATCTTATGAGAAAGGATATCAACAGAAATCAGTGTTTGTTACTTAACTTTAAAAAAAAAGTATCTGAAAGAGGTGAATGAGTAAGAGGTTGTTATTTTTTTCACTTAAAACGGCGCTTTCATGTTTCCTTCAGTTCATTGTTTAGTTATACCATCATGACTAAACTAAAAATGAGTTGACGAAGTAAGCAACGCCAAATACATCCAGGATTTTAAAAAATATATTATTTCACGGAGGAAGTATGAATCTAAATTGTGTCATCGGTGATTACAACAAGAAATTATGAGCTAGAATGACCTCAGTAGATGTTGTTAAATGCAGAAGTGACAGGTAAACGCTTGGCATGCTTGTTGTGCCCTGATGTTATGCAATGCGCTTTCCTTGTAACATTTTTAAAATGCTATACGTTTTACAAAACCAATCATAACTTTGTAGGTTTACTTGCATCCGTGTAAAATTCACAGTAAACGTAGGAGAGACTGATGAAATACTACTAACGAAATTTTTCATTAGGAATGGTGACGTATTTTTCAAATATTACTAATTAAAATCTCATTGCAATTTTTCTGAGACATCCTGTTGAAAGCAACATGGGTCCTATTAAAAGATAATGGCTAACTGGCCATCCTTTCCGTATGCAAAATGGTATCGAAACAATATTAAATGCAGTGTGATTTTCAAGGGGGATAAAATGGTTGGTTGGTCGTGACGAAAAAAAGAAAAATAAAAATAAAATAAAATTGGAGCAGCGCTTTCAATTATTGAGGAAATACCATAGGAAAATACACAAACTGAGAAAAAAAGTATAATGGCATAATAAACATACAGCCTTGAAATCCTGAACATTAACACTTCTTCCGGCCGGCAGCAGTAGGAGATGCCAGGGAGATAAAGAAATGAACGCATAATGATGACGATATTTATTACTGAATTAAGAATGAATGCAACAAAGGCCATTTGTAAAGTTCACAAGGAGCAGTGATTATTACCACTGATATTGTGAGACAGTTTGCTCTGAATGACTCAAGTCAGTTCTGTATCTCGAATATATTATAACAGGCGTATATACTCAACGGTATAAAGTGCAAGGATGAGCTTACTCCAGTGTTCGCCGGCATGTGATACTAGTAATGATATGATGCCTTTTGACTGCAGGTTTAAACCAATAATACTCATCATCACCAAACTGTCCAGAGGGAAGCAAAAGCTAAAGGTAAATATATTAGGAATGATATCGACATACAAGCAAAACAATGAACTAACTCCAAGAATACAAATACATAATGATAATATGCTTTCTAATTTATCATATTAGCTTACCTCTGTATTATGACGTAGACGCCAATTGCCGGCGCCGGATCATTCCGATAATCGCATGATATCGGCAGACGACACTTGGACATAAAATTTGCGTCAGCGTGGAGATACGCTCGTATATTGTATATACACACATACACGCACTCACTCACAGTATTGGTGGTCGACCTGTATTGCGTCGTGTGTGATTATGGATATTGCTACTGTTTGGCGAGGCAAGACTTCTGAACGGCATAGTGCAATATTCTATATTTTTTCTCAAATAAAGTGAAATGGACCGTGAGATGGAACAATAGAACCTCGCATTCAAGAACAACCTTCTATGAACGCGAGAGCCATGTGCATATTTGCGCACCCGGTATGATTTTGTTTACTAGAAGCGAATAATAATGAGATCATAATTATACATGATGTCTAGAATGTTATTCGGAATTCCACAAAGCTGTTAATAATTTACACATCACGTCGTTAATTTTGACCCAACTTTTGATTTGTATAGCCCTACACAACAGGCATCCCCTGATAGCTGTACAAGTATAATCGGAGCAACATTTGCAGCATTATAATATATCATTTGCATCATAAGACGGCGTTCACTTAATTGTCTTCTGTTAATACTTCATATTACTTATAATGAAAAACAAAAACAAAGCCGCAAATGAATTAATTACACATATCTGGAAAAAAGGTATAGAGAAAGATAACTTAATGAAAAAAGGTATACACTGTAAAAAAAAAAAAAAAAAAAAAAATATATATATATATATATATATATATATATATATATTATATTGGGTAAAATTTTTAACCAGCACAACTTTGGGCAATATTTTTACCCAATGCGGGAAGCATATTGTCCAGTTAGGGTAAGAATAAGCATTGATTACTTTAAGAATGGGCAAACTCATCAAATTAGATAAAGAGAAATGCCTAAAGAAACGCCCAAGGAAGTTGGTTGGACACATAATTACCCTCATGGCACATTTTTAACCAATATTTTTAGAGTGTACCTGTATATGTTTACTTCACATAATAGTGATAGTTTATCCATGCACCAATTCTTCGCTACGGTGTACAAACTTGATACATTTCACATAGACGTAACTACTCGAGACTGAAAGAGTATCACGATATCTCGTTGATATTCTACAATCCATTGTAGTCTGCTATAATGTCTATTCTATATAGCAATGATATAAATACGAGATTATGTCACCAATCATGTTTACAGTGGTCAAAGCCAGTATTAAAATTGTTGATGCAATGTGTATTATCATTAGCAGTGTTCGGATGAATATATCATTTTCAACATAATCCTCCTTTGTTTTGGTTAATGATAGTACTCATTTCCAATATATGGTACTACTAACTATGCGATATTATGTTCCGAGTCCTGTTTTCTGCCCTTTTTTTAAAAATAATTTTTACCCAATCTGTTGTATGTTGTAATTTGTTTTCTGTTTTGCTCACAATCACTCTGATTATTTGTAAATATGATAATTAGTTGTTGATCCTTCAATAAACACACAATTATAAAAAAAATTCGACATAATTATAACAAATGAGCTATAGCGATTTGAATGGTGATAACCCACAGTAGGTCCTAGGCAGCTAGGAGACGATTAGCAGTATAACATTTCCAAAAATTAAGCTTATTGTGGTAGGGGATCAGAAAAACAAGAAAAACAAGAAAAGATTACCAGGAAGTCATATAACAGAAAATTCTCCATGGAATACATAATATTATACACAAGAAAGGAAAAGGGCAGAGAGAGAGAGAGAGAGAGAGAGAGAGAGAGAGAGAGGGGGGGGGGAGTTTTATAAAGCTTGTTATCAATAACAAGTTGCGGTAACTGTTATAAGCTACTGAAATCCTTGCATCTGATTGGCTGAGAGCAAATTTGTCATCGAAATGTGGCAGTTGTTATGATAAGAAGTTTTATGAAACGGGGCCCAGATCGAGAATGAGAGCCAGCTGGAGAAAGAGGAAGGAGAGAAAGAAAGAGAGAGAGAGAGAGAGAGAGAGAGAGAGAGAGAGAGAGAGAGAGAGACGGGGAGGTAGAAAGCATTCACCTTAAAACGGACTAATAGATGCCAGTATCAACAGAGGCCGCAAATGCATTCACCTCTATTTTTCAAACACTACAAATAATTTTCAAATAATCGTCTTACGTTGGACCTTTCACTAAAATTCATTGATGTTGCTCATTTCGAAATTGTCTATACCTACATGCGTACCGAATTGGTGGTTTTATAAACAAAACAAGCAAAAATTAAACAAAAACAAAAATAAACGAATCGCGTTCTACCCCGCTGTAATTTCAAAAATACTTTTCCAACATGCGTTTTATTCCACTCGAATCTGTCATGCAATTAAAAAAAAAAAGAAAACAAGATAAAGGAACTCCCCAATAAAATAATGCCTCCAGCATCACCTTCGGTGGGAGGAGGTACAAAAAGATTGTCACTACATGTATCACTATCACTGAATGAATATTCAGCCATATTGATCAAGGGTTATTTCTTTTTTTCATTGGTGTTATTTGGTCTTGCTTTAAATTTCTTTCCTGAAAAGAAAGAAGAAAGGAATAAGAAGAAAAAAATAAAAGGAGAAAAGGGAGAAAAAGGGGGAAAAAGGGAAGAAGAATAAAAGAAGGATGAGAAGAAGAAGAAGAAGTAGTAAAGAAGGGAAAAAGGAAGTTCAGAAAAACATTAACATTAAGTATTTGCAAACTGACACATCACAATCATTACAAGTCACACAGAGAATCAAGACTTGTTCGAAGTTCATATAGATGTTCACATTTATTAAATATACTTTTTGATGTTATGACTACAACACACTGTCTTCTACAAAATGTTATGAAAAAATTTTGATTTATGATCATGATAATTGCATCATAATTCCTCTGTCAAACAATACATTACATCTCTATTCACTGAAAGAAGACCCTCTACTGAAAAACTCTGTTGTTTGTAACTTGTTTCCATTCCATACTTGGCAGTTAACTTTGAATTGATTCTATACTAACCTAGATACGGTGTCAAAGGTCACAGGATTAACCAATGAGAGCCGAACCTAAGACATGAACTTAAGGGTCACAGGGTCAGCCAATCAAAAGTGATAATCTGAACTTGATGACTGGCTGAAAGTGATAGCTAGTCTACTTAGTTCATATCATTATGTTGAGCAAATAATGACCGTGTATATATAATAATGAAACAAACTGCTTTCATTTCTAACATACCCATCCCCTCTACAACTTCATGGGGGGGGGGGGGGGGCTGAATTCATCTCTTTAAAATGGGGAATGGGAGAGCTACAAATGCTAAAGAATAAAAGAATATCAACCACTTTCTATATCTCACTTTACAGAAATATGGTTTCCATGTCAAGTGCTGTCGGTCACAGAATGGCAGAGTAGTATTTTACATAAATCATGAATCCTAGCATACAAAGTATACCAACATGCACAGATTTAAGCCTAAAGTACACAATATGGATGAGCTATTGGGTAGAATAATATAGCCTCCTTGAATACAAGCCACTTTACCTTATGATCAGCAGCTGTCAACATTCCTAAATTACATTCAATACAAGTGTTAACAATTTTTGGTAAAAATGCCACAATATACAAATCATTATTTGAAATCATACAAGCATTACGGAAATCAAATAGTATAAAGATGCAAAAGATAAATATATGATTGCAAAAATTCCCATTATAACTACAAGTTTTTTATATAAACTCACAGATAAACTAAAGATGTGGACTGCCCATTATTCAAAGTCATATTTTCCTGCAGTAAAATTTGACAGTCTAACTGTTTGAAATTCTTTTATCTCAAAAAGGTCCCTTGAAATGAACTGTGAAAGGGTTCATACACTCTTGATCATACAGTTATTAGGATTTCTAATAATGGACACTCACCAACTACATTACAATTCATATTTATGAAAACTTATGAAAATTGTAATAGGGTGTATGGAAAATGTGTGCTGTACTAAAATCAAATCGTGCTCATCAGGTTCAAATGAGACTTTCCATCATCCTATAGCATGCAAGGTCCAATAACAGTTTAAAAAATGCCCTTTTTATCACCTTTACTTAGAGGTTACCTGTCTATTAAGGCCAATAATGCTAAATACAGAGTAAGTGCACCTGCTTAAAAAAGGCTCCCTCTTTGTAAAGGTGAATTTTTTTATATACTGTGTGCACGACCATCATTCAAAGGTTCACATTCAGAGTGTACTTCCAAGTGTCTCATTGAATATGTTTTATTATTAACACACATTATTAGAAGACATATTAAGTAATTTATCTTGGCTTGGTTACACCAATGGTCTCATGGAGCAGGAATAGAATTCCATGTTTTTAAAGCAAATCAACTATTTAAAAAAAAAGGAAAAAATATCACCCCTCAAACCACTTAATATTTACAAATATCATGAGGGTTATCCAAATAAATACGCCCCAATCTACATCCCCCAACATAAACTTCTCTCCACGTACATGTTTTAGGTATATTCGCACAGTCAAATCTTAGTAAAGATGACATGGGATGGAAAACATTTGCCGACACGATCCTTAGATGACCCGACATATGCTCCAGGCTTTTATTTTTCAAAGATTACATAGTTAGGGTCAAGGTTGCAATAGGGTTTTGGGTCAGGCTTAACCAATTTTGTTGTCTGTTTTTGACTGCTGCAATGGTAAATGTTCGCCACAGTCCGAGGTACGTTTGGCCCTATGAGTGGGGTTAGGGTTATGCATAGCTTTTGGTCCAGGGTTCAAGTTCAGTATTTGACGTGGAGGGACTGTCGCTAGAGCATATGTCCTAGATTCTGTCCCTGTACATAAGTCTATGAGATTCTGAGAATGCAGTAGTTAAAAGGTTAATGACAAACAGAATTCATAGAACACCAGCCAGGCACAGCAGCTTTTTAATGAAGAAATGATGGCACTTCTTCAAGATGATTTAGAAAATTTAGTTCAATCCGTGAGCAATAATTTACACTACTAACCCATGTTCTTAAATCACTCTCTACTCTATCGGACCATTTTTGTTCATTGTAAGATGGTATTCTTGCACAGTTTACTTAGAACCAGTCACCTACACATAACTATGGCATCACTTAATACTCATTGAACCACTAATTGGCATTGAAACAACTATAAGAAATGCCCATGAAAAAGACAGAATTTCACTTCATATACTTTCATTGAGTTACCAGTAGTCTACTCTATGTTTAGGTGGGCTATCTGTAAGTAATGCATCGTCTCCATCCTTGTTTTGATGAAATGTACCCGTTTTTGAAACTTCAACTTTGCAATGATCATCAAAGGGGCACACATAATCTATTCTCTATCCTTAACCAGCAAGGTATCACCAGCAAGATAATAAATACCTTGCTAGTGCCTCAAAAATAAAATTAGTTTTAAAGGGCAAGTTCATGATGAGCTGAGTTCATCTCAATAAACGCCAAAAATTTCTGAATAAAACAGCTGTGAAAATTTGATAAAAATCGAATGAATAACAAGGAAGTTATGAATCTTTGAAGTTTTACTATTTTTCGCAAACCACTTCTTGATCAGTTGATATGAATATTCCAGGAGGAGTTGATGATGTCATACAAAATTTACCCTCACTATTCTCCCTATAATCTATACAAAAAATTCAGAATTTTTATTTATTTTTTTTCACTTAAACTGAAAACTCATCCATCATGTCTACACATATTAAACTAAACACAATTATGTATGTAAGGAATATTTAAGACAACTTGAAATTTTTATAGCTAAAAATTTGATTTTTTGTTGTTGTCATTTCTGTGTACATTATGTGTGGATAATTGTGAGGATATGACATCATCAACTCACTCAATAAAACTTTGAAATTCATAACTTCCTTATTTTTCATAAGATTTTCATAAGATTTTCAGTTTTATTCAGAAATTTTTACTCTTTTTTTTCATTGAAATGAACTTCATCTCTTCCAGTACTTGTCCTCTAACTATAATGCAATTGATGATGACTGCCTGCATTTTTTTTTCTAAAAGTCTAGAAATATATTACGATGTACATTCAAAATTTCAATTTTTCTGTTATATACAAAGAAGTAAAATTACAAAAATCTATCATATATACAAGCATGTCAATCATTTGACAAATGTTCCTCATGCATTTCTGCAAGAGTTATGGATTGACAGCAAAAAGTGCAGTCCTTTTTTGTCCTGCAACAACATTTTCTTGAACAGTTATACAAGTATTGCAAAAATCTACCCTTGTTTAGAAACAGTAGTTATTCATAGATTCTTTGAGTACGAGTACAAATCTAAACAGTCAAACTTTGACATCTTCTATGTAAATCTTTTGAAGTAGAACATGTTGATGAATAAAGCAGGCCTTCACAAATGAGCAGTACATACAAATTTTGAGAAATTATTCAAATGTTTAACAAAGCATCCTTCTGCGGAAAAAAAGTGGAGCATATTATGATTTTTAAAACCTATGCATGGTTGGTGGAACAACTTGAAGAGAAATCAAAGAGGGATAGCAATACATAACACAACAAAGAAAATGACTAATTGAATAGAAAAATACTGGTAGAAAAAAGTAGATTCATTTCAAACAGTGCTACGTAACAGTGATGGGAGGACAAATTAGTGAGCTTCATCATTTGTTCTATTCCTAGCAGTAGCAAAAACATGATAGCTATGTCATAAGAAAAGAATTTCTTTCCAAATGCTTTCATCTTAGAAAGAGACTTTGGGATTGATCGTAAGACAACAAATCAGTAATTTTAGTGGTCAACCAAAGGCACAGACAGTAAAACAAAAATCAATAATAACAAAATGATTTTAAAAGACCCAAGCAAACATGAGGGCCCTCTCGCATAAAAGAGTTGCGATTAAACGCAACTAAACAAATTAAACACAACTTAATTTTCAACCAATTGGGATTGAGTATTTGGGACTTGCATTTAATTTTTTGAGTTGTGTTAATCAGCAACTTTCTATGCAAGGGGCCCAGGAATCACTATAGACTACATCTTTATCAGAAGTCCACCGGACTTTGACATGATTCCGAACACAAAATGAAAACATTAATGTCAATTTCTTGGTGAATGCCATTCAGACTTGGTTTTACACAAGATAAAAAACCTATCAAATTCATCTGCAGAGAGCAACATCATACAGAACATTCTAGCATTCCAGCATTCTCCATGTCTATCCTGCTACAAGAATATCAATAAATTTGAGCACTCGAGCACATACTTTTGGTACGTTTCAAAACATTACTGTCTTTTTCCAATAAATTAACGGAAGCACGCATATTGCCTCAAGCAAACAAAAAATCAAATTGTTGGAATGGGAAAATGTACTATGCATAAAAGAGTAGGCACACAAAAGAATAAGACTATATAGCCACATCTAATGTTATGTTACACATAATGGATAATAAAAGACTGATTTTCATAACAAGCTATAGATAAGATTCATGAATGATGCTATAAACAAGAACGTTAATAGTAATACGAAAATGCCAAAAGAGTGAAGACATATAACAATCGAAGGCAAATGACTGCATTTTGGTGGCACCTCTCTCCCAAGACACTATTCTGTCACAACTCCTCTGAGAGGAAAAAAGGGGATGGCACAGAGGGAGAGAAGATCTTCCTTCGCGATTACTTTTCTATCTTCATCTCTGAAGTATTAACCATTTCTCAGTTTCTCCTTTAGTGTACAAGTTCTTTTGCTAATACAACCTACGCTCTAGTTCAATACTTGAAACTAGCTTGCCAACAATATTTTTGACACTCCCTCACTTGCTGTATGTATCAGAACTTAGGGTAGTATATTCATAAATTCATATGCCCCATGGAAAATCCTGGTTGGTAAAGAAAAAGATTTTATATACAATTTGCATATATACTTAGGTATCATGCAATTTTCTAGAATGACCATCAGACCTCCCAACATTTCTGACTGAAAAATAGGGATGATTTTGCTCAAAATTAGGAAAGAAACAGCATTTCCCATAGGAGTATGTAGTAAGTTTGTCAAGAAAAATAGGAAAATCATATCGAAATAAGAGCTTGGAATGGTCAAAATTCAGATTCTTTCCTCCAAATTCAGAATGGTTGGGAGGTCTGGACCATGTACAACATTGAATTTTTTGCAATTCAAAGCTATTCATCTCCACCAGCAGTTAGATTAAAGTGTACCAATCACCAAAAGATATTTTGCTCTGTATATTACGGGTTACATGACAATTTGTTCAAAATATGAGCTTCAAATATTACTTCTATAAAAAGATGCTGGGCGTTCAAACATACTCTCAATAAACATAAAATTAAAATTATACATAAATGCTGGCGCATGAATTAGGGCCCTTACAGCATGAAACTGCTGTGTGAATCTTGCCTTGTGTTATCTGGTTATGCTAATCAGACTCCTCAAACATTAACCCCTGATATGTCGGGTAAGGTTTAGAGGGTCTTGTTCATATGTACATGTTGTGCACAATTTATTTTTCTAGATAATCAGTACACTTTAATCATCTACAGAAAATTATGAATTTCATGATGAAGGCAGAAGATGAATTATAATTATGCAGAAATCACATGGCTCATACTGTATGTTGCTGCAAAGAGGTATAAGCAAGAACTATCCACTGTATCGAAAATTTGGTCTCCAGAATTTAGAAATATTACCAATGAGAAGAGAAAATGTCCCTATATACTCATGGGAAGGCGTAGTCAAGAACAAGCTATACAAAGTCCTTTCCCATTTTTTGTTTCTGAGGTAGAATCAAACATCATAAAGTATATGTCTGTGATATCACATGAAAATGTATCTGGGTTTGCTTTTGCTATAAGTAGAGGAAAAAATAATGCCTCTGTCACCTCCTTCGGTGGGGAGGCATAAAAACTACTGCAAGGAACAATTAGAATGAATAACTGAAGTCTGAACATGACAAAAACATTCCAAAGTGCATTCAAAAACCAGGTTAGATAATCTCTATGTTTGCTACAAGTGTATGATATTCAGATTCTAGTCATAAGAAGCTAGATAGATCCCAGTATAAGTGCAAAACATCCCATGAGATGAATAATAACATTGCGTTATGACTATACTGAAAACTTCTATGTTCTCAAAGTCACAATCTACTAAAATACAATGTCCTAAGAGACCATTAGATAAAAATTGTGTCACTTTGCACTTGAAAGAGAAGTAGGTATGCAATTAATCTGAATCTAATACAAAATGGTTGTTTGGACAGATTGAAATATACATATCCCCAATGTGTACTTTGCTCAATCCCATACCCAAGAAGTCCATTCTCCTGAAGGCTCAGAATTTCACCCAGTTACCTCATAATAAGGAGATTCTGCTTGGAACATTCCAACCTGCCATAGGGAACAACCTGCATAGACAGGAGACTACAGTCAAACCTACTTGGTAGTACCACCTGCATAGAAAGACCACCTGTCACAAAGACCATATATTTTTGGGTTTCTCTTGAAGATAATTTTCCACTACAAGTAAGAACAAAACCTGTAATATATAACCACCCTCCCTATACACTGATCCAACTTGGCAGCAGATGATCTGCCATCACTGTGGTGTTCCGTTTAATTGATAGGTTTGTAAGCAATGTTCACAGTACAGCTGTAGTTCAGTGTAGTGCAGTTTTTTTCGTCCGTACCATAAAACTGCATTGCACTTTGATTAGATATAACATTAGGCTTAACGTATAGATCTGACCTAAGTGATAGATCTATACCGAACACAGCCGATAGCGGATCTGGCTCCACAGATCCGCTAGCTGGCACCATGATGTCAGATGGTGGACAACCACAGTAATGGTGCTCTGCCGATAGAGGGCTGAATACAGCAAATCACTTTTTGGAATCGGTGTATAAAGATGTCTCCCATGAGCCGTCTTTATATCGACAGATTTCATCTTTTTTGTTACCCTGGGTGGCCTTTCAGTAAGATTTCCTATAAGTGACATACTATCTATGAAAGTTAGCAGACAATGCAGACACCTTTTCTTTTCCTCTTTGGGCAGTCTTCTTTAATCAGATCTTCTCTGCAAAAACCTGTATATAAAGACCCCTTTTGTTGTTGTTCCCTTGGAGCTGCTTTCTACAAAGTTGACTACATTTCAACATACCATCAAATCTTGATCAATATCATTCATTTTTGCTTTCTCAGATTTGATCAAACTCTCCTATGAAACAGCCAGTATACAATCTATTCCTATGAGTGGTCTTTCTGCAACAGGCTAGCCTAGGTTTCAAAATATAGTTGGACAGTTGGAGTAGTTCCTGTCCCAGTAGTGGCCCCTGTAGAGCCAGTCCTGTTCCCCTGTTAGACTGTTGACATCAGCCCGGAACCAGAGAGGGGACCAAGTCTCCTTGTTCTTGTTCCGTTGCTTCCGCCTTGCTCTCTGATTCTCTTCCAGGCGGTGTTTCTCATTTGATGCTCCATCTGTGCACATGTGAATAAAAGACAGTGTTTGGTTTGCAGGGAAAACCATTATTGGTCACTAGTCCAACAAGTGTCACGTAAACAGATCAGCCTTTTTATTCAAGCTGTTCCTAACATTAACTATGCCATTCTTTTTACCTCAAAGCTTTAATAATTACACTACTATACCCCGTACGTATAGCGTTTTTCTTTGTTGTTGTGAATATTATGTTGAATTCTTTGTTTGTATATCAAATATATTCTTTTTAAGTCAGTAAAAAGTATCATTCAATTCAGCCCTTGGGCTGTAATGCAATATTTTTAATGAAACATACTATAATCATTATACTAAAAATAAAATATATAAAATAGAATAAAATAATTGATGAAATTTGTTTCAAAACAATTCACTGGCCATATGATTGGATGCATAAAGTGGTTACCTCTCAACATTACAAATGAATAAACATTCCTATAGCAAACACATAAAAAGAGCAACTGAAGGGTACATCAAATCATAATTTAGGTAAACTACTAAAACCTCACTGACTGATATAGTACCTCAGGTTACTCTGTCATGTATCATGTAATGTAGTAGGAGATTCAACAGTGGTGGACTACAAGACATTATCACTACAACAAAGGGAAAATATGCACACAAACATGTTGCATGCCATCATTTTCCTGCTTTGATATTCTTCAATAACAAAATCTAGTCACAGGTATTACATGAGAGAGAAAGGGACAGAGAATGAGAGAAAGAGAGATGGAAAAAGAGAGACAGAGAGAGTGCGAGAAAGAGAGAGTGAGAGGGAGAGGAGCCCTGTCTCCTATGATACAATCGTACAATCAGGGAGTAAGGAAGTGCTAATGCTTACCTATGTCACCATTTTCCAATAATCTGATGTCTGGTCGTAACCTGCTGTCGGTACAAGGCAGTGTTTGCTTCGCTCCTTCGGAGAG